>JAGFNQ010006992.1:43504-68321 GCA_024364735.1 Boesenbergia rotunda
TACAAGCCTACGGCTTGTCTTTACGCCATCCCTTGGATGTATACAAGCCCACGACTCGTCCTCATGCCATCCTTCATATATGCCTTGAAGTGTGCTTCCCTCAGCTTATCATTGCTGCCTTGTTCACAGTCCCTCGGATGCACCACCCTTCACCAGACTTAAAGCCATCAAGCTGAGTCTATGTGTATCCTGTAGAATCTACACACTCAAATACACATATCAAATACAATGACAAATCTAACTTAAATCCTTTGCCCAAACATCAAAATACATGGTCACATGGATCATAGATTACCACAACAATCTCTCCCTTTTTGATGTTTGACAATACGTTTAAGTTAGGAAAAACATATAGTAAATACAAATGTTAATAAATTAGACTTACATTGTCAAGGCTACACCTTAGACTTATACCGCTAATGCATATGCAAATGCAATGCAAACAATGCATGAAATCCTATCACAAGGTTCTCTAACACCTAAACTCCTCATGAGTTAAGATTTTTCACCAAGGGCTTTTTAAAACCTATCCAAGGCTCCCCCTAAACTTGGACTTACTAAGTACTTTTAAAAACATATCACAAGGCTCTCCCTTTGTCAATAAATGAGCAACAAAGCTCCTCCTTCACCTAAGCGCCCCCTTGAGCTAGGATTTCTTACAAAGGTACATAATATTTTCTCAATTAAACCCTAATTCTCCTCTAAAATATTTTTTTTTGAAATTTTTCAAAATATTTATGGGGATAAATAAACACGAAATGGATTAGTTTCAAATTATTTAAGAAAAAGTTTAAAATTTGATATACCTCCTCTCCTTTTCTTCTTCTTCTTCAAGATCTCACTCGATGTTGCACCGCCTCTACCTTCCTCTGCCCGATCGAAGAGCCGAAGCCATCTCCTAGATTCCCTTTCTTTGTTCTTCTTTGTCTTCTCAAACCACGCCAACAATCGGAGCGTTCTCCATCATCTTTGATCCAGCCGGTCACTGGAGTTTTTTTTCCCTCCTCTGATCTACGCAGGCGGCAACGTTGGGGGTGGCATCTTGCGATGGCATTACACACGAGTAGATCTGGGGGTTGAAGTTGGTTCATTAGAGAAGAGAAAATTTTGGTGGTGTCCCATCCTTGTGGTCTCCGATCTCGTTGGATTTGAACAGAGGAGAAGCGCTTGTTGGGTGATCATGCTTTAGGTAAGATTCGATTCTTTGGTGTCAATTTTGGATGAAGTGGCTTTAGATTCATTAGATCAGTGATATTGCACATGATTTCTGCTTCGATAATAGCTTCTGATAGTCGTTTCGATGTTGAGATTAGGTTGGGTGGCTTTCTTGATCTTGCAGTTTTTGTTTTGGCATGGGAACCCACATTGGATTTGGGTCTTGAGATCTCATGAACTAATCAGATGGTTTGATTGAGTTGTATTAGGTTTTTGATCTTGCGATGTCACTGCCAAGAACTAAGGTTTGGGTGGCGATCCTATTTTGGGGTTTAATGGTCTGGCTATATGCTATTGGAAATTTTATTCAGATTGTGTTGGTTTGATTGGTGGCTTTGATCATGTAACCCTTGGAGTATGATGTGTTGTGGAATTGTTGACCTCAGTTACTTTGTTCACTTTGCCTCCCTACTGTGAGTCATTAGGTTTGGAGTGGTTGTGATTAGGACTAGGGAATGGGGTTTCTTTCTTTGCATTTTAGATTTTAGAATAAAATGTTGGATCGAGTTGGACCGACTAGAGTAGGGCGAATAGACGGTAAAAAAAAATTAAAATGGAAGACACTCGTCTTTTAAAAAACTTGGTCTCAACTAAGAACGTTGCTTTCAAGGCAATGGACGCTCAATAAAAATCTCCTTGTGGCGGAGAAGCCTTACAACAACAGCACGCTAGACTTTTGTTTCGTATTTTAGTTCTTCATCTTCTGGGTGATTTCCAGCCAACCGGAGTTAGGCTCACCCGAACCCGACGCCGGCTTTCGCCCCTCAAGCGTCCTTCCTCTCGGCTTCTCGTCCCTCGGGCACCGTGCGCGTCCTTCTCGCTCCACCGGTGTACTCTTCCGTAGCTCCGCATCCCTTGGATTGTACTGAGCCCGTCGACTCACTTCCCCGCACAATCCTTCTTGTCCGCTACGTCTTACGCTCAACTTCCTCCGTACCTAAGCTCCTCCACACTTAGTAGAGGGATTAAATACACCAGGACCTAACTTAAAACAGTTGATCTCATCAAAACCAACCAGGGGTACTTACAATCTCCCCATTTTTGATGTGCATCAATCGGAGTTAAGTTAGGGTAAACAAAAACAAAAATAAAAAACATGCATAATAATATAAACAGTGCAAGTTCAAAAAATACTTAAATTTAGAGTAAATTAGAAGTCTACCCCTTAACTTAACACTATTCCTCCCCCTTTGATCACATCAAAAAAGAATGTAAACAGTTTAAGCATAAAAATAGAATAGGTAAGATTATGCAAAAAAAAAAAAACTATCTCCCCCTGAACCTTAGCCCCTTTGATCACAGCAAACAATGGGGAAACATAATTAGGGATAAAAAAAATTTGAGCTTTAAATTTGTTCATCAAGTCCGAAAAATAAATGAAAAATCAATAGATAATAGTTTTTGAAGAATAAATTTTGTTTAAAAAATTCAAAAAAATGCTTCGAAAAATAATGAGTTCTTTTCACTATATCTGAATCATAAAAAATTGGATGTATGAAAGAAATTTTTTATCTATTTAAGTTTTTAATTTTAAATTTTGAGCGAAAATCATAAAAACAAAAAAAATTCAAAAATTTTCAAAAAAATTATGCACAAAAAAAAATTTATAAGTTTAATACAAATTTAGGAACCCAAAATAAGTTCCTGTCTGCAGGATTAATTAAAAACTTAGGCGGAATATAGCTTTTGGGCACCTTTTTAAATTGACCCTTATGATTTTTAAAATACCAATTTAAATTATCAGGAAAGCTATTTTTCTTTTGGCGTAAATATGTAATATCAAGTTCTAATTTTTGCACTAAGTTTTTCAAAATATTATTTTCATTTTTCAAAATTTTAGAAGAGGATGTTAGTGTCAATTCATTTTTTAATTTTTAATTTTCTTTTTCTAATCTACAATTAGATTTGAGCAAGACTTTAACTCCTGCATACAACTGATCATGAGGAAGAAAACAAACCTCACTTACTGGGTCGCTTTCGAAAAGCAAGGTTCCTCTTTCGTCGTCGCTTTCTTCTGACGTCTCTCCCCCTTCATCACTGCTCCCTTCTTGATGATTTGCCATCAGTGCAAGTCCCACGTATTCTTGACCTTCTGACTTTTCTAATGAGGACTCATCCCAGGTGGCATTCAGTGCCTTTTTCTTCTTTAGCTGGTTTTTGAGTTTAGGACACTGGTCCTTCAGGTGTCCCTCCTCTTTGCAATTGTAGCATCTGATTATTCACTTCTTTGGGGACCATCTTCTTTTCTACGTTCTTGAAAATTTGTTAGCTTTAAAAACACTTTTAAAAGAACTTACCATTTTTGTTGTTTCATCGTCAGTCGAGGATTCCCCGTCGAGTTGGATCTTCCTTTTGTTCAGTGCGGCGATGTCTGCTTTTTTATTCTTTTCTACAAAACGAGATTCGTGAAGCTTCAAAGTAGAAAATAATTGCTCTAATGTACTTACCGCTAAATCTTTCGAAATGAAATGCGCATCGATTTCCGAGGTCCATTCCGAGGTTCTCAGAAATGCGTTTAAGACGTACCTTTGAGTGTCGCGACTTGTTACCTTTTCTCCGAGATTCTCAAGGTCTGTGATTAGTTCTTTTACCTTGGCATGTAGATGTACAACTGATTCTCCATCCTCCATCCAGAGGTTCGTCAGTTGGCTTCGAAGAAGGTCTTGTCGCGCCAGTTTTGCCTCTGAGGTACCTTCATGCAATTACAGGAATTTCTCCTAGAGCTCTTTTGCCGAGTTATAATTCCCGATGCGGTTGACTTCTTGTGCGAGAAGAACGGTTAGCAAATGAAATTCCGCTTTGTCGTTTGCTATAAAATCCTCTTGCTCCTTCTTGGTCCACGACTCTATTTCTTTATCCTTGTCATTGTTGTCTTTAGGAACTGAAAAACCATTTTTCATAATTAATAGCAGTTCAATATTAGTTTTAAAAGATACCTGCATTCGGCGCTTCCACATCGCGAACTCCACCTCAAACTTTGGCGGGTAGATTACAGCTCTAACCATTTTCTGCGGCGACCTTGGCTTTGATACCACTTGTTGGATCGGGTTGGATCGGCTAGAGGGGGATGAATAGACAGTAAACAAAATTAAAATGGAAGGCACTCATCTTTTAAAAAACTTGGCCGCAACTAAGAACGTTGCTTCCAAGGCAGTGAACACTCAATAAAAATCTCCTTGTGGTGGAGTAGCCTTACAACAATAGCACGCTAGACTTTTAGAGATTTTACAAGAATGAAATGAATTATATCTAAAGCTAAAACTCTAAGCCTATTTATAGCCTAAGAGAATTAATCTGGATTGTTGATTTTTGATGAATTTTCCCTTAGTCATTGATCCATGGATGTAATCTGGACAGTTGATCTTGGATGGGATTAAACATCATCCATTGGATCTAATTAAAGGATAAGGTTATCCTTTAAGAGATAAAGTTTAATTAAAACTTTGTCTTCTGCTTGCAGCTGCTCATTGACTTTATCTACTGCTCGCAACAACTCATAAACATTGCCCACTATCCCAATTGGTAAGTATGGAGATATGTGATTGGTGAGGTTTCAGGTTTGAATCATTTTAGCAACAAATAAATTTTTCTTTTTTTCGGGTGCCTGGTTTGACTTGGTCAAACTGACCAGTCTTTTGGTTTTTCGTCTTCTGGGTGATTTTTGGCCAACCGGAGTTAGGCTCACCCGAACTCAACTTCGACCTTTTGCCCCTCGAGCGGCTTTCCTCTCGGCTTCTCGTCCCTTGAACACCGCGCGCATCCTTCTCGCACACCCGGTGTACTCTTCCGCAGCTTCCGCGTCCCTCAGATTGTACCGAGCCCGTCGGCTCACTTCTCCACACAATCCTTCTCGTCCGCTACGTCTTACACTCGACTTCCTTTGTACCTAAGCTCTTGCACACTTAGCAGAGGAATTAAATACACCAGGACCTAACTTAAAATGGTTGATCACATCAAAACCAACTAGGGGTACTTACATAAAATCGGGTTGGATTAGGTAAGAGGGTAATTAATTAATAATAGAAGAATACATTGGTGGTAGGTACTTAATTTATGGTTTTGTATTCTTATATTTGTAGGATTGGAGCTCGATGCGATCTTCGGACTTGAAGATGGATATGATGTGCTACTTTAAAGGTGAGTACTTTTTAGTTGATTCCTGTGGATCGATTACTTTAAATGCATAGTTGTTTTATTATCTGAGTAGGTTGCTTTACCTTAAATCTATTTGTCTTATTTTCTTGCTTGATACTTATTCTTGCTTGACCTTCAAGTAATAATTCAAAATATTCAGTTATACAGACTCATCTCTTGATTTTTGATCTAAAGGGTATCACGTGTAATGTAAAACTATCATTTAACCTATTTAGGGATTGGTTAGCATTAGATAAATCTTTCTTGTGGAATAGTGCATATTTATTACTTTGGTGGTGATTGTATTTTCATATTGTATGGTTTGCATAGTTTTGGTTTACTTGAGGTTGTGCATATTAGTGACATGCACCATAGCATTGCTTGCATGCCGACGACCACTGACTCCCTTGTGGTCGAGATGCGACGTCGGTCTTATTTCCTGGTGTGTAACGCTCAGTTGGAGTTGTGCAAACAGTTGATACTCCCTAGGTGTATAGAATCCACACAAGTATTTCGAGGTTTTAATGCCACAGGTGTTACGACTTTTCATTCAAGGCCATAAATATTATGGTGTATTTGCATAGCCACAAGTTTTGACGCTTGTATCTTGTCCACTCAACCTACCCAATGTAGTGATGGTTGGTGTGTGTACAGAGCAGGTCATCGCATCATGTGCATATTATACATTGTGTATTTGCTTGTGTTTCTTACTTTTGTTTGAGCAATGATTGCAACATTTGATTAACAAGCATAATTGGTTATGATTTGCATTTACTATATGATCTAGATTTGTTCATCGGCACTAGCAGTTTATTGAGGTATTTTGGGGATTTCTGATCATGTCCCTATTGATAGATCGAATGTGTTGCTCTAGAGGGGGTGAATAGTGATTCTTCGATTCTTCTTGTACCTATGTTGTTAGTTGCATAGCGGAAACAATAATAAACAAAACAAACAATGCTAACAAGAATGGTTTACTTGGTATCCACCCCGGACGGGTGACTAATCCAAGAATCCGTCGGTGGATCATGCCCCGGATAACCTCCGGCTAGCTATGTCGCTCCTTCTGGGTGGAGAAATCTCACCACAACACCTTTTGAAGACCTGAGCACAAAGACTACTATCTTGCCTTTAACCAAGACAAAATTCGTCAAGAATCTCAGCCACCACGAAGTCCTCTTTAAATAGGACTCGGGCTGCAAACCTCACTACCAGTCGACTGCTCCCAGGGTAGTTGACTGGTGCCACTGAAATTCGACCGTTGCACCCCAACGTTCGAATTCTCAGCCAACTCAATAGCCACCTACCAGTTGACTGCCCCCAGGACAGTCGACTGGTCCCCGGCCAGAACCCTTCTGTGAGTTCCATCAGTCAATTGCCCCCAGGCCAGTCGACTGGTCTACTCACCCACCTAAGGTTACCCTTCCTGAGTACATTTCACTCCGCACTTAAACCTTAGGATTTCCTGAGTACAATCACACAACACTCGGACCCTTATGACTCGACTGACTCCTCATCCGCAGCCTCGACTATTGCCTTCGCGCCCTCTTCATCTTCGGCTCCCGTCCCTCGGATGCACGCAAGCCTCCAGCTTGCCTCCATGTCATCCTTCACGCATGCCTCGATGTCCGTGCCCCTTAGCTCATCGTCCTGCTCTCCAAGGTCCCTCGGGTGTGTTAATGATATGAGAGAAGTGTCCTAAGGTAATCGCCTTATGATTGTAAACATTTATTTTAATAAATGATAATTCACTATTTGAGTATACATGTTTGTGTATTTGATTGGGATCTTAAACTCATCTACTGAATGTCCGCAATACAACTCACAGCATAAGAGAATTTGTGATGGGATCATAACTAGTGATTATCTCTACATGTGCAATTGTGAAGTATTGAAATTATCCCTAGTCGATGAATTGATAAAAACGGACACTATCAATTCTTTTGAGACTAGCATGGGTTATTCTCTAATCAGCTGATTCTCACTGGCTGGCGACATTGGGATGTCCGGAGATAAACATGGATGCTAGTTAAGGGAACTAGTTCATTGGAGTGACTAGCTGTAAAACTTCATATGGTAATCTATAAAGATATGTCAATGAAGTTATTACTGCAGCTTAAGTGCGATGTTCCTTTGACTTGCGGTGTTCAAGTCATCTTGGTCATAGAGACTTATACTTTAACATCTTAAGCAAGCATCTCCAAGGAGATGTGGACCCAGGATGATTGGGTATAAGCCGAAGTGCCCGAAGATGTTTGAACAGCCTACAAAGGATTCACCACTCCTTGCGAGGAGATGTATACTCAGGCCTATCGTCGGATTGTTACTCAAAACCTCTGGCCAGAGTATATCATGTTAAGAGTGCGAGTCTCTTAAATACATGAGAGTAATTAGAAATCCAAAGGACGAGAAAGACACTACTTGGGCTAGGTGTGACGTAGTCAGTCTAGTGGGGACTGACACAAACAGACCATGTCCTGAACCAAGTGGGTATAAGGTGGTGAAGGGAATGGGGCACGATTCATTAGAGCTGCTGAAGGGTTTCAGAATTACTTCTGAGGTCAATGACGCGCCCAAATATACTAATTAATTTGTCACGAAATGTATGGGCTCATCAAATTTAAATATGAATAAATAAAATGAAATGCTGGAGGAAACCCTTTTACAATCAGAAGTATGAAAATGTAATATAGGGGCCACAGGTCGTATTTTTCTCGAGGACTAGTTATCGTGTTTGATTCGAACTTGTATTTGTGTCGTTTGTTAATTTGGGTTTCGAATGAAATATGGGTTTTGGGTTCAATTAGAAATGAAAAAGCTATGAAAAGAAAAGAACCTTGCTGGACAAAATTGAAACTAGGTAATGGCAATTGATAAATTCAACCAATAAGAAATTCAGTCCAAGCTGAAAACAATCTGAAATTTGAATCATCTACATGAAACTTTACTTAGCACAAAACCAGAAATTGTGGTGTGATTGCTGGAGTGACAAGAGCTGCCGAAACTGAGCTGCATTTGATACCAAGGAGAGAAAGAAATCTGATGTGCCGCAAGGACATTAAGTGCAGGAACTTCACATTGCACTTCCAAGGTGGACTGTTCAATTCAGATTTCACAACTATTTATCAATGAAGATTTATGCCAAGTTGAAAGAAAACATTCAGCAACAAACCAAAGGTCTAAATACATTCAAAAACACCCCTAAGGAAGATCTGAAGTGCAGGAATGAAGACAACCAAAACTGAAATTCAGGATTTCGGAATTGATTTCAGTAATTCAAAACAAGCTGAATGTAAACCAACAGAACCAGCTGCAAAGGTTGCAAACTAATATGAAGAAAGGATTCAGAAAACTGATATGCAGGATTAACAATCCAGAAATTAAAACTGAACTTACATGCATGCAATTTGATACATCATCATAGAATTGATACGCAACCACTAGGCTAACTTTAGAACTGAAGTAAATGCAAACAAGATGATCAAACTGCAAGTAAATTCTCGACCCTAATGTTCAAATGAGATGTATTAAATCCAAGGTTTTCTTGACACAAGCTCTGCAAACCTGCAAATTCAGAAACGTCAAAGCCAAACAATGTGCAGAAATGTGATTGAACTTGAGCAAACTGATTCACAGGCTTGGAAAAACAAATGCAGAACTCTAGATCACTTGCTATGCATATTGAAACAATCTTCAAGGTGAATTTAAAGGGTAACAACACAGCTCTCTTGATACAGAAGTCAGGATATCAAACTGAATTCAGAAACAAGGATGCACAGAAGCTGAAATTCGGAACTCAGTTAATGTGCAGAAACAATTGATGCAGAGATGAAATGATGCAAGTGTTCAGATCTGAAGTTGATTTGCAGGAATGGTGATGGCAATTCAGACACAACACGAATGTAAGTTATGGCAATTGAATCAGAGATAAACGGACACAGAAAGGAATCTGGATTTCAGAAATGAAGTGCAGAATTTCAGGTGAACAAACTCAGAATTGAAACTATAAAGTGAAACAAACTTAGATCAACTACATTAACATACTAAAAGTGAGATAAACTGAAGCATTAACGAACTAAAGGGATTTGCAGAGAAGAAATCTGATACGCAGCTGAAAAGAAATCAGAAAAACTGGCACGCAACAGGGTTGTTGGCACGCAAGCAATTAAACTCAGAAATAAACTGAAATTAAACGAAATCTGTCACTACACAAGTTCCTAAACTATTTAACTAGAAGGATTGAAGCTAAATTACAGTTGAACAATTAAGAAAACTAGATTAACCAAATCTGAAACTAACATAAACGAAATTCCAGCAGTAATGAAAATTACAGCTACAAAAACTGAATGAAACTAATTTATCTAGCTACTCCTCAACCATCCTCAACTCAAGAGCTCCTTGGTCGTCAATCAAGGGAGAACCTCGGACCCGCAAGCTCCGCAAATCAGTGAAGATACGTCTCTGCTACTGAAACAGACCAAAATCTGCTCAAACCGAATTCAGCTTCCGAATTCTTCAATCTCACTGTTGTGGCTTGCGAATTGGATTTGGGAGTGGCCGAAACCTTCCAGGGAACCCCTCTGGTCAGCTCGGATGCGGTGGAAATGGAATACAGCTGAGTTCGTCGAAGTCGGATAGCAGACTGCCGAAACCTCGTGCAACCTTGCTATTGAGCAGAAATCGATTCTGAAACCTCACTGAGACTCTCCATACTGACCTAGCCCTTGCTTGATGATGGAATGAGGGATCGCGCCTTCGATTGGATGAGAAAAACTGAAGAAAAATGAAGAAGAACGATGAACTCTACTGTTGCGGCGAAGACGCGACGAGTTGAGCTGCGGCTGTGTTTTTGATTAAATAGGAATCAATGGACGGCTCAGATCGATCGGAGGAGATCCAACGGCTGATCTTGCTCTGATTGAAGCCAAACTTTTATGATGATGATCTGGGGTCAGGATCTGCCTTGTGGTAGCTCGGATCCTCCAGATGTGCAACGGATGGTCCAGATCAACTCTATCTGTGATTGGACGCTCTAGAGCCCTCCTTGCTTGATCCAACGGTTGATCTAGCTCTGATTGGGATGAAACCTTCAGATCTTGATCATAGAGCTTGATCAACCCTAACCCTAGCTCGGATTGCTTCAGATCGTCCCGGATGGCTCAGATCTAACCGCTCTTGAATCGGACGGCCCGGATTGATCATAGGCTTGATAATTCGATCCGGTTCACATCCGACTCAGGTTTGACCCAATATGCCCTAAGTCCTTGAACCTTTGGTGCCTACAAAAATAAATCCAAAATTTAGTGGCCAATTAATCCAATTTAATGTAAATTTGCAATTAAGTCCAAAATAAAGGTAAGTTCTAAAACCTAGGGCAATTTCACAATTAATCAATAAAAATATGAGTCAAACATGGATTTTAACATCTAAAATAATCACAAAAATGGTACTTATCAGTCAACCGTTGATCTTTCGATTAATTGGGGGTCATGATGTACTACTAGGTGTCACTCATGATCGTTCTATAATTAGTTGATTATAGACGGCCAACATAAATCGAAAGCCTATTTAGTCACACGCACTACGAGTAATCCAAGGGATTTGAAACGAGTTGAAAATTGGATTTTCCAATCAAGAGAAATAAGTCGAATCTGAGTTAATCAGAGGCGCAACGGAAACTTAAAATGGCTAAGTCTTTTGAAGGCTTATTGGGCGAATTAAATGAGTTTAATTCGCGATCGGTTCGGCTCGGTTTGGCCGGCCAAAGAGGGTGTCAAACCCCTTGGGTTGGCCGGCCACAAGAAGGGGAAGAAACCAATTTAATTGGTTTAATTAATAAAATAAATCTAGTGTGATTTGTTTTATAAATTATGGATAAATAAATTTGTGTAAAGAAATTTATATAAATAAATTTATAGAAATTTATTCTTTTTATGGAAATTAAAATGATCCATGGAATGGTTTATTTTAATTTTATAAAATCAATTATGAATTGATTTTTCCATAATAAGAAAGTTTATAAATTTCTTATAAAATTTATTCCATAATAAAAGGAGAGATGAATTAGTTTTATTATAAAGTTAGTTATAATAAAACTTGGTTTAAACGGAATAATTCATAAGAGAATTTATAGGATAAATTTGTTATGAAAATTCCGTTAAGAGGGAGACTTGGCAAGGGAGATGCAACTATATAAAGGAACCAAAGGCAAGCCCTTAATTCCAATCAATAGAGCTATCAAGAGATTGATTTCTCTCCCTCTCTCTCTTATTCTCTCTTCTCTTCTTCCCTTCTCCCAAGCTAGGGCCGGCGCCCATCTTCCAAGCTAGGGTCGGCGCCCCTTGTCCAAGCTAGGGCCGGCGCAACCTCAACCTCCCTTGAGGTTGCCGTGAGTCACCATCACCAAGGAGAAGCCAACCAAGAAGAAGAAGAAGCGGATCACCTCTCCTTCCTTCCCGGAATTTAGATTCCGATTCTTGGTGGTTAGTTTCCTTTCTTCTTTCTTGATCTTCTAGTTGTGTCTTCAGAGAATCTAGTAGTTCTCGTCGGCACAAAACTCGTGGCTTTGTGAAGTCATCCCGAAGAGAACTCGGCGTGGACGCGAATAGAGGCGGAGCTTCCAAGGGACGCTACGGTTGGATCTCGTCCCTTACTTCGAGTTACGAGAGGTACTTAGTAAATTAGTTTACTTTTTCGCAAAGTTTTAATTTATGATTATGTCAACACATCATAAGGTTGCATGCTAGATACGTGGTTAAAATAATTTAGGAAATTATTTTATGCTAATTCTTCCGCTGCACGTAAAAATTTAAAATTTTACAAACCCGTATCCTTGTCGACATGCACCCGGTCCCAACAGTGGTATCAGAGCCGGTTAGTGTTCGACATAATCATATAATTGTTTTGTGGAAAACTTTGTCATAATCTAAATTTTGGAAAAATTTTCAATTATGGAAACTTTCCAATTATAATAAATTTTAGATTTAGGAATTTCGAAGTTTGGAAATCCTCATGAAATTTCGCAAACGTTTGAAATATCCTAGTTTCTGAAATTTTATAATAATTGTGAAAACTTCCCATCTTTGGAAACTTTCCAATTTTGGAAAATTTTCTACTTTAGAAATTTTCCAATTTTGGAAATATGTAAGTTTTCTTTGTACCAGAAACTTACAATTATTCTGAAAACCTATTAAGAAATCTCGCAATTTTGGGCGCTTTCTTTCAAGAAAGTATAGACAAATTTATGGACAATTAATTGACAATTAAATTTGAATTGGGTTTTAAATTGTCAACAAAATTTTTTATTTTGGAGCCGTCCAATTTAAAGTTAGTTGTTGTAATTTAATTTCCCAATTTTTAATTGAAATTGTCATGTTTAATTTGGTTACGCTTCCGAAGCGGACCAAATTGGATTTACGACAAATTACTTTTCTTTGGGTATCTGAGCCTCGGGGAGCCACCCTTAGAAAACAATTTGTTGTAATTAATTAAATCCATTAAATATGATTTAAGAGGTGATGCTCTTAAATATTGTTGTCTCCAAAATTAATTAGGAAAATGGTTTCCTATAGAGTTTCTTAAAAGAGATTTTCATGAAAATAATATGTCATTGAATTAAGGGAATTGTCTCTTAATTTAATAAGATTTGATTTAGAGAAATCAAAGTCTTAAACATATTATTTCCGAAATTGATTATGACAATTTAGGAAATTGTTTCCTAAAACAATTCCTTTAATAAAGTATGAAATTAGAATTAGGAAATCCGGTTCCTAATTCAATTAATGAGACTTGATAAATTAAGTCACATACATACTTTATTAAGGAAATCGTTAGTCATGACATAATGTCATGAATGTGCTTAGAAAAGAAAAGATAAGACCCAAAACCCCTTACAAAATATTAAGGCTAACACCTTCTATTAATATGGTTAGAATCGGAGTTTTGTTTCTTGTTTGGGTTGATGGACACATCCATGCCCGGCTTGAACCTCAACATGTTCATGTTGGTGCAGTTTGCACTAACGGTCAAACTCGGGTTTTGATGTATGACAAAGTGGTTAAAGTTAGGGTTGTTGGTGTTTAACCTCTTTACTAAGTGTGCAGGGTTGAAAGACTTAGGACCAGACACCAGGCTGAAGTCCAGGATGGTTGAGTCCTGGCGGGAAGTCCAGTTGGGTCCGCGGGACCTGACAACTGGCTGAAGACCAAGTTGGTTGAGACTTGGCAGGAAGACCAAGGTGGTTGAGCCCTGGCAGGAAGTCCTGGTGGGTCAAGAAGTCAAGTAGAGCTGCACAAGGTAAGTGAGGTAAGTCACTGGAGGAGCGAACCAGTGAGGACGCGTTCCCCTTTAGGGAACATTAGGCGTCGGTTCGACCTAGGGCTCCATTTTGGAGACCCAAAGTCAGAACCAAGACAGCTAAGGCTGTTTTAACTAACTTATTATTTGCTGTTTTGAACTAACCCTGGATGCAGGACCGAAGGACTGTGTTTCTGCAGCTCAGAGAGCCTCAAAGGAGTGAGGCCGTAGCTGAGCAGGGCGCCCCGGATGTGTCGGGCGCCCCCAGAGTCAACCCAAAGTCAGCAGAGAGGTAAACGCCCCGACAGCCGCGCGCGTCGGGCGCCCCGCGTGTCGCGGGCGCCCCCTGTGCCACTCACTGCTAGCTGCCGAAGCTCGCCCTCGCGAAGCCAAGGAGATGAGGCTTTGACCGGTCAAATCGGGCGCCCCGCGCGCGCCGGGCGCCCCAGTCAAAGGTGATCCCGAAGAAGCAGAGATCAGCCTTGACCAGAGGGCTCGCCGGATCAAGAGCCACGTGGGGGGCGCCCCGAGCATGTCGGGCGCCCCCTGCCCTATATAAAGAGGGCCTCGACTCTATTCTAGCACAACTATTCTTCCAACGCCTCAAAGTTCTTCTACGCTCGCGCCTTGCTCCGGAATCGCTTCACTTCGAGCCGACGACGTCCTGCTGCCCCGAAAGAGTCGACCTACTCCGGACGTCGGTAAAAAGAAGAACTTAATTTTTTAATACATATTCTTATTGCATCAAATCACTTGAAAGTGTGGGGTTGTCACACTTTCAATTCATTTGTACTCGCCTACTCTATCGGGGTTGACCGATAGAGAGTTTTAGTGGATTGCCCAACGGAAAGGTCCGAGGGACCTGGGCCTTCGAGTAGGAGTCGCCGAAGGCTCCGAACGAAGTAAAAATCGTTCGTGTCTGTGTGTTCGTTTTTCGTTTCTTTCATTTCCGCTGTGCACGCTTTTTAAAGCACTCTGATTTAAAAGTCACGTGATTCACCCCCCCTCTCACGTGCATCGATCCTACAAGTGGTATCAGAGCCTGGTACGCTCTGTATCGGTGCAACCACCATAAGAGCCGGGGGAAATCCAGTTTTTTTTCGAGTTTTGGTTTTTCGCTACACTTGATCTAAATTAGGTATTGTTGCCTAGATTTGGATTATTTTTTTCTTTCGTTTGATTTTACTCGAATTTGGTGCAACACCATTTCAAGTCACTCTTTCTCTCTCTTCTCCCTTTCCTACCACACTGCTAATCCAAGACCTAGTCTTGGGACAAGTTTTTGTGTAGTCTATTTCAGATGGCCCAAGGTGAAGGCTATAGCACTGCTCGTCCTCCCCTCTTTAATGGGGAAGACTTTCCCTACTGGAAGAGAAGGATGGAGGTTTATCTGAAGACCGACATGGATCAGTGGTTTGCAGTTCAAACAGGCTACACACCGCCAATGGATGAGGGAAATAATGCTCCACTGAGGCCCGACAGATGGAACTCGGAGATGAAGAAAAAGGCTCAGACCGAGTTCAAAGCTCAGAACACCCTCCAGTGCGGACTTACCAAAGAGGAACTAAACAGAATTGGCCCAACTGAATCTGCCAAAAAGCTCTGGGACAAACTAATTGAACTACATGAAGGCACCTCTGATGCCAAGGTAACAAAAAGGGATTTACTTTTAAATAAGTTATTTAATATAAAAATGCAGGAAGGAGAATCTGCAAGCCAACTCCACGCCCGGATCAAGGACATACTAAATGGACTCCACCTAATCGGGCACAAACAAGAAAACAGAGACATCATAAGGTACGCTTTAAATGCATTCCCTAGAAATTCACTATGGGCATCTATTATAGATGCTTATAAAATTTCTAGGAACCTTTCTAAAATTAATTTAGATGAATTGTTTTGTGAATTAGAACTGCACGAACAGACTAACGCCAAGGCCGAGAAAGGATTTGCCTTATTTGCAGGTTCCTTAAAAGATGACAAGATAAACAAGAAAATTCAAGAATTAAAAGAAGAGTCAGACTCAGACTCAGATGATGAGGAACAAATGGTCAACCTAGTAAGAAAGGTCTTCGCCAAAAAGAAAAACCAGTTCTCAAGAAAGGACCTCCAGAGGATAATGAAGCCTACCAGTAGTGAAGACAAAAGTAAAATAACCTGTTTTGGTTGCAACAGAAAAGGACACTTCAAACACGAATGCCCCTACAAAAAGGAGAATCAACCCAAGAAGAATAAGAAGAAGAAGGCTCTTCAAGCCACTTGGGACGACAGCACAGACGACTCCGACGATGAACCACCAAGGAACTCAAACTATCTCGCACTAATGGCAACCGGACCCGGGTCAGACTCAGAGCACGACGAAGATTCTGAATACGAGTCGAGTCAAGAGATCGGACTCTTTTCGGACGACTCGACTAAGGTATATTTAGATTCGGTAAATGAAAAGTTCTTTAAAATTATTTCTGTCTTGAATAAAAAATTGCTTGCATCTGAATCTAGAAATGACCAGCTCCTTAAGGAAAATCAAGACCTTAAGGAGCAATTAATTAATACCAGAACATTAACTGAACAAACTCAAAATCAAAAATTAATTGAGCTTGAAACTGAAAACTCAACCCTAAAGGGTGAAGTCCTAAAACTTAAGGATCTACTAGCAACTTTTACAACCCGATCCAAGAACCTTGACCTTATTCTTGGATCACAAAAGGGCATGTACAACAAATCTGGGATAGGATATAAATCAAGATCGAACCAAAGATCTTTTATCTCCTTTATCCACCCCCGCAAAAATCAACGAAAAGCGTGGGTCCCGAAAGCTTATCTAACAAAGCAAGTAGGTCAGAATCAATTTTATGTCCCAAAAAGGGACATCCATTACATTGACCCTAGACACCCAGTCTACAATTTAGGGGGAGGCTCCAAACTAGTTGGCACCTTAAAATCAGCCTCTGCCCAGGTGGGCACTTAGGATTAGCTTCAAAGTTAATTTGAATCTTGTACTATTTAGTACCAAGGTTTTCAATGAGTAAGTTAAAAGTTCAACTTCTTTAAGCGGCTTTGCCTAGAAAATGGTTGTTGCTCCAATAAGGCTTCGGCCAAAGAAGGCCACTGTGCCTCGCCATGGCCTGGAAGCCAATTATTGAAGTATACTTTTAAATTACTACTTGTTAAACTTGGATCTAACACAAGGTCAAGTTAACTTTTCTAATCAAACTCAAAATCATCTCACAAAATCATAGGACTCCCTTGATTGATGACTTAGACCGAGTGAGATGAATAAGGATAACCAAATTCAAATTATTGATTGATAACTTCAAATTCAAATTAAAATTAAAATTCAATTTCAAAAATTAAGATTCAAATTAAAATTAAAATTCAAATTCAAATTAAAATTAAAATTCAATTTCAAAAATTAAGATTCAGATTAAAATTCAAATTCAAATTAAAATTAAAATTCAATTTCAAAAATTAAGATTCAGATTAAAATTAAAATTAAAATTCAAATTAAAATTAAAATTCAATTTCAAAAATTAAAATTCAAATTAAAATTAAAATTCAAATTCAAATTCAAATTCAAATTAAGATTAAAATTCAAATTAAAATTAAAATTAAAATTCAAATTAAGGTTAAAATTAAAATTCAAATTCAAATTCGAAAATAAAAATCAAATTCAAAGTCAAACTTAACATAACTCAAATTTAAAATTCAAACTCAAGTGTTTAAATCTTTTTAGATTTTTTCAAAAACTCAACCTAGGTCTAAACCGTTTACTTAACTGTAGGAAAATAAATGGATCATTGACAGTGGATGCTCCAGACACATGACTGGGGATCCCACCAAATTTACAGAACTCAAGTACAAAAGACTAGGGACTGTTGCTTTTGGAAACAACGGTAAACTTAAGGTAATTGGCCTAGGCAATATTGAACTTGAGTCTGATTTCATAATAACAAATGTATTACTTGTTGAAAATTTCAACTTCAATTTACTAAGCATTAGCCAATTGTGTGACACTGGTTATAAGGTTAGGTTCCTATCCAATGAATGTCTGATCAAACACAATGACAACCCAAACATCACACTTAGAGGACTTAGGCACAATAACATTTATGAAATTAAGTTAACCTGTCCCTTAGAAAATTGCCTCTTAACCCATAAGGATGAGACTTGGCTCTGGCATAGGAGACTTTCACATACTCACTTCAGAAAACTACCTAAACTAAATGGTTTAGTTAGAGGCCTACCAAAGTTATCTAACCTTGAGTCAACCTTATGTAATGCTTGTCAACAAGGAAAACAAACTAGGTCAACCCACAAACCAACTAATCAAACTCAAACCAAGTCAATTCTGGAATTAATTCACCTATACTGCCTAGTAATTATAGATGACTATTCAAGATTTACCTGGGTAAAATTCTTAAAAAATAAAGATGAAACGTTTGATATACTCACTCAATTTTGTAAATTAACAGAAAATGAAAAAGGGGTTAAAATCAAAAGACTTAGGAGCGATAATGGCGGAGAATTCAAAAATCATAAATTTAATCAATTTTGTCTAGAAAAAGGCTACCATCACGAATTCTCTTGCCCTAAAACACCTCAACAAAATGGATTGTAGAAAGAAAAATAGAACACTACAAGAAGCAGCTAGAACAATGCTTAATGAATACAACTTACCTAAATACCTTTGGGCTGAGGCTGTTAGTACAGCTTGTTATGTACAAAATAGAATAACTCTAATTAAAAACCTAGGAAAGACCTCCTTTGAAATCTATTATAACAAACAACCTAACATTAAATACCTTAAAGTATTTGGATGTAAAGTCTATATCTTAAATACTAGAGAACACTTAGGTAAATTTACTTCTAAGGTTGAGGAAGGTATCTTTGTAGGTTATTCCCTTACCAGTAGAGCCTATAGAGTTTATAACAAAACTACCCTAAAAATTGAAGAAACTACAAATGTAAAATTTGATGAAAAATCTGACTCAAATAACTCTGACCAAACCATCTACCAACCAATTGACTTTGTTAGATCCAGTACTGACCCTGATAAAAGACAAATTGAGGACCAAAACGATGATCTAACTGAACCCACACCTGAAACTGAACCTAACCAACCCAGAACTGTACGAGTTAGCTCAGACCACCCAACTAATCAAATCTTAGGTGATCCAGAACTAAGGGTTCAGACTAGATCAGCTTTTAGGAACCTTAGTCAAATTGCCTTGATTTCAAAAATTGAACCCAAGTCTATAGAAGAGTCTTTACTTGACCCTGATTGGATCATAGCCATGCAGGAAGAGTTAGCCCAATTTGAACGTAGTCAAGTCTGGGACTTAGTACCCCTACCTAAAGGCAAGAAATTTATTGAAACTAAATGGGTCTTTAGGAATAAACTTAACGAACAAGGAGAAACAGTAAGGAATAAGGCTAGGCTAGTAGCTAAGGGGTTTAGCCAAGTAGAAGGTCTTGATTATGATGAAACCTATGCCCCTGTAGCCAGACTTGAATCCATTAGAATGCTCTTAAGTTATGCAGCCCATAAGGGATTTAAGCTTTATCAAATGGATGTTAAGTCAGCCTTCCTAAATGGCCTAATTAAAGAAGAGGTTTATGTAGGTCAACCTCCTGGTTTTGAAAGCTTAGAACACCCTGACTATGTCTTTAGACTTAAGAAAGCCTTATATGGACTTAAGCAAGCCCTAGGGCCTGGTATGAAAAATTGTCTAACTACTTAGTATCTAAAGGCTTTAACCAAGGCAAAATTGACCCAACACTATTTGTTAAAACTCTAAAAACTGATATTTTTATAGCTCAAATATATGTAGATGATATAGTATTTGGCTCAACTAACTCAAACTTTTTACAAGATTTTATAACGGTAATGAAAAATGAATTTGAAATGAGTTTAGTAGGTCAATTAACCTTCTTTTTAGGGTTACAAATAAAACAGACTAGTGAGGGTACTTTTGTCTATCAACAAAAATACACTAAAGAATTACTTAGAAAATTTGGAATGGATAGTGCTAAAGAAATTAAGACACCTATGGCTACCAATCAAACTATAGATAGTGACACAAATGGCAAACCTGTTGACCTTAAGTATTATAGAAGTGCTATAGGTAGCTTACTTTACCTAACTGCAAGTCGACCTGATATTCTCTTTGCAGTTAGTATGTGTGCTAGGTATCAAACATGTGCTAAAGAATCACATCTAACCCTAGTTAAAAGGATATTTAGGTATCTCAAAGGGACAAAAAATTTAGGAATTTGGTACCCTAGAACAGCCCAGTTTGAACTTATTGGATTTTCTGACTCAGATTATGCTGGCTGTAAGTTAGACAGAAAAAGTACCAGCGGTGGATGCCAACTTCTAGGACCCTCACTAGTTAGTTGGTTCAGTAGAAAACAACATTGTGTTGCCCTATCCACCACTGAAGCTGAGTACATAGCAATGGGTGAATGTGTAGCCCAACTACTCTGGATGATGTATACCTTAAAAGATTTTAACTTAGAATTTAAGAAAGTCAAAATTTTTATAGATAACCTAAGTTCAATCAATTTAACCAAAAACCCAATCCACCACTCTAGAACCAAACATATAGAAATCAAACACCATTTTGTCAGAGATCATGTAAATAAAGGAGAAATTGAACTTAACCATGTTGAATCTAAGTCTAATCTAGCTGATATATTTACCAAACCACTTCCTGAATCTGAATTTAGCAACTTGAGAAGATTAATAGCAATGTGTGTTATAGACTAGGACTGACCTGATAAGCTTAAGTTAACTTTTTCAGTTTGTGAGTTTAAAAACACGGATTTTTCAAACTTGTTTTTCAAAGTTTATTATCTTTCAAAATTTAACTTAAACACGGACTTTTCAAATGTGGTTTTCAAGAACTTTTATTGTCTTTCAAAATCTGATTTTCAAAACTGGCAGACTTAGCCTAAGCTTGACCCCTAGAATTGCATGAACCTATAGTTTTAGGTAGCCGCATCTCACAAAACACATTAAGATTAACTTGTTTGTGTTTGCAAAAACATAGAACGGTTGTGAGATGCATAGGACTCTGCCTGGACTTCCGAATGCTTAAGTCAGTGCATCACAGTAAGTCTGGGCGTAAAATACCTACGTTACAGTGATCAAGTCAAGTAGTCTTGCACTAAAATCTGAGCTAGACATTATTACTTGACTTGACTAACTCAGTGAACACTACTATCATCTAGATAGTTAGTCAGTAACTAGAGTTAGACATATGAAAAGGGACCACAATCATTACTTGGTCCAGGGGAGCTGAGGTCAAAATATTTTTTAAAAATGTCATTTTGACAAAACACATTTGAAAATTTGATAAATATTGATCCCTAAAAATTTTTAAGATTGATATTATATTTTCTGAAAAAAATTTTTTTGGAAAGAAATTTTTTTGAAAGCTAAGTTAATAGATTTAAGACTAATCTGTTTCCAACACTTAGCCTATATTTCTACTCCCTTAAAAGTTATTATGCTTATATTCTTTTTGATGAATGACAAAGGGGAGAGTAGGGTAAAGGGTTAGAAAATTGCAAACAGCATGCTTATTTCACAGTTAATTAATTCTGCTTTCTTGTGTGCTGCAACTTTCATACCTATGCTTATGTAATATTATTTGCATGTTTATGCAAGTTCATATCTGCTGTTTTTTTCTAACTTTAACCTGAGTTGTCAATACATCAAAAAGGGGGAGATTGTTGGTGCAGTTTGCACTAACGGTCAAACTCGGGTTTTGATGTATGACAAAGTGGTTAAAGTTAGGGTTGTTGGTGTTTAACCTCTTTACTAAGTGTGCAGGGTTGAAAGACTTAGGACCAGACACCAGGCTGAAGTCCAGGATGGTTGAGTCCTGGCGGGAAGTCCAGTTGGGTCCGCGGGACCTGACAACTGGCTGAAGACCAAGTTGGTTGAGACTTGGCAGGAAGACCAAGGTGGTTGAGCCCTGGCAGGAAGTCCTGGTGGGTCAAGAAGTCAAGTAGAGCTGCACAAGGTAAGTGAGGTAAGTCACTGGAGGAGCGAACCAGTGAGGACGCGTTCCCCTTTAGGGAACATTAGGCGTCGGTTCGACCTAGGGCTCCATTTTGGAGACCCAAAGTCAGAACCAAGACAGCTAAGGCTGTTTTAACTAACTTATTATTTGCTGTTTTGAACTAACCCTGGATGCAGGACCGAAGGACTGTGTTTCTGCAGCTCAGAGAGCCTCAAAGGAGTGAGGCCGTAGCTGAGCAGGGCGCCCCGGATGTGTCGGGCGCCCCCAGAGTCAACCCAAAGTCAGCAGAGAGGTAAACGCCCCGACAGCCGCGCGCGTCGGGCGCCCCGCGTGTCGCGGGCGCCCCCTGTGCCACTCACTGCTAGCTGCCGAAGCTCGCCCTCGCGAAGCCAAGGAGATGAGGCTTTGACCGGTCAAATCGGGCGCCCCGCGCGCGTCGGGCGCCCCAGTCAAAGGTGATCCCGAAGAAGCAGAGATCAGCCTTGACCAGAGGGCTCGCCGGATCAAGAGCCACGTGGGGGGCGCCCCGAGCATGTCGGGCGCCCCCAGCCCTATATAAAGGGCCCTCGACCCTCTTCTTCAAGACAACACTTCTTCCGACGCCTAAAAGTTCTTCTACGCTCGCGCATTGTTCCGGAATCGCTTAACTTCGAGCCGACGACGTCCTGCTGCCCCGAAAGAGTCGACCTACTCCGGACGTCGGTAAAAGAAGAACTTAATTTTTAATAATATTTTATTGCACTAATTACTTGAAAGTGTGGGGTTGTCACACTTTCAATTCATTTGTACTCGCCTACTCTATCGGGTTCCGATAGAGAGTTTTAGTGGATTGCCCAACGGAAAGGTCCGAGGGACCTGGGCCTTCGAGTAGGAGTCGCCGAAGGCTCCGAACGAAGTAAAAATCGTTCGTGTTGTGTGTTTTTTTTCGTTTCTTTCATTTCCGCTGTGCACGCTTTTTAAAGCACTCTGATTTAAAAGTCACGTGATTCACCCCCCCTCTCACGTGCATCGATCCTACAGAAGGGTTCTTGCGTGAGATCGCCACTGGGTGGAGCTCAGGGAAGCTTGCTGTGTTTTTGTCCTTGCTAAGTGTTTGAGTAAGATCCTTCTTGTTGTTTCTTTGTGCTTAAACTATATCCTTATTTGAAACATACTGTGGAGAGGTTTCTCCACCGAGAAGGAGGTTGCTTCATATCCGGTGATTACCGGGGCTTGATCTGCCGACGATCAAGGGATAGCCCACCTTAAGGGCACGCCAAGGAGTAGGGGCAAGTTATCCCCGAACCTTGTAAAATCTCCTTGTTAGCGATCTTGCTAATCTTGCTAGTTAGGTTTTGGTTTAAGTTTCTGCAAGTTTTGTTTTCATACTTCCGCTGTGCTATTAATAGCTTCAAGTGCAGAAATTTAATAACTCTTCAAAGAAGAAGTGATTGGCTATATTCACCCCCCTCTCTAGCCATCTCGTTCCCAACAGATGTTATTTCTGATGTACAAACTTAGTACCAATACTTTTCAGTTATGTTCTCTAACCGTATCAGTTGACACACAAAGATGTATAAATATGATTGCATCTTGGCCACAGTTAAAAGAAACATCTCTTTCAACATGATTTCAAAAATATAAAGTGATAATTTTTTATATTTGATTCATCTAAATTAATTTAATAAATAATATTTGGACCTTTTTATAATTTAAATTATAAAAAGAGATGTTATTTGGCACAGCGTCATTTTTATGTCTTTCTCAGTAATTTTTATTGTGATTTCAGAAATATAAAGAGATGTTTCTTTACGTTTCAGACTTACGTAAAAAAACCTATCATAACACATGATTTCAAGCCGACGCAGGACCTATCAAAATACGTAATTTCATATTCAAGCGCAGGATAAAATCGCGTTAGGAGGGCCTGAATACAGATGTATTCAGGTCCAAGGAGGATCTGTTTGTATTCAGGCCCACGGAGGGCCTGAATACAAATGTATTCAGGCCCTCCTTGGGCCTGAATACAAACCTGAATACAAACAGATCCTCCTTGGACCTGAATACATCTGTATTCAAGCCCTCCTTGCGCGATTTTATCCTACGTTTGAATATGAAATTATGTATTTTGATAGGTCCTACGTCGGCTTGAAATCATGTGTTATGATAGGTTTTTTACGTAAGTCTGAAACGTAAACAAATATCTCTTTATATTTCTGAAATCACAATAAAAATCGATGAGAAAGACATAAAAATGACGCTGTGCCAAATAACATCTCTTTTTATAATTTAATTATAAAAAGGTCCAAATATTATTTATTAAATTAATTTAGATGAATCAAATATAAAAAATTATCACTTTATATTTTTGAAATCATGTTAAAAGATATGTTTCTTTTAACTGTGGCCAAGATGCAGTCATATTTATACATCTTTATGTGTCAACTGATATGGTTAGAGAACATAACTGAAAACTATTGGTACTAAGTTTGTATATCAGAAATAACATCTTCTAAGTAAATTCTAAATAGAGATATTAAGTATGGAAAATCCAAGTATCCTAGGTCAATCAGTGAGTTTTCACCGTAACCCACTGATTCATCATAGAAAACTCATATTACAACATAATTTATAATCATTAGAAGTTTGGACACCAAAAATACCATCTCCTAGCTCAACTCTAACTATTGATATTGGATTTTGAGATATCCAAATATCCTAGGTTCATCAGTGGGTTTTGGTGAAAACCCACTAATAGACCTAAAAATCTCCTATTGCTACATAATTTATAATCATTAGAAGTTTGAACACCAAAAATATCATCTCCTAACTCAACTCTAACTATTGATATTGGATTTTGAGAAATCCAAATATCCTAGGCCCATCAGTGGGTTTTGGTGAAAACCCACTGATAGACTTAAAAATCTCCTATTGCAACATAATTTATAATCATTAGAAGTTTGGAACCAAAAATATCATCTCCTAGCTCAACTCTAACTATTGATATTAGATTTTGAGAAATCCAAATATCCTAGGTTCATCAGTGGGTTTTGGTAAAAACCCACTGATTGACCTAAAAATCTCCTATTGCAACATAATTTATAATCATTAGAAGTTTGGACACCAAAAATATTATCTCCTAGCTCAACTCTAACTATTGATAT
>JAGFNQ010006993.1:0-96419 GCA_024364735.1 Boesenbergia rotunda
CACTGACTCATAATGCTTGTTTCAGGTTGGATTGTGCTTTCTTCATCATGCGTTTGCTGAAAGTTTGGTCTTTCAACGATCTACCAATTTTAGCCAAAAACAAATGAAACCTTATCGTTTTCAGGTAGGATACAAAATAATGAGAGACAAGTTCTGGAAGCAAAATCTGTAAATTTTTTTTTTTGCTACAACCCTTATATGTAAGTGTAATGACAAACATTGTATATTTGTAGTTATAATGTATGTAATTGATATTGAAATCAATGGAGCATTTATTTCGATCCATGGTTTTTTTGTAATCTCTAATCTTTAAACTCTAATTGATGTCAATTACATCAGTAATTTTTTAGGGAACTATTTTAATTTCTGGCCCACGGTGGGCCTGAAATGACAATATTTCAGGCCCAGAGTGGGCCTGAAATGATTTATTTCAGGCCCACACTAGGCCTGAAATGCTAGTATTTCAGGCCCAAGAAGGGCCTGAAATGATATAATTTCAGGCCCTATCTGGGACTGAAATGACATTATTTCAGGCCCAGCTTGGGCCTGAAATGATTTATTTCAGGCCCACGTTGGGCCTGAAATGCTATTCTTACAGCCCCACGCCTCTGGTTGTAAAAAAAATTATTTACAGTATGATTAAATATTTATACGCCAATCTTTTAAATAAATGACCATGTTGTGACCACATTTTTAAAAGATAAACAAGAAGGAGAGTCCCTAAATACACATTGCATACCACAATTGAATTTCATTCACATCAAGACCTCATATTATCAGAATTTGGCACATCAGGAGGTTTGTATGATGGACCTAGCATATTTTGATTTTTCAAACCTCATTATCAGTAGTCAGACTTTACCTAATTATTGGTATTTTAGCTATGATATGCTATTTTTCGTCTCCAAACATAGTCCTAATTATTATCTAAAACTGTGTTGATACAGTATCAGTTGGCACACAACAATGATTCAACAAAGCAAAAAATCAGAGGGGGTTAAACAACAGATATTTAGAAAACACACGACTTCAGGACTTCAAGTTCCTGAAATAACATTATTTTGGGTTTACAAATGATACGACTTCAATTCTGATATATTCTGCTTATAAGACAAGGTAAAATGTATCATAATATTGAAATACTTCTATAAGTCACAACATTAACAACTAGTTCGATGTGAAGATAGATTTCAAACAAGGGGACATGAGTAGAATCAGATTTGAGCTGACAGTTAATATTCTGAGGGACATGTTTTGTAAAACATGAGATAATCTGAATGTTGTATTGGTGATGTAAAAATCTATTGCTATCGATTGACCTCCAATTTTATGGAAAAATCTCATTATGTGGATGTTGTTATGATTATGTAGATGTTGTTATTCTATATAATATATTGTCAACAAAAACAAAATAATTGGGTGATGTTTATTCAAATCCAGTTGTTGCACTGTTGTGTGCCAAGTGATATGGTCAGATATAATAACTGATAATGCACTGTTGTGTGCCAGTTGCTGCCCTATTGTGTGTCAAATGATCTATTCGGTCACATCTTGTAGGTAAATATAGAATATTCTGTGACATCTTGAATTTATATGCTAACAACACTGAATCATAATGCTTGTTTCAGGTTGGATTGTGCTTTCTTCATCATGCGGTTTTCAACGATCTACCAATTTTAGCCAAAAACAAATGAAATCTTATCGTTTTCAGGTGGGATACAAAATAATGAGAGACAAGTTCTGGAAGCAAAATCTGAATTTTTTTTTTGGCTACAATCCATATATGTAAGTGTAATGACAAACATTGTATATTTGTAGTTATAATATATGTAATTTATATTGAAATCAATGGAGCATTTCTTTCGATCTATGGTTTTTTTGTAATATCTAATCTTTAAACTATAATTGTTGTCAATTACATCAGTAATTTTTTAGAGAACTATTTTCATTTCAGGCCCACGGTGAACTTGAAATGACATTATTTCAGACCTAGACTGGGCCTGAAATGATTTATTTCAGGTCCACACTGGGCCTGAAATGATAGTATTTCAGGACCAAGAAGGGCCTGAAATGATATTTTTTAGGCCCTATCTGGGACTGAAATGACATTATTTCAGGCCCAGATTGGGCCTGAAATGATTTATTTCAGGCCCACGTTGGGCCTGAAATGCAATTCTTACAGCCCCACGCCTCTGGTTTCAAAAAAATTATTTACAGTATGATTAAATATTTATACGCCAATCTTTTAAATAAATGACCATGTTGTGACCACATTTTTAAAAGATAAACAAGAAGGAGAGTCCCTAAATACACATTGCATACCACAATTGAATTACATTCACATCAAGACCTCATATTATCAGAATTTGGCACATCAGGAGGTTTGTATGATGGACCTAGCATATTTTGATTTTTCAAACCTCATTATCAGTAGTCAGACTTTACCTAATTATTGGTATTTTAGCTATGATATGTTATTTTTCGTCTCCAAACATAGTCCTAATTATTATCTAAAACTGTGTTGATACAGTATCAGTTGGCACACAACAATGATTCAACAAAGCAAAAATCAGAGGGGGTTAAACAACAGATATTCAGAAAACACACGACTTCAGGACTTCAAGTTCCTGAAATAACATTATTTTGGGTTTACAAATGATACGACTTCAATTCTGATATATTCTGCTTATAAGACAAGGTAAAATGTATCATAATATTGAAATACTTCTATAAGTCACAACATTAACAACTAGTTTTTTTAAAGAATACTATACATTCAGTTATCCTCCTTACAAAATAAACACTTCCATCAGAAAATTTCTACAATACATCAACCCATTAACTCAAGACCTTGGGGCTGGCGGCATTCTACATGTCCTTTTATTATGGCCAAGTTGTTTGCACCGGCTGTATTTAAGTTTCACCTTGCCATTGTGTCTTGACTCAATCCGTGTCTTCTTTCGTCTACCAGGCTGCACAAGGCTACGGGGACATCGAACTGTAATGTTGTTTACTCCACTAGGCTAAAACTGCTTGCTTCTACAAGGGTAAATACGATCCATGTAAACCCACATCCAAGTTTCAGAATAAAAATAATGCTCACAATATCGGAGTGTATTGATGTTCCTGTGAATTATTACAGCTATAGCATGTGAGCAAGGGAGTCCTGAAATTTGAAACTCCCCACAATGACAAAACTTTTTTTCCAAATCAACAATATATGAAGTGCCCCATGTTTCTACCTCCATTTCTGATTGAGAGTAAGGGTGAACCTTATAAGCTCTAGCTTTCTCTCTCCTTGATTCCATTTCTTTTGGAGCATGAGGTGTCAAAGCAACATGCCATTTGGAGACTTCCTCTCTACGGTTATAGAACCATTGAGCTACCTTTCTTCTTGTATTATCAATTAACCTATTTATGGGAAGCTCACGTGTAGACTTAAACAAAGCATTCAAGCTCTCCACATAATTCGTGGTAAGCATTCTGTACCTTCTCCCAGTAAAGTGTGCATTTGGCCACCTTTTCGGGTCAATGTTCTAAAGTCACTTATGAGCATCTGGATGTTTTTCAAGCATTGTCTGCATTATCATATCATATTGGAGTGTTGTGTTGGCTCGTGCTGCTGCCCAAAACAAACCTACACCAGCTCTACTTCCAGTATCAGTTACCATATTACAAGACATGTGGTGGCAACAAAAAGCATGATGCGCGTTTGTGAATACTTTTCTGACTGCTGATATAATGCCCCGATGTCTATCTGATACTATGGTGAGTGAGTGATCATCAACAGCAAAGAACCTCTTTGTATGCTCCAAAAACCACTCCCAAGCAGACCCACATTCTACTTCAGCTATTGCAAAGGCAACTGGGAGAACATTGTCATTACCATCAATCGCAGTTGCAATCAACAATACTCCTGGATACTTTCCTCTTAGGTGTGTCGCATCAATTCCGATAAGTCTACGCAAATAAGACCTGAACACCCTTCGGCAAGCACCAAAAGCCCAAAAACACCTCTGGAATTGATTGTCACCATTCGTGCATAGTGCCACATAAGTTTCAGGATCTCTAGCTCTTAACTCACGCAGATATTGTGGGAGATCTCTGTATGCATCATCATAATCTCCAACAACCTTTTTCAATGCTTTCTCCCTAGCTATGTATTCTTTTCTGTATGATATCGTCACTCCAAATCTAGCTTTAATATCTGAAATAATTATACTTGGTTTGTATTGTTCATTATGAAGAAATTGCTCTTCAACAAAAGAAGCAACAAATGATGAAGAGCATGCATGATGATCAACACTTTCCCTAACACTTCGACATTGGTGTTCCTTTATATATTTTGTAACAGTGAACTCTACTTCCCCCCTTCCAACTACTCTCCATGTACATGGTTGGTTAAAACACACTGCTTTAACTCTGTTTTTCCGGGTGTCCACTGGGTTATATCTTATATGCTTAACCATCGCATGTTTAACAAGTGCATTCTTGAATTCTTCTCTAGATGGAAATATCTGCCGCACAAAAAATTCATGCTCATCTCTTGCCTCTAGCTCTCGAATTGGCCCAGCAAACAATCGAGAATTCAAAATATATGGATCTTCAGCTAATGGAAACTCCTCCTCTAAGTCACTGTACTGATCTGGAGGGAATTCATATTGTTCAATCTGCATATCATCAGCTTGGAATTCTAGTACACTTGTACTGGGTACAAATTCTTCTGCATTCCGGATTTCAAATTCTTCCTCCCCACTCCATGTTGGCTGAAAGATTTCAACTACTCTTGTAGAAGAATTCAAACCCTCATCTTCTATATTATTTGCTTCTTCATTTAGATCAATTACCAAATTCCTTGTAATGCTATTATCACCATACTGGGAAGATAATGGAATATTATTACTAGCTATTTCTAATCCTTTCCCCGTACCCACATTATCATCAAGAGTATTCCATATCTCAGAGAGAATTTCGTCAACAACATTATCATCCCTGAAAAAAAATTACAATTAACTTTATCAAACTTTGAAATTGATAATAAAGGCCCTAGGAGCCCTGAGGGCCTGAAATCATTTTATTTCAGGCCCAGGGATTTGATTTCAGGCCCACTCCGGGCCTGAATCATTACATTTCAGGCCCAGGGAGGGCCTGAAATCATTTGATTTCAGCCCCTCCCTGGCCCTGAAATAAAATAAATTCAGGCCAACCCTGGGAGGGCCTGAATTCCTTTTATTTCAGTCCCTCCGAGGGCCTGAAATAAATTATTTCCGAGGGCCTCAAACTAAATTTTTCAGCCTCTCCTCTTGCCCGAAACCTAATGACATCATGCACTCCCAGGGCCTGATATCATGTAATGCATATCACCCTAAGCCTCCTCCAAACATAAAAATAGTAGAAAGAGTTTATCTTGATTAAAACTATATCTGATATCATATCAAAGATGACAATCATACGTACATTTCTATTTCTCTTAGTTACCAATCTGTTGCTTCCTTTTTCTCCTTCGACAACCTATTTTGTTGCTTCCTTTTTCTCCTTCGACAACCTATTTTCCTCAGGTGCTTTGGTGATTAATCGAGTTGTGCAAGGAAGCAATATATACGTACCTTCGTGATCATTCGACTTGTGCAAATCATTTCCCATATATATATTGGCTGAGAAAAATTCCACTGCTACCCATCCGAACCACAAATTAATATTTTATTGATAAAGTGGTTCGGTTGTCTCGAAATTATGTTTGATATGTTAGTGATATGAGAGAAGTGTCCTAAGGCAATCGCCTTATGATTGTAAAACATTTATATCAATAAATGATAATTCACTATTTGAGTATACATACTTGTGTATTTGATTGGGATCTTAAACTCATCTACTGAATGTCCGCAATACAACTCACAGCATAAGAGAATTTGTGATGAGATCACAACTAGTGATTATCTCTAAATGCGCAAATGTGAAGTATTGAAAATATCCCTAGTCGATGAATTGATAAAAACGGACACTATCAATTCTGTTGAGACTAGCATGGGTTATTCTCTAATCAGCTGATTCTCACTGGCTGGTGACATTGGGATGTCCGGAGATAAACATGGATGCTAGTTAAGGGAACTAGTTCATTGGAGTGACTAGCTGTAAGACTTCATATGGGAATCTACATGTAGATATGTCAATGAAGATCTTACTGCGGCTTAAGTGCGATGTTCCTTTGACTTGCGGTGTTCAAGTCATCTTGGTCATAGAGACTTATACTTTGACATCTTAAGCAAGCATCTCCAAGGAGGTGTGGACCCAGGATGATCGGGTATAAGCCGAAGTGCCCAAAGATGTTTGAACAGCCTACAAAGGATTCACCACTCCTTGCGAGGAGATGTATACCCAGGCCTATCGTCGGATTGTTACTCAAAGCCTCTGGCCAGAGCATATCATGTTTAGAGTGAGAGTCTCTAAAATACATGAGAGTAATTAGAAATCCAAAGGACGAGTAAGATATTACTTGGGCTAGGTGTGACGTAGTCAGCCTAGTGGGGACTGACACCATTGACCGTGTCCTGAACCAAGTGGGTATAAGGTGGTGAAGGGAATGGGGCACGATTCATTAGAGCTGCTGAAGGGTTTCAGAATAATTACTTCTGAGGTCAAACCGTTGATCTTTCGATTAATTGGGGATCATGATGTACTACTAGGTGCCACTCATGATCGTTCTATAATTAGTTAATTATAGACGGCCAACATAAATCGAAAGCCTATTTAGTCACACGCACTACGAGTAATCCGAGGGATTTAAAATGAGTTGAAAATTGGATTTTCCGATCAAGAGAAATAAGTCGAATCTGAGTTAGTCAGAGGCGCAATGGAAGCTAAAAATGGCTAAGTCTTTTGAAGGCTTTTCGGGCGAATTAAATGAGTTTGATTCGCGGCGGTTCGGTTTGGGTTTGGCCGACCAAAGAGGGTGTTAACCCCTCTTTGGTGGCCGGCCAAATAAAAGGAGAAAACCAATTTAATTGGTTTAATTAATAAAATAAATATAGCGTGATTTATTTTATAAATTATGGATAAATAAATTTGTATAAAGAAATTTATATAAATAAAATTTATAGAAATTTATTCTTTTATGGAAGATTAAAATAATCCATGAGTTGGTTCATTTTAATTTTATAAAATCAATTATGAATTGATTTATCCATAATAAGAAAGTTTATAAATTTCTTATAAAATGTATTCCATAATTTAAAGAGAAGAAGAACTAGTTTTTATTATAAATTAGTTTATAATAAAGACTTGGTTTAAACGGAATTAATTCATAAGAATTTATAGGATAAATTTTTTATGATAAATAATTAGTTTTATTATAAAGTTAGTTATAATAAAATTCATAAGAGAATTTATAGGATAAATCTCTTATGATAACTAATTTGTTTTATTATAAATTGTTTATAATAAGACTAGGCTTAAAAGGAATAAGCAATAAGAAAATTTATAAGATAAATTTCTTATAACTAATTCCGTTAATTCGGTTTAGAGGGAGACTTAGCAAAGGAGTTGCTACTATATAAAGGAACCAAAGGCTAGCCCTTATTCCTAACGAAAATAATTAAGAGATTAATTATCCTCTCCCTCTCTCTCTTAATCCCTCCTCTCCTCCTTCTCCTTCTCTTCCCTTAGGGCCGGCGCCCACCCTAGCTCCCCTAGGGCCGGCGCCCAACCTACTTCCAAGGTGGTGGAGGCCGTGAGCTTCAAGAAGAAGAAGGAGATCCCGAACAAGAAGAAGAAGAAGCGGATAGCGACTCCTCTCCTCTCGGAATTCGATTCCGTTGCTTCTTGTTGGTTAGTTTCTAACTCCTCTCTTGATCTTTCAAGTTGTGCCTATAGAGAATCTAGTAGTTCTCGTCGGCACAAAACTCGTGACTTTGCGAAGTCATCCCGAAGAGAACTCGGCGTGGACGCGAATAGAGGCGAAGCTTCCAAGGGACGCTACGGTTGGATCTCGTCCCTTACTTCGAGTTACGCGAGGTACTTGGTAAATTAGTTTACTTTTCGCAAACTTTTATTTTATGATTATGTCGATACACTATAAGGTTGCATGCTAGATACGAAGTTAAAATAATTTAGGAAATTATTTTATGCAAACTCTTCCGCTGCACGTAAAAATTTTAAATTTTACGAACTCGTATCCTTGTCGACATGCACCCGGTCCCAACATGATAAAGCCATTCTATGGCAGGAGGGGTATAAAAGTAACTTCACTATATGGGATGCGCCCTTTGGTATAATAGAAATCATGGTACTCCTTTCGGTAATTACGAATAGTTGGATACGCCCTTTGGTAAATTGTCGTTGATCCTTTGTCAAATTTTAATCTTTAAACTTCAAAATAATAACACCGCACGCGTTAACCATCAATCCATTCCGTGAGAACATATAATGACTTTATTTTTTCACTTTATCTCTGTATTTTCTATATTACTTTCTCTTTTTATCCTTTTTTTTATCATATTTTATTTCTCTACATATTTTTGATTTTCTTTTTTACTTTTATCTCTTATTTTCTCTCTACCTCTCTCATCTTATTTTCTCTCTCTATTTTTTAATAATTTTTTACTCTATTTTTTATTAGATTTTTCCTCTCTAACTATCTTATCTCACTTCTCTCTTTACCTTTAGTTTTCATTTTCTCTATCATCATATTTTTTTATTTTTTCTTCTAATTTTTTTTTCTTACCTATCTTCTCGTAATTTCTCTTTTTATCTTTTTTCTACTTTATCTCTAAACCATTTTATTTCACTTATATTAATTTTGTAGTAATTTTATTATTTTAGGTAACTTTAAAATTTTTATAAATTTACATTACTAAAATTACATAAATAACAATAATTTCCATATCAAGATTTGAACCAAATACTACTAATACAATCATGATTTTTATTACCATTGATCTCTTAATGAATCTCATTACTATTTTGATGAATAAATTTGAACCAAACACCCATTAGTTTTTAATAGATATTTAAAAATTAAATTTTAATTTTAATCAATTAACGAATTTGTTTTAATAAATGATTGATATAATAACGCTCTAATGAATCGTCCGTTAAAAATATTTTTCGATTCATAAAAAAATTAATCATTTCAGAATAGAAATTAAAGGTTTTTATTATAAATTATCTAAAAGAGATTTCACCAAAAAAGAAAATATTCAATTAATTTTGTAATTTTTTAAGAAAAAATATTTATATTTAGCAAAGATTAATTAACCGCCTTCACTCCGTGTTTATTTTCCCCGCCCATTTTTAAACAAAAATCAAAAATAGGCAACGGCTTCTCGCCCGATCATCTTCATCTCCATCGTGTTCCGCCGCAAAATTTGGATCGACGTCCGCCCTCCGGAACACTTCGAGTATGCCCTCGACTCCCACCCGTCCCTTCCCAACGAGCCACCGGCCGCCGTTGCGCCCTCAAAAGCACCCTCCCACTTTCTTGGCATTTAACCGCCGCCGAAAAGATCTCTTTCGTGAGCCGATTAACGTCTGCAGGCAGAGCTCGACCTTCTTCGTTTCTCCCCTCGAATTCGAGAAAAGCTTTCTTGTGTCGCTGATCTAGTTGTGGGGCTTCCTGGGTTAGGTGAAATTTCAAATTGCGTCGAAAGTTTTAATCTTGCCAAGGATTTCTCGCCTGCTAGCCTGACGATTCTGAAATTTTTTGGGCGAATCTGCCTTCATACTGTTCGAGGAATTGTCTGACTTGAAAATCGTAGGAAAGTTGGGGAGACTTGAGCTTGGCAGGGACATAGAGAGTGGGAGTCGATTCTAAGCGTTGGATTGAGAAATGAGTTGCTTTCCTTGTTTCTCGTGGAAAAGCATCCCGGAGGAGGAACAATCTCCCATTGTAAGCACCACAAATGACAATGAGCTCAGAAAAAAGCCAGGTGAGTTCCCCTTGATTCAGTACTGATTAATATGTCATAAGGTAGCTGAACTAAGTTAGACTTTCTAAAATAAATTATTCATAAGGGTGTATGTTCATATCACTTTGATTGTGTATAATTTTGTCAGTGCACGCCACACAAAAATCCTCCAATGAGGCAGCAACTCCAAAAGATGCTGGAAATGGCAGAATTGCATCACAGAGTTTCACAGAATCAAGATCAAAAAATGCTGCAAATGGCAATATTGAAACTCGATATTTCACATTTCGTGAGCTTGCTGCAGCTACCAAGAATTTTCGGTCTGAGTGTCTTTTGGGTGAAGGTGGGTTTGGTAGAGTTTACAAGGGTCGCCTTGAGAACCTTGGACAGGTAATGGGTAATTATCATTCTCTTATTGTTCCTTGAACAACTCTTAAATTGTGTATGGTTTGTTCATGATTGTCTAAATTCTCTTGGTTTAGGTGGTAGCTGTTAAGCAACTTGACAGGACTGGATTCCAAGGAAACAAGGAATTCATCGTCGAAGTAATGATGCTTAGCCTCCTTCATCATGAAAATCTAGTCGAGCTTATTGGCTACTGTGCCGATGGTGCTCAAAGACTTTTGGTGTATGAATACATGCCCCTGGGCTCCTTAGAAGACCATCTGCTCGGTAACAATCTTCTTCATCAATGATTATTTGTCCAGGATGCAAGTAAACTCAAATATGAAACTCTGTGATTTACTTGATGACATTGTTTCTATTTTCAGATATCCAACCTGAGCAGAAACCTCTAAGATGGTACACAAGGATGAAAATAGCATACGATGCCGCCCGAGGCCTAGAGTATTTGCACGAGAAGGCCAACCCGCCTGTGATCTACCGTGATCTCAAATCGTCCAATATCCTACTTAATGAAGGTTTCAATGCAAAACTGTCTGATTTTGGTCTGGCAAAGCTCGACCCGATGGGGGATGAAATCCATGTCTCTTCTAAGGTGATGGGCACTTATGGCTACTGTGCTCCTGAGTATGCCAGCACAGGCGAACTTACAGTGAAGGCAGACGTTTACAGTTTTGGAGTAGTGTTGCTCGAGCTAATCACTGGGAGGAGCGCAATCGACATATCGAAGCCAGCAAGCGAACAGAATCTTGTCTCTTGGGTATGCTTTCCTCAAACCATGTCTTGTAGGATCACAACAAACTGTCCTTCCTCAACGACTCCTATAACTAGCTCTGATTTGCTGTTCCAACAGGCAATGCCGAAGTTCAAAAATCAGAAGAGGTTCGAAGAGCTAGTCGACCCGCTTTTGAGAGAAGACTATCCTGCAAGTGGATTGAAGCAAGCGGTTGCTGTTGCTGCATTATGTCTTCAAGAAGAAGCTGCACCTCGCCCAGTTATGGCTGATGTCGTCACGGCGCTAAGTGTTCTCATAGACGCTTCAATTGTGGATTAGTATTGTTCGAACTAACAACAATAGCAGAGAGGAATGAACAAAATCATACATTGAATATTGGAAGTTAAGTCTCTTGAATGGAATTGTAATTTCTCAGGTTAGAATGAAACAAGTAAAGTCTTGCACCAAATCATTAGCTCCCTCTTCGAGCGGCAGCATGATGAAAAACCTAATGAACTTGTCGGAAAACTCAAGTGTGTAGTGCATTGGAGAAGGGAATAGATGAAGCTGTTAAATCATTGTTCCTTTTTATCATCAACAAAACCAGAGCACGCACTGCAGACAACTAAATAGATATCATTATTCCTTGTGGGTCATAATCATGTTGCATTGCATGTGAGGAAACCAAAAAAAAAAGGCATTCAAAGGTGAAGAAAAATAAAAGCTAAAACGAAGCATGCAACATGATCACCATTAATCTTCATTTGTACCAATATCTCTTCTTTTTAACCAATGCCCATCTTCATTACAACAAACCCTCGTTTGGTACAAAAGTTCTACAGCTAACACAACACACTGTACCAAAGATAATGGAACTTGCACAAATCAACGAGCATCTCTGCACATCTACCGTGACTGAGAAGAACTAATTCCATAGGAAGCAAATCCAAACCGAATACTGTGAGAAAGTCGGCATAGAGAAGTGTTAAGACACACAACAGTTTGGTCGATCAATTTAATGGTTTCTCACTGCCTAAGTTCAAGGACCCATCCTTCATTAATTTGATGCTCAAGCTGTTGAATCTTCCTCTCGAGTAGTGTCGCGAAGCCTTCCTCCAATCTGTTCCAGTCTTCATCATTGCCACAAATTCATCATAGCTGATTCGACCATCCTATGATTAAAAAAAAAAAGACCTGGCTTATTAGTGATGAAGATGAGAGGATTGGTAACCATCCATGTGAAAGAAATATACCTTGTCAGTGTCCACTTCTTGTAAGATATCCTTGGCGGCATCCATACTATCAGGAGCTCCATCTTCAGCAAGGGCTTGGTGCAGTTCCTCAGGTTCTATAAAGCCATTCGAATCTTTGTCAAAATATGAGAAGGCCCTTCTGAGATGCTCATCATTTGCCATTCTTTGCAAGTGAAGAGATACAGCTACAAATTCACCATAGTCTAGGGTACCTTTGCCATTCATATCAACCTATTCGACAAATTGAAATCATTAGATGTTGCAGTGCATTTACACATTTCACAAACAATTAATCCATCCTCTGACATCAATTCTTGTGAAAAAATCATTATGCAATAGAAGCTGTTTTGTCGATGTCTGAAACAATCACAAATTACGACCATATGTCCCTTTGGTTCAGAGAACTTGTAAGATCCTCGCTACCAAGACTTGGCGGGGAAATGATGCAACATAGGTCACATAAACAGTATTTCACTCCTAGTTCTGCTGCCATTTTACACAAAACTAGAGGAAACTGATGTGTCTTCCATATTTTCAGTATCTATAAAGCTAAATAAGTTCTTGAAAGTACATTTTAAGCTTGTGCAACTTTTACCCAAGCTTATTTATCTAGTTCTCCTTAAAAGATAAGTATGTATCTAAGATGATGTTGATATGGCAAAGGAACCTAATAACCCTCAGATATCACATATTAAGGAGATTAAATTCTGCATAATAAATACTTGCTAATTTCCTATTCTCCATCTTGACTAACATAAGCATACGAAAGACAGAAAAATTCATTAAATTAAAAACAAACATATTTCTTGATGGTTTACCACTCCCTTACCAGAGTTGATAGAACAAAGCAAGATAGACATAGTTGAAAAGACAATCTTTAGGTTAATTTAAAATTTATAGTTTTTACAAAAAGAAGAAAAGATCCACCATGGCCAATAGATTTTTATGATTTTCTGTTTCAGTTTGATTGCATGTGTATAACAATTATTTAAAGAAATGTTAATAGTAAAATTTCTTCACCCTGAACAGTAGCAACTTGGATAGATAAGTTAAGGTATTGTACAGAAATTACTTGGTCAGTAATAGTCCAGGCAAGATATAGAGTATGAAAAAAGTGCAAAGCACAAAGAAGTAGATGCCATTTTTTCATCAAAGTTTGAACATGTTTCCCATTTTCAATCCAAATCAATTCAACTAATATACTCACTGCTTCAATAAGCATTTGCACTTCAGACTCCACCAGTTGTGAACCAAATTTAGCAAGTCCAGTTTTGAGTTCATCATGGGATACAATGCCATCATTGTCCGCATCCATCATCTTGAACATCTCTTTAATGTCTTCCACTTCTTCAGTAGATAAGTGATCAGCAATAACCTAATGAATAATCAACCAAACCAAGTTATACTCTGCAATCAAAAACATTCCGTTGAACTATTAATTGCAGTGAGACAAACCCTTAAAGCTCTCCTTTTGAATCTGTTCATCCGTGAAAATTGTTTAAGTCTTGACTTGACAACATCACCAAGAGGTACATTTGAGGCTTTCTTTGCATTCTGAAGCCAATGATGCTCTGTATGTGGAAAAAAATGTAAAAGCATCAGTTCAACATAAGAAAGAAAACAACACCAAATATAAAACCCAAGAACAGGATGACAAGCTAATGAAATATGGATACCGTTCCAGATAATAAAGATGATCTCAATTCTTAAATTATCAAATGTTAGGGACAGTTCCATTAAAGTTATATTAACAAATAGCATACAATGTAAACATACCAAGCACTTGCTTTGCAGTTAACCGAAGCTTGGGATCAGGTTCCAACATCAACCGTACTAAATTTTTAGCACTGTCAGAAATACTAGGCCATGGTTCCCGTTTGAAATCTATTACACCCCTAAGAATTGCTTGTGCAACTCCCTGTTCAGTTTCTGCAATTAAGAAATCATAGCTCTTGTTAGATAGAAAATGGATCTGAAGAAATACAAAAAGTGTATTAATTAATAGACAATAAGTAACTGATTAGCATAAAGTGGTAGAACTAATAAAGAATAGATTTATTCATGGAAAGCTTACAATAGACAATAAGTAACTTATTTGCAGAAAGTGGTAGAACAAATAATGAAGTGTGCAAAATGGATTTATTGATGGAAAGCTTACCAGCCCAAAATGGAGGAACTCCACACAGTAAGATGTAGAGTATAACTCCGGCACTCCATATATCAATTTCTGGTCCATAATTCCGTTTTAAAACTTCTGGAGCCATGTAATAAGGGCTTCCAACTATCTCAGAAAATCTTTCACCTAGAATTGAGGGAAAAAGAGAGAGAAAAAATTAAGTAGAGCATGCCCTTATAGTAAACTAAACTCCAAGTTAGGTTATTGAATAGAAGTGATCATTAATGAGGCTCAACAAGAATGAAGATCATTAGTATGCATTCATATGGTAACTAATTATTATGCTACGTAGAAAAAATTTCGGAAGGATCGATAATCAATAATAACTAGGAAGATTTTTTTTTCCCGATCTTCCTCTATTGGCAAACCATAGGCTTTATCTAATGGCATCCCAAGGTGCACAGTCACAAACTCTCTCTTTGGAAAAGTCATGCAAACACTCATTTCATGCTCCCAGTCTAAACCTTGATCTACATCTTAGTGTATCCTTGAACCATTTTTTGACACAAACACATCAAAAATGGGAAACCACATAAAACATAAAAATAGCATAGAGATAAATAAAGTGTAAATAAACATGAAAATTGCAGATTAACCATCACTAAAATATGGACCGAATTGAATAGTTATGCCACTGTATTTTATTTGGACAATCTCTTCAGTATATTCCAGACAAGTTTACACTATTGTAGCATTTGAAAACTACAATAAAGTAAGCAATTTTAATATGGATCCAGAAATGTTCTCACCAGGCTGGAAGAATATTGACAACCCAAAATCAATTGCCTTCAAGGGCGAGTTCTCCTTCTTGTTTGCAAACAAGAAATTCTCCGGCTTGAGGTCTCGATGGATCACCCCATGGCAATGGCACAGCTGCACGACCTCAACAATGGTCTTCATGACCACCGCTGCCGCGCGCTCTGAGTAGTGGCCCCTCGCCACAATGCGGTCAAAGAGCTCCCCGCCCTCGCACAGCTCCATGACCAAATGCACGGCGCCGTCGTCCTCGCACGCCTCCCGCAGGCTCACGATGCTGGAGCTCCTTGGCAGGTGCCGCATTATCGCGACCTCCCGCCGCACGTCCTCCACGTCAACCTGCCGTCCGCAGCTTCCGCTTCGAGATCGACTTGCAGGCGAGCAGCTCCCCGGTGAATCGGTCAAGGCAGAGGTAGGTGACCCCAAACTCCCCGCGGCCGAGCTCGCGGTCCAGCACGTACTTCTCCTCGATCCCGCCCACCGCCCTGGCGTCTCCACTAAGAACCGCCGCCATTCGCTTGGAGTGCCCGCCGCCGTTGTGACGGAAGTGGTTCTTGTTGGCGAGCGGGCGGGCGCCGTGGTCATGATGGGGACGGGGGAAGGTCTTGACGTCCTCCCGGGCGACGGCCTCCGGCGAAAGGCAGCAGTTTCCCATATCGAGCTCGGATCCGATACCTCCGCTCACACAAATCGACCTAACAGCACGGAAGTGACTAGGGTTTCACATCAAATCAATCTCTCACAACGAAAAAGAACCATGTTTTTTCCCTTTTGATTGGGGGAAAAGAGACGGAAGCAACTGAGAAAGCGTCCGATTGGGGGAAGATGGAACTTTTATCGTCGACTGGACAGAAAAAAAGCGAGACTGCGAGCAACGTGGCCGAGGTTTTACAGCGCGGACGCTTCTCCTCCTCCTCCTCCTCCGCAACCGGGGCCGTGGTCAGTGGAGTTACAGGCGAGATGAGGATGAGAAGCGGAAGCTGCCATGGCGGTAGCTTTATTCTCCGCTTGGTCGAGTGCGAAGTGTAATGAGGACGTTTGCCGGCCGTGCTCCGTCTTCTTCCTCGTTTTGTGTGCTTGAAGCCTTTTGAATTTGATTAGGGAACAAGACTGCAAGACATCTCCCACATGCGATCTCGACAATTTTCCTAAAGAAAATTTTAAATAGATTATAAATGAAACCTCAGGAAAAATTAAATTTAAAAAATTATTTTATAAATTAATTATTAACTATTACATAAAATTTTAAATTCTTAATATAGAGAAAAACTTTATAACTTTTATTTTTTTTTTCCAATTTATCTCTCAAAGTAACGAAAAAAAATTAATCAGTTACAAAACGTCCAACGGAAACCATACTTTTTACCTTACAAAAATTTTTCACTCGTCATTAAGATAAATTAAAAATTATTCGTGATAAATGATTCAGAAGTTTAGCATCCTATAGTTATGCACTCTATTTGAAAAAAAAAATCATATAAAATTTACCTTAATTAAAGATCGTATTGCAAATGTTTAAGAAATAATTAATTACTTTTCCGCTCCACCATAGCTCCCGAGGTAAAATGATTAATCAGATTGAGTANTATTTGAAAATAAATAGGATTTTAATGTATGTTGATACATTCTTTAATCATTCTTCTCACATAAGCTCAATTGTATTTCTAGGTTAATCACTCGATCATGTCTTCCTCTGAATTTGCGTTCCATTTTGGACACCAATAAACTGACTGGGCCAACTTCATGGACTGGCTTCGAAACCTGAGGATAGTCCTCAAGGCAGAGAAGCTTGCTTATGTCCTTGAAGATCAACTTCCCAACCATCCTCCAGAAAGTGCAACTCCAGACCAGTTGTGGCCTATCAGAAACATGTGACGGATTCTGAACTTGCAAGTTGCATCATGCTAGCCTCTATGGTACCTGAGCTGCAAAAGGCATGATATGGATGCTTATACCATCATCTTCCATTTTCATGAGTTATTTGACGAGCAGGCGAGATCCAAAAGGTTCGAGGTCTCCAGTCTCCTCTTCACCTCAAAGATGCAGGAAGGCACTTCTGCCTCACAATTTGTGTTAAAGATGTTGGGGTACATCGAGCGACTGAGCACACTCGATTTTGCAATGGATCATGAACTAAGTATTGACTTAATTCTGCATTGTTTGCCCAAAAGTTATTCACAATTTGTGATGAACTATCGGATGAACAAACTAGAGACTACCATTCCTGAGTTGCTCAACCTGCTGAAGACTGTGGAGCCTTCTGTAAAGCCGGATCAAAAGACGGTACTGTTAGTTGGTTCCTCGAAGAAAGGTTCTAAGAGGAAGGCCAAAGAACAGAATAAAGGGAAGAAGAAAAAGGCAAAAAGACTGAAAAGAAACCAAAAGGAACTTGCCATCATTGTGGCAAGGAGGGTCACTGGCGAAGAAACTGCAGGTTTATCTTGTGTCCTTGAAGAATAAGGCATCCGATGCCCCATCCTCTTCAGGTATCTTTGTTATTGAATGTCACTCTATTTCCTCAAATACCTGGGTACTTGATACTGGGTGCAGCTCACATATATGTAATGACATACAGGGGCTAAGGAATAGAAGAAGACTCGTCAAAGGAGAAGTGAATTTGCGAGTTGGAAATGGAGCAAAGATTGCTGCTGTTGCCATCGGAACATATTTGCTAAAACTCCCCACTGGACGTGTCTTAGAATTGGATAATTGTTATTTTGTTCCTTCGTTAATAACGAACATTGTATCTATTTCACGTTTGAATGAAAAGGGTTATCATTTAACTTTTAGTAACAACTGTTGTTACATAACTTTAAATGACGTTCTTTATGGGAATGAAACTTTGTGCAATGGTATCTACACGTTAGATTTATCCAATGACGTTTTCAATATCGAAGTTAGCAACAAATGTGCTCGAATAGATAATCGAATAGACTCCTACACATGGCATTGTTGTCTTGGCCATGTAAGTAAGAAACGCATGACCAAATTACACCGATGTGGAATTTTGGAATCATTTGAACCCGGTTCATTTGATACATGCGAATCGTGCTTAAAAGGCAAGATGACCAAATTACCCTTTTCTGGAAAAGGTAATCCAGTGGGAGAATTGCTTGGTCTAATACATACTGATGTATGTGGACCAATGTCAACTCTTGCACAAGGAGGCTATAGCTACTTCATCACCTTTATCGATGATCACTCACGATTCGGGTATGTGTTCTTGATGAAACACAAATCTGAAGCTTTTGAGAAATTCAAAGAGTTCAGAAATGAAGTAGAGAAACAACTTGGCGAAAGTATTAAGATACTTCGATCCGATCGGGGTGGTGAATACTTAAGTCAAGAGTTTCAAGATTATCTTAGGGACAATGGGATATTGTCCCAATGGACTCCGCCATATACACCACAGCATAATGGTGTATCTGAGAGGTGCAACCGAACCTTAATGGACATGGTTAGGTCGATGATGAATCATGCAACTCTTCCAAAATCCTTTTGGGGCTATGCCCTTAAGACAGCTGTTTACTTGCTAAACAGAGTCCCGACCAAGGTAGTCTCTACTACTCCATATGAGACATGGAATAGTAAGAAACCCCACTTAACTCACCTTAAGATATGGGGTTGTCCCGCTTATGTGAAGCGGACTGTATCAGACAAATTGGATGCTAAGTCTGATAAATGTCTATTTATTGGATACCCTAAGGAAACGAAGGGTTACCAATTCTATCATCCCTTGGAACAAAAGGTGTTTGTTTCAAGGCATGCTGTATTTCTAGAAAAAGAATTTCTTTTACAAGAAAACAGTGGGAGTGGCATTGAACTTGATGAAGTTCAAGAAACTCCAATAGACATTACAGAGACACCTAGTCTAGACCCACAACCAATACCTCATGATGATGAGCTATCAGTTGAACCTAAAACGACACCACCTCTTCGTAGGTCTGATAGGACACGCAATATTCCAGAGAGATACGGATTTCTCATAAGCGAATCGAATGACGTGTTACTCATAAGCGATGACGAACCTAACAGTTATGAAGATGTTCTGAAATGTTCAGAAAGGGACAAATGGCTTGAAGCCATGAAGTCGGAAATGGATTCCATGTACGAAAATCAAGTATGGGACTTGGTTAACCCACCTGAAGGGATTAAGCCCATAGGGTGCAAGTGGGTTTTCAAGAAGAAAACCGACATGGAAGATAATGTAGTTACCTTTAAGGCTAGATTAGTGGCAAAAGGATATCGTCAGAAACAAGGAATTGATTATGACGAAACCTATTCACCAGTAGCTATGCTTAAATCGATTCGGATGCTCCTAGCCATAGCAGCTCATTATGATTATGAGATATGTCAAATGGATGTGAAAACAACTTTCCTTAATGGAAACCTGCTTGAGGATGTATACATGATACAACCTGAAGGTTTCACATCGGTTGATAAAACCAAAGTATGCAAGCTTCGATGATCCATATATGGACTGAAGCAAGCATCTAGGAGTTGGAACATCCGTTTTGATGAGACAATTAAAGAGTTTGATTTCTCACAAAATCCTGACGAACCTTGTGTGTACAAGAAGGTTAGTGGGAGTGCAGTCGTATTCCTAGTATTATATGTCGATGACATATTACTTATAGGAAACGATAAATCAGTTTTACAGACAGTTAAAATTTGGTTGTCTAAAACTTTCTCCATGAAAGACCTGGGAGAAGCAACCTATATCCTTGGGATTAGAATCTATAGAGATAGATCAAAACGGTTGCTTGGTCTTTCGCAGTCTACATATATAGACCGAGTGCTAAAAAGGTTTAGCATGTCAGAATCCAAGAAAGGTTACCTTCCCATCAGGCATGGGATCAACCTTTCAAAGTCTATGTGTCCGCGCACAGAAGACGAGAGGATTTGCATGAATAAGATTCCTTATGCATCCGCGATAGGATCTATCATGTATGCTATGTTATGTACTAGGCCCGATGTATCATATGCTCTGAGCGTCACGAGCAGATACCAGTCTGATCCAGGTATGGATCACTGGGCGGCTGTCAAGACAATCCTTAAGTACTTAAGAAGAACTAAGGATGTGTTCCTAATATATGGAGAAGAAGATATGGTAATACGTGGGTATACGGATGCCAGTTTCCAGACAGATAAGGATGACTCCAAATCTCAGTCTGGATACGTATTTACTTTGAATGGAGGCGCAGTAAGTTGGAAAAGTTCCAAACAAGACACCGTAGCGGATTCTACCACGGAAGCAGAATATATCGCAGCTTCGGAAGCAGCAAAAGAAGCAGTCTGGATCAAGAAGTTTGTCTCCGAACTTGGCGTGGTTCCAACCATTAATGAAGCAGTGCTGGTTTACTGCGACAACAATGGAGCTATTGCACAAGCAAAGGAACCAAGGTCTCATCAGCGATCCAAACACGTGCTTCGCCGCTATCATCTGATCAGAGAGATTATAAGTAGGAATGACATACAAATTGAGAAAATTCCCACTAAAAGGAATTTAGCGGATCCTTTAACTAAGGCCTTGCCTCAGAACAAGTTTGAGGGTCATGTTAGAGCCTGTGGTATTGGATACCGTAGCGATTGGCATTAGGCTAAGTGGGAGTTTGTTAGTGATATGAGAGAAGTGTCCTAAGGCAATCGCCTTATGATTGTAAATATTCATTTTAATAAATGATAATTCACTATTTGAGTATACATGTTTGTGTATTTGATTGGGATCTTAAACTCATCTACTGAATGTCCGCAATACAATTCACAGCATAAGAGAATTTGTGATGGGATCACAACTAGTGATTATCTCTAAATGTGCAATTGTGAAGTATTGAAAATATCCCTAGTCGATGAATTGATAAAAATGGACATTATCAATTCTGTTGAGACTAGCATGGGTTATTCTCTAATCAGCTGATTCTCACTAGCTGGTGACATTGGGATGTCCGGAGATAAACATGGATGCTAGTTAAGGGAACTAGTTCATTGGAGTGACTAGCTGTAAAACTTCATATGGTAATCTATATAGATATGTCAATGAAGTTCTTACTGCAGCTTAAGTGCGATGTTCCTTTGACTTGCGGTGTTCAAGTCATCTTGGTCATGGAGACTTATACTTTAACATCCTAAGCAAGCATCTCCTAGGAGGTGTGAACCCAGGATGGTTGGGTATAAGCCGAAGTGCCCGAAGATGTTTGAGCAGCCTACAAAGGATTCACCACTCCTTGCGAGGAGATGTATACCCAGGCCTATCGTCGGATTGTTACTCAAAGCCTCTGGCCAGAGCATATCATGTTTAGAGTGCGAGTCTCTTAAATACATGAGAGTAATTAGAAATCCAAAGGACGAGAAAGACACTACTTGGGCTAGGTGTGACGTAGTCAGCCTAGTGGGGACTGACACAAATAGACCGTGTCCTGAACCAAGTGGGTATAAGATGGTGAAGGGAATGGGGCACGATTCATTAGAACTGCTGAAGGGTTTCGGAATTACTTCTGAGGTCAAACCGTTGATCTTTTGATTAATTGGGGGTCATGATGTACTACTAGGTGCCACTCATGACCGTTCTATAATTGGTTAATTATAGACAGCCAACATAAATCGAAAGCCTATTTAGTCACACGCACTACGAGTAATCTGAGGGATTTAAAACGAGTTGAAAATTGGATTTTCCAATCAAGAGAAATAAGTCGAATCTGATTTAATCAGAGGCGCAATGGAAACTTAAAATGGCTAAGTCTTTTGAAGGCTTATTGGGCGAATTAAATGAGTTTAATTCGCGATCGGTTCGGCTCGGTTTGGCCGGCCAAAGAGGGTGTTAACCCCCTTTGGTTTGGCCGGCCACAACAAGGGGAAGAAACCAATTTATTTGGTTTAATTAATAAAATAAATCTAGCGCGATTTGTTTTATAAATTATGGATAAATAAATTTGTATAAAGAAATTTATATAAATAAATTTATTCTTTTTATGGAAATTAAAATGATCCATGGAATGGTTTATTTTAATTTTATAAAATCAATTATGAATTGATTTTTTCATAATAAGAAAGTTTATAAATTTCTTATAAAATTTATTCCATAATTAAAGGAGAGAAGAATTTGTTTTATTATAAAGTTAGTTATAATAAAACTAGGCATAACGGAATAAGTCATAAGAAATTTTATAAGATAAAATTCTTATGATAACTAATTCCGTTAATTCCGTTAAAAGAGAGACTTGGTAAGGGAGAGACCACTATATAAAGGAACCAAAGGCAAACCTTGAATTCCTAATCGATATAGAGCTATCAAGAGATTAACTCTCTCCCTCTCTCTCTTTTATTCTCTCTTCTTTCTTCCCTTTAGGGCCGGCGCCCCTTAGGGCATCCTAGGGCTGGCACCCTCCTTGAGAGCTAGGGCCGGCGCACCTCCAACCTTTGGTTGCCGTGAGCCATCAAGAAGAAGGAGAAGCCAACCAAGAAGAAGAAGAAGCGGATCACATCTCCTTCCTTCCCGGAATTTCGATTCCGGTTCTTGGCGGTTAGTTTCCATTCTTTTCTCTTGTTCTTCTAGTTGTGCCTTTAGAGAATCTAGTAGTTCTCGTCGGCACAAAACTCGTGACTTTGCGAAGTCATCCCGAAGAGAACTCGGCGTGGACGCGAATAGAGGCGAAGCTTCCAAGGGACGCTACGGTTGGATCTCGTCCCTTTTCTTCGAGTTGCGCGAGGTACCAAGTAAATTAGTTTACTTTTCCGTAATGTTTTAATTTATGATTACGTCCACACATCATAAGGTCGCATGCTAGATACGTGGTTAAAATAATTTGTGAAATTATTTTATGCTAATTCTTCCGCTGCACGTAAAATTTTAAAATATTACGAACCCGTATCCTTGTCAACATGCACCCGGTCCCAACACTATTTGTCCTCTCACAAAACCTTTTTCAATGAGAAATGTTGACAACAGCTCATACCAAGCTCGGGGTGCTTGTTTAAGGCCGTAGAGCGTCTTCTTGAGCTTGAACACGTGGTTTGGGAATTCGGTACTCTCAAACCCCGGAGGTTGTTCGACATAGTGTAGGACCGGTGTCGTCGATAGAGGGGGGGGTGAATATCGATCGTGAAAATCTTTCGGTAAACTTCGTAAATCTTTTGAACATTCTAAGATCAGAGTTAGTAGCACAGTGGAAAAGTAAAACAGAAAAAGAAAAGCAATACACAAGGACACTGCGGGATTTATTTACTTGGTTCCCAACCCCCCAGGGTCAGTACGTCCAAGGCCTATGTACTCGACGTGAGTCCACTATTGGTCTCCTTTCCGAAATTTCTGGAGGCAGAGAAAACCCGTCTTACAGTGTATAGTTACAAGCAACAATATTGAAAGTTAAGTACGAAACAAATAAAAGCAAACCGAACAAGAATCTGAAACTCGGCCGATCTGGACCTCCGAAGTGCCGCGCACTTCCTCCTAGAGCCTCCCGGTCGTAGAGCCTCATCTTTAGCGCATTGTCATCGGTCAGAATGATCAGAATGGCACTTAGAAGTTGTGTTTGAAGCAGAGGGGTCGAAGCCCCTTATATAGGCTTCATACGGGCGCCTTGGACGTTGGGGGCGCCCCAATAAACTCGGTCAAACCTTATCCCTGCGCCGACCTCGCCGCAGCTGATAAAACCTTTGACCAGGGCACCCCGGACCTCCCGAGCGCCTAGCTTGAACCCAGTCAACGCTAATCTCCTGCTTCGAACTCGCAGCAGCAAAACAGCTTTGAACCCGGGCGCCCCGGACCTCCCGGGCGCCCCGCTTGAAGCCTATTCTGCCTTCCTCACTATACTGTTTTTTTCCTTCTTTGGTTTGGGCGCCCCCATCAATGGGGGCGCCCTGGATGCATGGGGGCGCCCCCACTGATGGGGGCGCCCAGCTTTAAAGCCTCCAGCCCTGTTTTGTCTGCTTTGTCTTCCAATCTTGGTACCTGCAAGATACACACATACAAAGCAAATATACACACATTCTTAACCTTAAGGACTTGGTTCTGACTTCGGATTTCCATGAAACCCTAGGTCGAACTGACGCAGGTTCTCACCCCCGAGAACGCGCCTTCCACCTACTCCTTTCAGGAGCCAGTTGCCACCTAGTCCTTCGGGTGGACTTTTGCTTAGCCTCCGATTACTCCAGACCTCGAGACGCCCGAACCCCGACCCGTCTCTACTTCTGTCCTTAGTCATCGCTCAGCTAAGTTGCTCAGTCCCTCGGACCAAGACTCCGTGCCCAAACCCTAGGTCCAAGACTTAGGTGCCCAACCCTCGGCCAGGTCTTCGTGCCCAATTTTCCCCGAACCAGGTCTTCGGTGCCCAACCCTCGGTCAGGACTTAGTGCCCACCTTCCGAGCAGGTCTTCAGTGCCCAGCCCTTTGCCAGGACTTAGTGCCCAATCCTTGATCAGGACTTAGTGCTCAATTCCCTGAACCAGGACTTATTGCCTAGGTTTACTAGGACTTACTTGCACCAACACATAGATCTCTTCTCTTATTAAACCATTTAGAAAGGCTGATTTGACATCCATTTGATAAAGTTTAAAACCACGATGCGCAGCAAATGCAAGCATCAATCGGATGGACTCTAATCGTGCCACGGGAGCGTAGGTCTCATCGTAATCAAGGCCTTCAACTTGACTGTAGCCCTTGGCTACTAAGCGTGCCTTGTTTCTTATGATTTCTCCCTTATGGTTCAATTTATTTTTGAAGACCCATTTGGTTCCAATAATGGTGGTCTTCTTAGGTCTAGGGACTAAGTCCCAAACTTGACTTCTTTCGAATTGACCTAATTCATCTTGCATGGCAATGATCCAATCGGGATCATTTAATGCTTCGTCAATTTTTCGAGGTTCAATTTCGGAAATTAGGGCAACTTCAATAGCCTCATTCCTAAAGAATGATCTAGTCCTAATCCCATGATGGATGTCTCCAATAATTTGGTCTTGAGGATGGCTAGAGGCTAACCTAGTTTGCCTTGGAGTCAGTGGTGCTTCTTGAATGGTGTCACTAGACACAAGCTCAGCCTCAGGATCCGGCTTATCTATGGGTTGTCTAGGCTCATCGTCATCAGACTCATCACCACCATCAACAACACTTGGACTTCCATCCAAACTTAGTTTCCTAAGTTCGAATCGAACTCCATCGACATCTTCTGGTTGATCATTTACTTTTGGAATTTTTTCAAAAACAACATCAGAAGACTCTTCAACTAATCTAGACTTCTTGTTATAGACTCTGTAAGCTTTGCTAACGAGGGAGTACCCGACCAGTATCCCTTCATTAGCTTTTGCTGTGAACTTTCCAAGGTGATCCTTGGTGTTTAGAATAAACACCTTACAACCAAACACCCTAAGATGTTTAACTGTAGGTGGTTTTCCAAACCAAAGTTCATGGGGAGTCTTTCCTAGAAATCTGTGAATGAGGACCCGATTTTGCACGTAGCAAGCTGTGTTTACAGCTTCGGCCCACAAGTACCCTGGTAATGAGTACTCATTGAGCATGCTTCGAGCAGCCTCTTGTAGGACTCGGTTCTTCCTCTCTATAACACCATTTTGTTGTGGTGTTCCAGGAGTGGAGAACTCATGCCTATACCCTCTATCTTGACAAAACTCTAAAAATCTTTGATTTTGGAATTCGCCTCCATGATCACTTCTTATTATTTTAATTGTTGATGATTTTTCGTTTTCAACTCTTCTACAAAATGAAATAAAAATATCTAAGGTTTGGTCCTTATATTTTAGAAAATAGGTCCATGTATATCTAGTAAAATCATCAATGATAACAAAACAATATCTACTACCATTCAATGATACAATAGTGCTACAATCAAATAAGTCCATATGAAGTAAATCTAAAGCGGTAGAAGTACTTACAGTACTTTTACCTTTATGTGCAGATTTTGTTTGCTTACCCATTTGACATGCATCACAAAGTTTGTCCTTTTCATACTTGATGCTTGGTAAGCCACGTACTAATCCCTTGTTGGCCAATTTCTGGATATTCTTCATGTTCACATGTGCTAGTCTCCGGTGCCAAAGGTTAGACTCATCTTCTCTCGACATGAAACACTTAACAAGGGCATTAGTAGCACTTTTAAATGAAACTTGATTAATATTATCTACTCTTGTGCCTACTAGTACCGTGTCAAAGGTGTCATGTTGTCTAACTAGACATTGACTTGATTGGAAATCAATTGTGTAACCCGCATCACACAATTGACTGACACTTAGGAGATTAAATGTCATCCCCTTGACTTAGAAGGACATTCTTAATCCTAAGACATTCGGATATTTGAATGTCTCATATTCCTATAACCTTAAGACTACCATTGTTACCAAAGGAAACATTACCTCTACTTTTTCTTTGAAATGTAGTGAATAAGGATCTATCACCGGTCATGTGTTTGGAGCACCCACTATCAACGAACCAAGTTGATAGATGCTCCCCCTCAATCATAACTTACACAATTCGAAAAATAAAAGATTTAGGTACCCAAATCTTGGGACCTAAAGCACCTACTAAGCAAGATTTCGGCACCCATGCCTTGACTACTTTCCTTTGAACCCTAGGAGTCTTAAATTGTCTAACATCAGTCCTAGACATTAAGGACACAAATGATGGTTCTTTGGGTCGGTAACCAATACCGGCCCTATTGTAAACAACCCTTTGTGCATTCAAAATCATATCTAAGGTCTTTGAACTTGTTGAGAATTTCTCAAGAACACTCTTGAGTCTCTCAACTTCACTCTTCAATGACTTCTTCTCATCTTCTAGCATTTCTACATGTAAATCATCAACATCCTCATCCCTCAAGGATTTCAATTGTTTAACTTCAATTTTCAATGATTTAACCTTATTTTTGGACTTTTAAAATCGGTTAAACATGCAATGGTCCTATAACATTTATCTAGTTTGGGAGTGATTACTTCTTCATCATCCGAAGATGATGAAGCCACGTTTGAAGAGTCTGTTGATTCATCACTGCTCTCCTCTCCCATTGCCATGAGTGCCATATGGCGTGTACTCTTCTCATCCTTCTCCTCTTCGAATGAACTTGAGGAGGATTCATCCCATGTGGCCTTCAAGGCTTTCTTCTTCTTCTTGGATTTATCCTTCTTCTTCTTGAGCTTTGGGCAATTCTTCTTGAAGTGCCCTTTCTTGCTACACTCATAACAAGTAATATTAGATTTATCAATCTTAACTTCACTAGGGTTACCTTTACCCTTGAAGCGCCGACTCTTTCTCATCATCCTTCTAACAAAATTTGTCATCTCGGAGGAAGAAGACCCACTGCCATCCTCCTCAGAATTGGATTCGGACTCGGATGAAGATGAAGATGAAGAGACTTCCTTCTCCTTTTTCTTCTTGTTGGTCCTTTCCCCTGCAACTAAGGCAATCCCCTTCTCCTTAGGGCCTTTGTTAGCCATCTCATGTAGCTCCATTTCACAAAATAAGTCATCTAACTTTATAATTGATAAATCCTTAGAAACATTGTAGGCATCCACCATGGATGACCACAAAGCATTCCTTGGAAAAACTTTTAACACATACCTTACAAGGTCGCGGTTCTCGACCTTTTCGTCAATAGAATGAAGACCGTTGAGGACTTCTTTGAACCGGCTATGAAGTTCACTCACCGTTTCACTCTCCTTCATGGAGAGGTTTTGTAGTTGGTTGAGGAACAAATCCCTCTTGGCGATTCTCGAGTCTCGGGTTCCCTCATGGAGTTCAATGAGTTTATTCCACAAATCCTTTGCACTCGTAAAGGGACCAACCTTGATGAGTTGGTCTTTGTTCATGCCACATTGCAAAGTCACCACCGCCTTCGCGTCGGCTTCACTTTTCCGGGTTTGCTCAGCCGACCAACGCTAAGATTCTAATTCTTTTCCTTCATCATCCTTTGGAGGGGAAAAACCCTCCTTTACAGCGAACCATGTGTTGATGTCCATTTTGAGATAGTACTCCATCTTCGATCTCTAATATTGAAAATATGATCCATCGAAGAAGAGAGGTCGGGTAGTGCTAAATCCTTCTCTCAAAGTCATTGTCGTTGACTCTCGGATGTTAAGCCGCTTGTACAGAGCCCCAAGCTCTGATACCACTTGTTGGAACTTGGATGGCTAGAGAGGGGGGGGGTGAATATAGCCAGACACCAAAAATCGCTTTCTTTTAAGAACTTCTGCACTTAGGATTAGTAGCACAGCGGAAGCAATACAACGTATAACAGCAAGAACAAAGTGCAGGAACTAAAGACAAATCAAAACGCTAACAAAGAGGATTTACAAGGTTCGGGGATAACTTGCCCCTACTCCTTGGTGTGCCCTTAAGGTGGGCGATCCCTTGATCGTCGGCAGATCAAGCCCCGGAAAATCTGGATAGAATGCAACCTCCTTCTCGGTGGAGTAACCTCTCCACAGCGTTTCAAGATGAATAAAGTATTAAGTACAGGAAACACAAGAAGAAGCCTTACTGAGCACTTAGAACCGCAAGAACACAAGCAAACTTCTCATCGAGCTCCACTCAGCACAGATCTCACGCAAGAACTCCCTTCTTCGTGTCTTCTCACTGATGGACTCGCCAAGCTCCTTGTTTCTCTTCCAAGTGCTCAAGTATCACAAGGTTGCTCAAGATTCACAGTAAAATTGCTCAAGAGATGGATCAGAGTAATCGGACGTGCAGAACCAGAGATGTCGCAAGAAGTCTACAGCTCCTTCTCCACTACACAGCTTAACCAGCTTCCATCGCCAGGTCACACGCTCCTCTGCAGCAGCTCCCAGCTGCTCACCTGCAACAGCCAGCTATCCCTGACCTCTTCTGGACTCACTGAAACCCCTCCAGTCGAGCCCCAAGTCATCAGCTCCTCAGCTGTTGCAGCTCATGCCAGAGAACGTTACAACCTGCGGAAGCAAACGGACAAACCTGCTGTAGCGAAATACCCAATTTGACTCTCCATGGATGGTCCCTGAGTCACCTGCACACTTAGCAGCTCATTAGGGCAGCAAATCAATAGAAGATCAAACATCAGAGGGCTCAGAACAAGTATCAGTAGTGTATCAGTAGGAATCAGAGTGCGATCAGACGCGATCAGAGCGTCTGACTGCGCGTTTGAATTAAAGTGATCGATCACCGGACCGATCCAGGGCTCGTGGGTCAGTCACCAGACCGATCCACATCTTTGCTGGGATTCCCAGCTTTCGCGGCCACACGGGCCTGATTGGTCACCAGACCGATCAGGCTGTACCCTGATCGGTCACCAGACCAATCAGGAAGCTCTCCGACCGATCAGGCTCCAGCCTGATCGGTTATAAGACGGAGTCCGCGACACTTGATCGTTCACCAGAACGATCTGAATAGTATCTCTGATCGGTCACCAGACCGATCAGGAGCTGAGCAGTAAGGTTCCCAAAACCCACTGTATGCTCCCTGATCGGTCACCAGACCGATCAGGAGCCAAGCAGTAAGTGAACTGTTTGCTCCCTGATCGGTCACCAGACCGATCAGGAGTCGATCAATAGCCCAACAAGGTCACTGTGTGCTCCCTGATCGGTCACCAGATCGATCAGTCATCGCTGGATCGGTCACCAGACCGATCCATGAGGGAACACCATGCCAACTTCCTTGATCGGTCACCAGACCGATCCAGGCAAGGTCAAATCCACTCCAAGTCACGAGAATAAGCCTCCAGCCCTTCTCTGACTCGTGCTTGGTCCCTTGGACCAAGACTCCATGCCCAATCTCACTCACCGTGACTTCAACCTAGCCCTCCAAGCTAGGACCTGACCCTCCAAGCCGGGATTTCATCCAACCTAGCCCTCCAAGCTAGGACCTGGCCCTCCAAGCTAGGGTTTCATCACCTAATCCTCTGAGTTAGGAATTTTCACACCTAGCCCTCTAAGCTAGGACTTTTCCACACCTAACCCTCTAGGTTAGGAATTTCCACACCTAGCCCTCCAAACTAGGATTTTTACACCTAGCCCTCCAAGCTAGGACTTTTCCACACCTAACCCTCCAAGTTAGGAATTTTCACACCTAGCCCTCCAGGCTGGGACTTTCTCACACCTAACCCTCCAAGTTAGGATTTCATCCACCTAACTTCTCAAGCTAGGACCTGACCCTCCAAGCCAGACTTTCATCAACCCTAGTCCCACTAGGTATGCCTAGTCCACGACGAGGACTTAATCCCAATCATCTCATCAACCTAAACTAAAATCGGTGTCAACACCAAAACAACAATCAGGGTCAGACTGCATCAACAATTCACACAGGGGTGCCCGAGACCTAGAACACCCAAGGATCACTAATAGATTTTGGGTTCCTAGGAGTGTATTCGCTACACCCTAGATGAGTTTGGAGAGTGTGAACTATAATTGGAAGGGTAGTTAACCCAACCTTGATGAAGTTGATACTTTGGACCATTTTCAAGAAATTATTATCCTTGAAAATGAAGAAGTTATTTTGTTACTCTTGAGGAGTAAAACTATGCCGAACGATATTTTTGGAGGATTGAACATGATAAAGTTGTCACATCTATGTTAGAATCCAAAGATATGCCAAGTTGGGGAGTTTTGGCATTATCTTGAAAAATTAGGGACAAAATTAGGAATATCAATGATTTAGCGATGAATTATTGATACTTAAATAGAAAATCTAAGTATTTTCTTCTATGTTAATATGTCATGACTTATGTGCCCTATCACATACTATGACATCATAATTCATCATTCATATATTATTATAAAAATATCATATGTCATATCATACATGTATCATTTAGTTATAATCAATATTTTCTTTTGAAAATATTCATGTGCTGCATGTCATAGTCATTTTCATGCATTGTTTAATTTATATTGAAATTAAGGGCATTGACTTTAATTGATATTCTAGGTGAATAATCAAAGTTTATAATGTTTAGGTAGAAATGCATGAACCCTTAGTTTAGGGAGAACATGACTTTCACATCTCACAAGACCATAAGTTAACTTAAATGTGTTTTGAGACACATTAGAAACAAGTGAGATGATAGGTTGATGAATAAAAACTCAAGGTATTGATAAAGTGTATCTATTTGAATTTTAAATTCATCCAAAATAAGAATTTAAGTGAACTCCAATTATTGGGAAAACTAATATACAAGTAATATACATTTAGCCCAAAGAACATGGTTGGAAATCATTTTTGAAAACTATTTCAAAACTATTTTCAAAAACCTTGGTGAAGACTATCTTTTGATAGCACTCATCATTGATAAATTAGATACAAAATAGAGTAAAACATTTAAGTATCTCAATGGTTTTCAATTTTATGTCAATCTTAGAAAATGGGTTGTATTTTCATAGAAAACTATTTTTCCCATGATAGTATATGTCATAAATAATGTCTACACAAATTTTTTGTGATTTTTCAAATTTTGTAGAATTACTTAGGAATTTCTAAAATTCAAGCTGAAATTATTTTTAGAAATCAAAAACTCTCAATCGATCAGGTGATCAATTAGGACTCACACCAATCAATTGGTCTTGATTGGTGAAGCTTTTCCGTGAGCATTGAAGCTCGTGTAATCGATCTGTTGATCGATTAAGGATAGCCGTAATCGATCAGGTGATCAATTAAGACAGTTTAATCGATTGGGACCCAACACTAATCGATTGGTACAACTGAAACTGTCTGATTTCAGTCCTTTAATCCAATTTTGATTAACTTAACAATCCCTAACCCGTTGGAATACTTTTATAGTATATTTGGGTGAATTTTATGATGAAATAAAAAAGGGAGATATTTTTGGTGAAAAATATGGGGGGTTAAGGAGAGGTTTTGATTTAAGTTTTGAATTTCAAAATCTAATAACCTCAAGTTGAGATTTCCTAAAGTTTTTGGAACTTAAAAATTATTGTTGGTGCAATGATAGAGGTTTAGAGCATGTTTTGAGGGGAGGTCTTCCTTAAAAGCATGTGTTTTAATTTTTTTTTGGGATAAGCGAAAGGATGAAGATTGAAAATCTTTATAATGATGAATGCTCAAGGTTGAGCATGGGTTATGTTCCGGAAGGATTCGTTGCCGATGGCCAGTCGCCGAAGTTTGCCCCCGGGGGAGTTGCTACACTGGAGAAGAACTTGGGGTCCTGCGAGGTTAACACAAGCATTAGGGGACACGCCGGTGAGGGTCCGGCGAGGTCCACTCTGACGATCAAGTTAGTAAGTCTCGCCCAAAAAGAACAGACCAACAACGGAAGGGAAAGACAATGTGTGGAACTAGCGATCCCCCTTACCAGAGGGATTGGTCTACTTTTTATATCGATGACGACAGGATAGACGTGCCCCTCGATCGGTGTGTTAGTATTGTGAGAGAAGTGTCCTAAGGCAATCGCCTTATGATTATAATCATTTATTTTAATAAATGAATATTCACTATTTGAGTATACATGTTTATGTATTTGATTGGGATCTTAAACTCATTTACTGAATATCCGTAATACAATTCACAGCATGAGAGAATTTGTGATGAATTCACAACTAGTGATTATCTCTACATGTGCAATTGTGAAGTATTGAAATTGTCCCTAGTCGATGAATTGATAAATACAGACACTATCAATTCTGTTGAGACTAGCATGGGTTATTCTCTAATCAACTGATTCTCACTGGCTGGTGACATTGGGATGTCCGGAGATAAACATGAATGCTAGTTAAGGGAACTAGTTCATTGGAGTGACTGGCTGTAAGACTTCATATGGTAGTCTACATATAGACATGTCAGTGAAGTTCTTACTGCAGCTTAAGTGCGATGTTCCTTTGACTTGCCGTGTTCAAGTCATCTTGGTCATGGAGACTTATACTTTGACATCTTAAGCAAGCATCTCCATGGAGGTGTGGACCCAGGATGGTTGGGTATAAGCCGAAGTGTCCGAAGATGTTTGAACAGCCTACAAAGGATTCACCACTCCTTGCGAGGAGATGTATACCCAAGGCCTATCGTCGGATTATTACTCGAAGCCTCTGGCCAGAGCATCACATGATTGAGTATGAATATCTCAGATACATGAGAGTAATTAGAATCCGTTGGACGAGAAAGACATAACTTGGGCTAGGTGTGACGTAGTCAGCCTAGTGGGGACTGACACACATAGACCATGTCCTGAACCAAGTGGGTATAAGATGAGGGAATGAGGCACGATTCATTAAAGCTACTGAAGGGTTTCAGAATAGTTTCTGAGGTCAACCGTTGATCTTTCGATTAATTGGGGATCATGATGTACTACTAGGTGCCACTCATGATCGTTCTATAATTGGTTAATTATAGACGACCAACATAAATCGAAAGCCTATTTAGTCACACGCACTATGAGTAATCGAGGGATTTAAAATAAGTTGAAAATTGAATTTTCCGATCAAGAGAGATAAGTCGAATCTGAATTTTTCAGAGACGCAACGGAAACATAAAATGGCTAAGTCTTTTGAGACTTATTGAACGAATTAAATGAGTTTAATTCGTGAGATCGTGGCTTGGGTTTGGCCGGCCAAAGAGGGTCCCCACCCTCTTTGTTTGGCCGGCCACAATAAGAGGGAAGAACCAAATTGTTTGGTTCAAATTTATAAAATAAACCGCGCGTGGTTTGTCTTATAAAATTATGGATAAAGAAATTTGTATAAAGAAATTTATATAAAGAGATTTATTTTTCATGGAAATTAAAATAAACTTTGGATTGGTTTATTTTATTTTATAAAATCAATAATGGATTGATTTACCATGATAAAGAAATTTATAAAAAGAAATTTATATAAAGAAAATTCTTTCCATAATAAAAGGGGAGACATGGTTGTTTTATTATAAATTAAGTTATAATAAAAACTTGGCATGATGGAATAATTCATAGAAAAATTTATAAGATAAATTTCTTATGAAAATTTAGTCCGTTAAAAGGAGACTTGGCGATGGAGAGACTACTATATAAAGGAACTAAGGCAAGGCTTGGAAATTAATCTAAGAGATCTAGGAATAAGCCCTCTCTCTCTCTCTTCTCTCCCTCTCCATTCTCTAATGCCGCCGGCTACAAAGTTGCCGTGAGCAACTTTGCTCTCTCCACTAATTAACCCTAGAGGAGCATGATTAATTGCATGCGTTGCAATTAATGGAGAGGAGCATGATTAATTGCATGCGTTGCAATTAACCCTAGAGGAGCATGATTAATTGCATGCGTTGCAATTAGTTGGAGAGGAGCATGATTAATTGGGCGCAAGTCTTCTTCCTCCTTCTCGCCGGAATTGTGATTTCGGCCAACCTTGGTGGTGAGTCTTTCGATTTGATCTCTCTCTTGGTTTTCTTGTCGCGTTCTCGGAGAATCTAGTAGTTCTCGAGAACACGAAACTCGTGGCTTTGTGAAGTCATCCCGAAGATACTCGGCGTGGACGCGAATAGAGGTGGAGCTTCCGAGGGATGCTTACGGTTGGATCTCGTCCCTTTCTTCGAGTTACGCGAGGTAACAAGTAAATTAGTTTACGTTTCTGCAAAATTTTAAATATATGATCATGTCTACACAATATAAGGTTGCATGCTTAGATGTGTGGTTAAATAATTTGAGAAATTATTTATGCTAAACCTTCCGCTGCACGTAATTAATTTAAAATTACGAACCTGCATCCATGTCAACATGCACCCGGTCCCAACACGGTGTCACATCTCCGATCCATAAGCCACGTCCTCCTCCTCTTTCGGCGGCTATGGGATATCTTTTGAAGCAATCTGCGCCGTTATCTGTTTCTGCCTGTTTCAAGATTTAGGGGTCGGGCAGACCTTTCATAACGGGAGTGCTTATCCATACCTTGAGGGAGGGGTCAATGTCCGAGGTTGGTTATTATGGGGACTCTATCCCTCGAGGAGAGCTCAAGGTTTTCATGCGTCACAGCTCCCGATGTATCCTCGGGACCCCACCTCCCGGGGTGCCCCCGAGAAGGACTTTCAGCTGCCCTTCCCGGGCGCCTCACCCTCAGGGATTCCCCGAGACCCGGGACGGGGGGTCGCCACCGCTTTCCATTGTTATGGTGGGCAGTCTTTTCATCCTTTGTCCTGCTCTTAGGACCCAATCTCTCGAGCCCGGGGGTCTTCTAGCCGACTGTCCCGAGCGATTCTCTGAAGAAGATCCCCGGGCTCGGGCAGGAGCATCTTCCCGATTCGAAGTGTCTCGTCCCTCAGCTTCTCCATCTCACGTGCCCGCCACAGGCTTGTTCAACCCTATCACATGTCCCTTCCTTCAAGTCTGATCGAAGGAAGTGTGACTGACTGATTGGACTATAGTGATGATGAAGAAGTCAGGCCCTGTATATATATATATATATATTGACTCGGCTTTCGGACATATCCCACGAGTCTCTCGACTCAGATTGCTTTTTTGAATGTGTCCCTTTACTCCTGCAATCTTTGCGGCAGGCAAGGTGACGCGATTGCCCAGCGTATGCAACGACGCCACGTGTCTTTTTCCTCACTTTGCGGTGTACTGCGGGTCATACGAGGCGACGACGATTGAAGGAGTCATTGCCGATCCCCCAGACAGCCTGTTAATACCCTCAACATTCTGACCCTCGATTGCTTCGGGGGAAGTGTTGCATCCCTATAAAAGTGGGTGCAACGGTGCCCCGCGGCAGCCTTACCCTAGCTGCCGTCCCGAGTTCTCCTTACTTACTTGTCCTCCTCATTAGCGTTCTTCCGACGGGAGTACTTTCTCCTTTGTTCTGTCCGCTCCTCATTCCTTCTCCCTGGACCCGATGGAGAGGACAAAGAAATCTTCAGGCGCTGATGAATGCTCTTTGAGAGAACTGCGATTTCACCCCGAATGGTATGAGACCATCTCGTCCAAGGTGAAATCGGATTCCCTTCAGGCTGCTTGTCAGAAATATGACCTTCCTGTAGCTTGGGAGGTAAAGGTCCCCACCGCAGGTCAACTGCTGGTAACCACTGGTGAGGATTTTTATACCTTCTTCTTGGGGCAACTGGAATTAGGGCTTCATTTTCCTGTCCACCCCTACTTCATGAATGTTGCCCATTACTTCTGCATCCCGCTCCAACAGCTGGCCCCGAATGCTTTCACCCAGATGAGCGGGGATCTCGTTCTCTTCAAACTTTTCGACATTCCTCTAACTCCCCGTTTCTTTCATTTCTTTTTCGTCCCTATTGGATCTCACAGGGCATTTGGCTTCACTGCTCATGGCGGTCATAAATTTTTGGGAGGCCTTCCCTCCTCTCACAAGGGGTGTTAAGAAAGGTTTTTCTATATTCGACTTCCTGAGCGCCCTTTCAGCGACATCCATTGGACGGAGAACTTGCCTCCTGTCCCCGACTTGGGTGATTTTCAACAGGACGCGGGATACCAGAGGGCCAAGAGCATCTTGGCTAGGATGGAATTCCATGGGCTCCAGTTGGTGCAATGCGAGGAGCTTCTCTATCGGGCGGAGATTAGTCAGAAGATTATCCCCCTCAGCTCCAACCTACGTGAGTTACTTCGCACCTGGCATAGCGCTCAGTTAGTACTTGCTGACGCCATCCTGTCTTTTACCCTACAGGCGACATCCTGCTTCCTCTTGTGAAGAATAAGATTCTGAAGTGGGACTAGGCTAATGAACAAACCTTGATCCCCGGGTTAGTATCTTCGACCCCCGCAGGAATCCCCTCCGAGGGTGGCGAAGGGGAGGTAGAGCTGTCAGCGGGCCTAGTAGGGCCGGAAGTTCCCCACGGCAATGACATCTTGGTGCCACCCCATATTTTTCAAGGGGGGCCCTCAGCCACCCTTCCGGAGGCTTCACAGGAAAAAGAGACGTCTTCGCCACCTAACGTGCCCTCTGCCGTCCCAGTACCTGGAAAGAAACGGCGGGAATGGCGATCCCAATGGGATCGCCCCCTAAAACGATTGAAGAAAGGCTTGTGCCAGGCTACCTCCGAGGATGCGGTCTCTCCGTCTTCGATCGTCGGGGCAGGATCCTCGTCCCCCGCCATTGCTACACCTCCTTCCGCTACCGATGCCACAGCTCCTACAGCCGACCTTCCTCGCGGGAAGGAGGTGTCCACAGGGCTAGCCCGTGATAATTACCAATTTGTTAATCAATTTAGGCTCTCAAATCCATGTTTTGATCCCTTTTTACATGCTTAATATTGCATTTAGACTAGGTTCCATGAGTTATTTCTATTTTAGCTTTGGAATGTAAATCTTTTTATATTTGGGATGTTTTGACATTAAAATTTGAATATAATTTTGTAGGCTTTGAATGATCATGGACCTAGATCAGATTGGATTAAATTTGAGTCAGACTTGACTTTAATCAAGATGATCAAGAGATGGATAAATTTGGGCCGTCCAATCAAGAAACGAGGAGATCTGAGCCATCTATCATATTCTGATCAATCTGAGCTCAAGGTAGAGTTAATCAAGACTATAGATCAAGATCTGAAGTTTTGGTCCGAGTCAGAAGTCATCTAGCCATTGGATCAGGCTCGAGAGGAGTCTATGCCGTCCGTTCAAAAGGAAGGGCAATCCGAGCCATCCGTTGCAGATCTGATTGATCCAAGCTAAGGAGAAGAAGATCCTGACCATTGATGTAGATCTGGAAAGTTTGGTCTCAATACAAGATGATCACAGCTGTTCAATTTTAATTGAAATTAGTTAAATCAGAAACTCCTCTCCCGAGCTCAAGCGTCGCGAGTTCTTCCTGTTGTTCAGTTTCTTCTTAGCTTTCTTCTCCCTTTATTCGCACGACCAACATCAGATCCGTTTGTTTTCAAGATTTCAAATCATAGAGTTCGATTTCCGGTTAAGTTTGCAACTAAATCTCGTAACTGAAGAAGCTCAGGTGAGGGTTTCGCCGGAGCTCTGTTTCTACCAATCGATTCTTGTTGATCACTAGTTTTCTTCGATCAGAGCTGTCGGAGCAATTCGGAGGGGTTCTTCGGAGGGTTTCTGAAGGTTCTGAGCTAGATCACCATTCAGCGTATCAAGAAGAAAGAGATCGGGGAAGATTTTAGATACTGATCGGTCTTCGTGATCGGACAGAAACGCTACTGATCGGTCTCTAAGCTGATCAGCAGAAGTCCTGATCGGTCGGCTGACCGATCAGGAAGATCAATTCGCACCAAGACATTGCAAACTGATCAAGGGAGTTGTTCTTCGCTGGTTTTTAAGTTAGAGGGTTTCTAGCTTAGCTTTTGTGTGACGGCAGGAGGAAATCTTGGCAAGGGACTGGTTTGATGTTCAATTTAGTAACATTTCGTTTATGAATTCTTATTTCATTAAGTTGTTTTGGTTTGTATCCAATTACACTTCAATTAAGTTTCTTTCGCTTGCTTTATTCTAGTTTTTACATTTCTGCAATTCAGCTACAGATCTTATGCATTCCTACATTCAATATTAAGTCTTGAATTTTTAATCTCGTAGTTTTGAAGTAAATTGCTCAGTTTTCAAATAGGATAAGTGTAGTTCCTGAAATTTAGAATTAGTTTCTGCTTTAGCTGAGTTCAATTGGTTTCCAACTGTTATTTCATCCATTATCACAAAAAAAACCCCATCTTACTTGAAAACCCAAAATAGAAAACGACAAAATCTAGCTTGAGTTATGAATTCTAAACTAGTCCTTGGAAAAATATGACTTGAGGCCCCTATACTACACTTAGTTTTGTGAGCTAAGGGTTTTCAATTTATAAATTCAAATTTGAGGCTCATCGTGACACTGATTGTGGGCTACCAGTATCAAATTTTTGGCACCGTTGCCGGGGACCGAATACTAGTTGAGTTTGTTTGATTTGAGCTTGTGTTTAGTTTCATATTCTTTGATACTATTTCATTTGCTTTAGCTTTCTATATACATTTGCTAGCATTTTGTTTGGTTTATGACCAGGACTGTAGGTGGTGATATTGTAGAGTTTGATCCTGAAATTGAGAGAACATTCAGAGCTAGGAGAAATCAAGGAAGAGTTTCAGAAGCTATTAAAAATATTTTTACTCATTGAAGCAGTCCCATGGCAGAACATCAGAAGACTATGAAGGAGCTTGCAACCCCTGATGATGCATTTCAGTATTCTTGCATTGCTTATCCAGAGTTAGCTGGAGATTTTGAGTTGAAATCAGGCCTAATTCATCTACTTCCCAAGTTTCAGGGACAATCAGGAGATGATCCTAACAGACATTTGCATGAGTTCCATGTAGTGTGCTCCACTATGAAGCCTCAAGGGATTTCTGAAGAGGACATCAAATTAAAGGCATTTCCATTTTCTTTGACTGGAGCAGCTAAAGATTGGTTTTATTACTTGCCTACTGGACATGTGGCTAGTTGGATTGCTATGAAAAAGACATTTTTAGAGCAGTATTTTCCATCTTCAAGAACTGCTATTATGAGAAAGAGCATTTGTGAAATTCAACAAGTGGTGGGAGAGACCTTATATGACTATTGGGAGAGATTCAATAAATTGTGCTCAAGCTGTCCACAACATCAAATAAGTGAGCAGCTTCTTATATAATATTTCTATGAAGGTCTACTTCAAATGAATAGAATCATGATTGATGCTGTAGCTGGAGGAGCTCTAGTGAACAAGACCCCCAGAACAAGCTAGAGAATTGATTTAAAATATGGCGGAGAACTCTCAACAATTTAGAAGAGGGCTCTTACTACTAGAGGGGTGAATGAAGTTCAAATGGTTTCAAATGAACAAAAAGAGATCAACAGTTCATTGTTGGAGTTAACCTCTTTGGTGAAGTAAATGACTTTGAATAATGTGAACCAACCTCAAGATGAATCAGATTTGTGTCCTAATCTTCAACAAGATGAATCTTTTGCTGTTTTGACTAGAGGAGGTCAATTCCAACAAAGAAACAACCCATATTCATCTACTTACAATCTGGGATGGAGGGATCACCCTAATTTGAAGTATGGTAATTCATTCTATCAGCAAAACACTTCACAACAACCCCTACAACAAAATCAGCCGCAAAATCATAATTTTCAGCAACATTCTCAACCATTCCAGCAACCTTATTCGCAATTTCATCAAGGAAATCAACAATTGCAGCACAATTCCAACAAAATCAGCAAGGATTTCAACCAATTCAAAATTTCCAGCAATCTTTTCATCATTCACAGCCTTCAAATCAAAATTTTCAGTTTCAAAATAAAAAATTTCAGCCCCAACAATATCAGCCTTCAAATCAACAATTTCAGCCCCAAAATCAGAATTTTCAGAGCAATAATTTCCAGAAACTTCAACCTAGTTCTCAAGCCAATTTTCATCAATTACAACAACCCATTCACTCATTTAATTAGCCCCAACAACCTCATTGTTGGATCGAGAGAACCGATAGAGGAGGGGGGGTGAATATCGAAAATCGTTTTTCGGAAACACTTAGAGCAAGTACGCAGTGGAAATTGATAAAAACAAAATCACACAGAGACACGGTCGATTTTACTTGGTTCGGAGCCTGGGTCGACTCCTACTCCAAGGCCCACGGTCGTTGACCGTTTACTTTGGGCAATTCTATATGAGGCGCAAATAGTTTACAAAAGATTATTACAGAATTCAGTACAGTAAACTTAAATAGCTCTTTTACCGACGTCCGATGTAGATCGACTTTTTCGGAGCAGCAGGACGTCGTCGTCTCGAGTTGGAAGGATTCCGAGGCGAAGCGCGAGAGTAGAAGAGCGTAGAAGCGTTGATTGGAAGTTGTTGTTGAAGCTTGGGGTCGAGGGGCCTTTAAATAGCCCTGGGGGCGCCCGGATCGTCGGGGGCTCCCCCCCCACGTGGCATTTGATCCGGCTTGATCTCGGTCAGCTTCTGATCCCTTTGACTTCGGGATCAGCTTTGACCGGGGCGCCCGGAGCGCTCGGGGCGCCCGGAGCGCTCGGGGGGGGGGGGGGGGGGGGGGGGGCGCTCGGGGCGCCCGCATTGACCGGGTCAAAACTCCATCTTCTTGGCTTCGTGAGGGTGTGCTTCGGTAGCTGGCACTGGGGGTGCCCGGGACGCTGGGGGCGCCCGGGACACTCCGGGCGCCCTGGTCAACTGTTGCCTCACTCCTTTGAGGCTCTCTGAGCTGCAAACACTCGTTCCTTCGGTCCTGCATCCAGGGTTAGTCCAAAATACAACAAACATTAAGTGGTTAGTTTATACAGCCTTAGCAGTCTTGGTTCTGACTTTGGGTCTCCAAAATGGAGCTTGTTGGATCGATAGAACCGATAGAGGGGGGGGTGAATATCGGTATTCGTTTTTCGGAAAATTAAGAGCAGGTGCACAGCGGAAAATAAGAAAAATAATAACACAGAGACGCAGTCGTTTTTACTTGGTTCGGAGCCTAGGTCGACTCCTACTCCAAGGCCCACGATCGTTGATCGTTTACTTTGGGCAATTCTATATGAGCGCAAAATCAGTTTAGAAGAATAGATTTACAAGTATAGCACCATAAACTTTTAATAAAAAAGAAGACTCTTCTTTTACCGACGTCCGGTTGTAGGTTGACTTTCCGGAGCAGCGGGACGTCGTAGGCTCGAGTTGGGCAGTTTCCGGAGCAAGGCGTGAGCACAGAAGAGCGTGGAAGTGTTGGTTCGAAGTTGTTGTTGAAGGCTTGGGCGTTGGGTGCTATTTATAGCACCTCGGGGCGCCCTGGACGTCGGGGGCGCCCTGCCACGTGTCAACCGATCCGGTTTTAGCTCGGTCAAGCGTTATCCCATCCGAATAGGGATAACTTTGACTCTGGGGGCGCCCTGGTCGCAGAGGGCGCCCTGCTTGACTTCTTCTGCGCAAAGTTCTCGGCTGGATAAGGGTGACGCTTCGCAGGCTTGGGCGCGGGGCGCCTTGGCTGCTGAGGGCGCCCTGGCTGCTGAGGGCGTCCTGCCCAGTAAGCAGCCGAAGCCCTTTTTGCTTCATTTGTTTCTGGTTCACCTTGGGGGCGCCCTGGACACTCAGGGCGCCCTGCTCAGCTGTTGCCTCACTCCTTTGAGGCTCTCTGAGTTGCAGACACACGTTCCTTCGGTCCTGCATCCAGGGTTAGTCCAAAACACAATAAACCAATTAATTATTAGTTTATATAGCCTTAGCTGTCTTGGTTCTGACTTTGGTCTCCAAAATGGAGCCCTAGGTCGAACCGACGCCTACTGTTCCCTCGACGGGGAACGCGTCCTCACCTACTCCTCTCGGGAGAATTTACCTGATGCCAACCGCTCCTTTGGTTGGACTTTTGCCTGACGGTCCTTTGTCAGGGCTTGGATGCCGAGCTGTCCTTCGCCCGGTGCCTAGCATTCCTTCGCTAGGGCTTTAGTCCCAAGCTGTCCTTCGCTTGGCGCCTAGCAGTCTTACGCTAGGGCTTTAGTCCCAAGCTGTCCTTCGCCTGGCGCCTAGCAGTCCTTCGCTAGGGCTTTTTACCCTGGCATTCCTTCGCTAGGGCTTTTGACTCTGGCATTCCCTCGCCAGTGCCTAGCAGTCCTTCGCTAGGGCTTTTCCTGTACACTAGAGTAACTTGTTAGAAAACAAGTAAGACTTAACTTTTGAACTCTGTTGCCATTATCAAAACACAGGTTTGACTTGGGTGCTTTCTGCACCAACAATCTCCCCCTTTTTGATTTATGGCAACCCTAGTTCAAAAAGTTAAGTTTAAGCAAGCATGAAAAGTTAAATTTCGTTCCCTCCCCCTGGAAGGAATCTCCCCCTTGATTTTTCAAAAATTCGTGGGGTTAAAAAAACTTTATTTGTACTTTAAAAACTTAAGTTTTAGGTACTTAGAAATCTTTTGATAACTTAAGTTAAAAGTACATAGGAGAGTTTTTGAAAGCATGATTTTAGAGTACTAAAAATGTTTGAAGCCTTAAGTTTTAAGGTACTCAAAAGTTTTGAAAGTGTTAACTTAAGTACTTGGTAAGATTTCAAAAGCTTAACTACTTAGTAAGAAAAAACTTTAGTACATTTGTAAAACTTAAGTACTTAATAATTTTGAAGATTTAAGTACTTAATAAATTTGGAAGATTTACGTACTTAATAAATTTGGAAGAACTTAAGTACTTAATTAATTAATAAATTTGAAAAACCTAAGTACTTAGTTAATAATTTGAAGAAGATTTGCTTAAGTACTTAGCTAATTTTGAAAAGGTTTTTGAAAAGTTTAAGTACTTAGAAAAATTTAAAAAAGCTTAAGTATTTTTGAAAGCTTTTTGAATAACGGATAAGAAGATTTTGAAAACTTTTTGAATAAAGGATAGAGTAAAAAATATTTGAGCAAAAATGTTTTACTCTCTCCTTTCCTATCTCTCCCCCTTTGCCATATATCAAAAACAGATAAATATAGCAGAAAAAGTTACATAAAGGAAATAAGTAAGATTTTGCTGTACTGAACCAATTCATTATTAGATTTAAATCAAATCAGTCAATTTTCTCTGTAGGGACCTGTCTAACCCAATTAGCTACTTACTAACTGTTATAAACAGTAGCTTTTGCTAGGGTTAGTCAAGTTAAGTGTTTCTGTTCAAGTTAGATTTTCTAAACTTGACACTTAACTTGATTGCTGTGTAGGTTGTATTTAGTGCCCCAATTACTGCAGATGCACTGACTTAAAGCATCTTGAATTAAGGCAAAGACCTAAGCATCTCAACCTATTCTAGGTTATCAATCAAAAGTACCCTAAGGTGCTTGTGAGATGCTGGCTTCTAAGTCTATCGGTGCATGCAGTTCTAGGGTTAGGGCCTAGGCTAAGTCCATTTTCGAAAAAGCCCTAGTTTTGAAAAGGGGTAGTTTTGAAATAAAAATAAAACTAAGTCGAAAAATGAAAACTGATTTTGAAATTAAGTAAAGCAGATTTTCAAATTCTATTTTGAGTAACAATTTTTAAAAAGCAAGTAGAACAGTAATAGAAGGAAATGTAGTTAATCTATTCTACTGAACACAATCCTAACTGCCTTCTTAGTGAACTGAACTCAGATTCAGGTAAGGGTTTTGTGAATATATCAGCTAAGTTGGATTTAGAGTCAATATGCTTAAGTACTATTTCACCCCTGGCTACATGGTCTCTTACAAAATGATGTTTGACTTCTATATGTTTGGTTCTTGAATGTTGGATTGGGTTCTTAGTTAAATTAATTGAACTTATATTGTCAATAAATACTTGAGTTTGGGTGTAGTTGAGCTGGAAGTCCTTTAGTGTATGCATCATCCACAAAAGTTGAGCTACACACTCTCCTAAGGCCACATACTCAGCTTCAGTTGTGGATAGAGCTACACAGTGTTGTTTTCTGCTGCACCAACTAACTAGACTCTGTCCTAACAGTTGGCAGCTTCCACTTGTGCTCTTTCTATCTAATTTACATCCAGCATAATCAGAATCTGAGTATCCTGTCAAATCAAAAGTTGAGGTCCTAGGATACCAAATTCCTACATTTAGGGTGCCCTTTACATATCTTAGTATTCTTTTTAGGGCTGCTAAGTGTGTTTCCTTAGCACAGGTTTGATACCTAGCACACATCCCTACAGCAAAGAGAATGTCAGGTCTACTGGCTGTAAGGTATAGTAGGCTACCTACCATACTCCTATAGAGTTTGGGGTCCACTGGTTTACCATCAGGGTCACTATCTATTTTTACATTAGTGGCCATGGGGGTACTTATACTTTTAGAGTTATCCATTTTAAATTTCTTTATCAATTCTTTAGCATACTTAAATTGATGAACGTAGTTTCCATCCTTAGTTTGTTTAATTTGTAAGCCTAGGAAAAAGTTAAGCTCACCAACTAAGCTCATTTCAAATTCATTTTCCATTATTTTGACAAACTCTTTTAGGAAGTTTGTGTTGGTGGATCCAAAAATTATGTCATCTACGTAAATTTCGGCAATGAATATTTCTTTTCCTAGGATTTTAATAAATAGAGTTGAGTCAATTTGGCCTTGTTTGAATTCTTTAGAAGTTAAGTAGGTTGATAAACGTTCATACCAGGCCCTAGGTGCTTGTTTTAACCCATATAAGGCTTTAGTTAGTTTGTAAACGTGGTTAGGTTTGTCTAAGTCCTCAAACCCTGGGGGTTGTCCTACATAAACTTCTTCTTTAATGAATCCATTTAAGAAGGCTGACTTTACATCCATTTGATATAACTTAAATCCTTTATGGGATGCAAAGGCTAACAACATTCTAATGGACTCAAGTCTAGCTACTGGGGCATATGTTTCATCGTAGTCTAATCCCTCTACTTGGCTGAAACCCTTTGCTACTAAGCGGGCTTTATTTCTGACTATTTCTCCTTGATCATTCAGCTTATTCCTAAAGACCCACTTAGTGTCAATGACGGATTTGCCCTCAGGTTTAGGTACTAATTCCCAGACTTGGTTTCTCTCGAATTGAGCTAGTTCTTCTTGCATCGCTATGATCCAATCAGGATCAGGTAGGGCTTCCTCTATAGTTTTGGGTTCAATTTTTGATATCATAGCTATTTGACTAAGGTTCCTATAGGAGGACCTAGTCCTGACTCCTAGAGTTGGATCACCCACAATTTGATCGGTTGGGTGACTAAGTCTGGGTTTCTTTGTTCTTCTAGAGCTTGGTTCAGCCTCAGGTCCGGTTGGTTGGTTTGGTTCACTATTTGGTTCGACTCTTTGGGCTGGTTCATTTGTTGGTTCGATTCTTGGTTCAGTTAATTCATTAATTGGTTCAATAGTTAGTTCGTTTAAGGGTTCAATTAATGGTTCAATAATTTGTTCATTATTTTCTTGGTCAGAGTTTGATGAAATTGGGTCTGGATTATTAGATGTTGAATTGATTTCTTCATCAAAAATAAAGTTTGTTGTTTCTTCAATTTTCTTAGTTTGTTTGTTGTAAACTCTATAGGCTCTACTTGTGGTTGAATACCCTAGGAAAATACCTGGGTTTGACTTGGATTGAAATTTTCCTAAATAGTCTTTGGTGTTTAGGATATGGACTTTGCACCCAAAGACCCTTAGGTAATGTAGATTTGGTAGTCTATGGTAGTACAATTCATAGGGGGTTTTGTTGTGTCGCTTGTTAATCAAGGCCCTATTTTGGATATAACAAGCCGTACTAGTTGCTTCTGCCCAAAATTGGTTTGCTAAGTTGAATTCGTTGAGCATAGCCCTAGCGGCTTCTTGTAATGTTCTATTCCTTCGCTCAACTATCCCATTTTGTTGGGGGGTTCTAGGACATGAAAATTCATGTAAATACCCATTTACTTTACAGAAATCCTCAAATTTTTGATTTTCAAACTCTCCCCTGTGATCACTCCTAAGTCTTTTAATTTTAGTGTCGTTTTGATTTTCAATTAGTTTACAGAATTCAATAAATAGGTTTAGGGTTTCATCTTTGATTTTTAGGAACCTAACCCAGGTAAACCTAGAGTAATCATCAACTATTACTAAGCAGTATCGGTTCCCGCTTAGTGACTTGGCTCCATGTGAATCAAATAGGTCAAGGTGCAGGAGCTCAAGTGTGGTTTGAGTTAAATCAGACTGGATTAGTTTGTGATTGGATTTGGTTTGTTTACCTTGATTACATGATTCACATATTAGGTTTTCATTATTTTTGATTTTGGGGATACCTTTGATTAAGCCAAGTTGGGTAATTTTTGAGATAGTTCTCAAATTGGTATGACCTAATCTCCTATGCCAGAGGTTTGATTGTTCTAATTGTGTTAACATACATTTGGGTATAAGGGGAAGATTTATAGTGTATACATTGTTTTTCCTAGTGCTCTTAAGTATGATTTCTGAGTCTTGTTCATTTCTAATCAGGCAGTTGGAATTGTTGAAAGTAACTATATAACCAGAATCACATAACTGACTTATGCTAAGCAAGTTAAAATTAAAGTTTTCAACCAATAGAACTTTCTTAATAATGAAATCAGATTTAAGCTCAATATTACCTGACCCAATTACCTTGAGTGTAGCATTATTGTCAAATGCCACTGAGCCTAGGTTTTTGAGTTTGAGCTTGGTGAACTTCAATTTATCTCCAGTCATGTGTCTGGAGCAACCGCTATCCAACATCCATTGGTCCAAATCTTTATGTTCCTACGCATAAAGAATTATCTTGATTTGGATCCAATTAGAATCAGGAATAGCTTAAATTGAGTTTCACTGCCTAGTCTGTCTCACCCAAATCTACGGTTTTCAACCACGTTAACCTTATAGGTTTTGTGAGACAGGTTTTGATAATTTTGACAGTTTATTTTGAAAATAATTAAATTTTGAAAACTTAATTAATTTTGAAAACAATTAAATTTTTGAAAAGATATTTAAATCTACAAATAACTGAAATTTTGTGTTAGATTCGAATTTGACAAAAATTAATTTGAATTTGAATTTCAAAAATTGGCTTCCAGGTCTTGGCGAGGCACTAGGCCTTCTTTGGCCGTAGCCTTATGGGATCATCCACCCTTTCCTTGACAAAGCCTTTTAATGAAATTTCATTTTCAAAATTATTCTTTGAAAAATTTCTGGTCTAACTAGTTTGGGTCTTGGATCGGTAGCTTCGGCTAGTTCCGCCAAATTGGCTTCCCTAACGTACTATCATCTCACCTCCACCCAATACTATGTTGTCAAGTTTCAGTTAAGTGTGTTCAGTCCTTATACTAACCATTTCTAATTTTAAGCATGGTAAATTGCAGAAATTTTAAATAAACAATCAATCAAACAATTTGCAATCAAAAATTAAATTTTAATGAACAATAAATATTGTTTTCAGTTTGGCTCCCCCTGGACTAAAGTCACGGTGATGGTTAGGCAATATGTGAATCTTGTCATTGGGGATCCAATACTGATTTGATCCAGTTGGTTGGTTCAGGCACAGTTTAGGTACCCATGCCTGAATTTTTCCTCTGGACTGATTCAGTACAACCAAATACGATCTTTGTCGGGATTTGGTTCAGTAGCCAAGTCCAGATCGATTTAGAACGGACTTCTGTTTCCCAAGAATCATGTCAAGATTTTTGGAACCAGAAGTAAATCGTTCTAAGGCTGATCTAAGATCCTTAACCTGAGTTTTCAGGGAGGAGTTTTCCTTGTCAAGTTTTTCAACTTGAGTAGGAGTTCCTTCCTGAACCTTCTCGGTTAAGGGTTTAGCGTCAGCTCCCTCTTTCAGGAGTTTTACTTCCTGTCGGAGGGATTCGACTCGGAGTTTGGCTTTTGCCAAATCTCGAGAAAGAAATGAAATTAATTCACTTAATTGACATCTATTAAAACCAGTTACCTTAATTTCGCCGTCTTCTGTAAAAGTTAGCTCGCCGTCGTCCTGTTCTGATTCTGACTCAGTTTCGACTTTTTCTGAGGCGGTCAGGGCTAGTAGGTTTGATTGGGGTGCTTCCTCTTCTTCTTCTGAGGAAGATTCGTCCCAGGTTGCTTGGAGTGCCTTTTTCCTTCTTGTCTTCTTGGACTCCTTCAGATTTGGACATTCTGTCTTGTAGTGGCCCTTCTTCTTGCACTCGTAGCAGGTTACGTTGGGCTTGTGTTTGTCATTTGCTGGTTCAGCTGGTTCGTCCTTTCTTCGGCTTGTCCTCCGTGTGTTGGCTTGATTTTTCAATTTTTTGTAGTAGCTTCGGGCCAGTCGGACCAGCTCAGATTGATCTCCTTCTTCATCTTCTGCGTCTGAATCAGAGTTGGGCTCGGGTTCAGGTTGAGGTTTTGTTGATTTTCCAGTTTTTCCTGCAAAAAAGGCAATACTCTTCTCGGCCATATTGCAGTTAGTCTGCTCATGAAGTTCTAGCTCAGAAAATAATTCATCTAATTTAATTTTAGAGAGATCCCTTGAAACCTTGTATGCATCTACCATAGATGCCCACAAGGTATTTCTAGGGAAGCGTTTAGGGCATACCTTATTAGGTCACGGTTTTCGACCTTGTGACCTATAGCGTGAAGACCGTTCATAAATTCTTGGATGCGTGCGTGGAGTTGGGCTGCTGTTTCGTTGTCTGCCATCTTGATGGTGTAGAGTTTGTTCAGAAGCAGATCCCTCTTGCTGATCCGAGTATCTGATGTTCCCTCATGCAGCTCGATCAATTTTGCCCACAGCTCCTTGGCACTGTTGAAGGGGCCCACTCGGTTCAGCTCTTCCTTTGTCAGCCCGCATTGTAGGGTTTGTGTTGCTTTTGCATCGGCTTCTATTTTACGCTTTAGGGTGTTGTCCCACTCCGAGTAGCTTTGAGGTAGTCCTTCGGCGTTTTTGGGGATCTCCAGACCGGACTGGATGATGATCCACATGTCCACCTGAGTTTTCAGGTGGACCTCCATTCGACTTTTCCAGTAAGAAAAGTCTTCTCCACTGAAAAGTGGAGGTCTGGCGGTGCTGAATCCCTCTTGCATAGCCATTTAAGCTGAAAAAGAAAACTACTAGAAAAATATCCCAAGACTTGGTCTTGGATTAGTAGTGCGGGATAAGGGAAATAAAATATCGAGGGGTGTTGCACCAACCTCGATTAACGAAAAAAAATTCGAACGAAAAAATATTTAAAAATTTGAATTAAAAAAATAATAAAGAAAATCCGAAAAGAAATTTTCAAACTGGTGGTTGCACCAAGTTTGAACTTTCCCGCTCTGATACCACTTGTTGGATCGATAGAACCGATAGAGGGGGGGTGAATATCGGTATTCATTTTTCGGAAAATTAAGAGCAGGTGCACAGCGGAAAATAAGAAAAATAATAACACAGAGACGCAGTCGTTTTTACTTGGTTCGGAGCCTGGGTCGACTCCTACTCCAAGGCCCACGATCGTTGATCGTTTACTTTGGGCAATTCTATATGAGCGCAAAATCAGTTTACAAGAATATATTTACAAGTATAGCACCATAAACTTTTAATAAAAAAGAAGACTCTTCTTTTACCGACGTCCGGTTGTAGGTTGACTTTCCGGAGCAGCGGGACGTCGTAGGCTCGAGTTGGGCAGTTTCCGGAGCAAGGCGTGAGCACAGAAGAGCGTGGAAGCGTTGGTTCGAAGTTGTTGTTGAAGGCTTGGGCGTTGGGTGCTATTTATAGCACCTCGGGGTGCCCTGGACGTCGGGGGCGCCCTGCCACGTGTCAACCGATCCGGTTTTAGCTCGGTCAAGCGTTATCCCATCCGAATAGGGATAACTTTGACTATGGGGGCGCCCTGGTCGCAGAGGGCGCCCTGCTTGACTTCTTCTGCGCAAAGTTCTCGGCTGGATAAGGGTGACGCTTCGCAGGCTTGGGCGCGGGGCGCCTTGGCTGCTGAGGGCGCCCTGGCTGCTGAGGGCGCCCTGCCCAGTAAGCAGCCGAAGCCCTTTTTGCTTCATTTGTTTCTAGTTCACCTTGGGGGCGCCCTGGACACTCAGGGCGCCCTGCTCAGCTGTTGCCTCACTCCTTTGAGGCTCTCTGAGTTGCAGACACACGTTCCTTCGGTCCTGCATCCAAGGTTAGTCCAAAACACAATAAACCAATTAATTATTAGTTTATACAGCCTTAGCTGTCTTGGTTCTGACTTTGGTCTCCAAAATGGAGCCCTAGGTCGAACCGACGCCTACTGTTCCCTCGACGAGGAACGCGTCCTCACCTACTCCTCTCGGGAGAATTTACCTGATGCCAACCGCTCCTTTGGTTGGACTTTTGCCTGACGGTCCTTTGTCAGGGCTTGGATGCCGAGCTGTCCTTCGCCCGGTGCCTAGCATTCCTTCGCTAGGGCTTTAGTCCCAAGCTGTCCTTCGTCTGGCGCCTAGCAGTCCTTCGCTAGGGCTTTAGTCCAAGCTGTCCTTCGCCTGGCGCCTAGCAGTCCTTCGCTAGGGCTTTTTACCCTGGCATTCCTTCGCCAGGTGCCTAGCAATCCTTCGCTAGGGATTTTGACTCTGGCATTCCCTCGCCAGTGCCTAGCAGTCCTTCGCTAGGGCTTTTCCTATACACTAGAGTAACTTGTTAGAAAACAAGTAAGACTTAACTTTTGAACTCTGTTGCCATTATCAAAACACAGGTTTGACTTGGGTGCTTTCTGCACCAACAGAGCCCTAGGTCGAACCGACGCCTACTGTTCCCTCGACGGGGAACGCTTCCTCACCTACTCCTCTCGGGAGAATGTACCTGATGCCAACCGCTCCTCTGGTTGGACTTTTGCCTAGCGGTCCTTCGCCAGGTCTTGAGTACCAAGCTGCCCTTCGCCTGGTGCCTAGCAGTCCTTCGCTAGGGCTTTGTATCCTGGCATTCCTTCGCTAGGTGCCTAGCAGTCCTTCGCTAGGGCTTTGTATCCTGGCAGCCCTTCGCCAGGTGCCTAGCAGCCCTTCGCTAGGACTTTGTTTCCTGGCAGCCCTTTGCTAGTTGCCTAGCAGTCCTTCGCTAGGACTTGGTGACTAGCAGCCCTTCGCTAGTTGCCTAGCAGTCCTTCGCTAGGGCTTTGTATCCTGGCATTCCTTCGCCAGGTGCCTAGCAGTCCTTCGCTAGGGCTTTTTCTGCACACTCAGTGAACAACGTTAGATCACAAATAGTGCTTAACTTTGAATCCTTTGCAAATATCAAAACAAGGTTCGATATGGTGCTTTCTGCACCAAAACTCATTTCCAAAGTTCACAGCCTACTCATAATTTTCAGCAACCTAATGTTTTATTTTAAGGCCATCAAAAGTCCATGCTAATCAAGGAGGCTTTGGGAACTCTAGTGGGTTTAATGCACAACAACAAAGGCTTGAGGTGATGATGCAACAAATCCTACAACAACAACAAATTTTGCAACTGTTGATGCAGTCTGGCCCGATTGTTGTTTTGGTGTTGACACCGATTTAAGTTTGGTTGGGTGAATTCGGATTAAGTCCTAGTCAGGGACTGGGCACGGAGTGATTGAGATCCTAGCGAGTGAAGCTAGGTTGATTGAAATCTCGGTGAGTGAAGTCGGGTCCTGGTGAGTGAAGCCAGGTGACCGAAATCCCGGTGAGTGAAGCCGGGTCCCGGTGAGTGAAGTCGGGTGATTGAAATCCCGGTGAGTGAAGCCGGGTCCTGGTGAGTGAAGTTAGGTGACTGAAATCCCGGTGAGTGAAGCCGGGTCCCGGTGAGTGAAGCCGGGTGACCGAAATCCTGGTGAGTAAAGCCGGGTCCTGGTGAGTGAAGCCAGGTGACTGAAATCCCGATGAGTGAAGTTGGGTCCCGGTGAGTGAAGCCGGGTGATTGAAATCCCGGTGAGTGAAGTCGGGTCCTGGTGAGTGAAGCCCGGTGACTGAAATCCCGGTGAGTGAAGCTGGGTGACCGAAATCTCGGTGAGTGAAGCCGGGTCCCTGTGAGTGAAGCCGGGTGACCGAAACTGTAGTGAGTGAAGCCAGGTCCTAGTGAGTGAAGTTAGGTTGAATGAAGTCCTGGTGAGTAAAGCTGGGCACGGAGTCTTGGTCCAGGGGACTGAGCACGAGTCAGAGAAGGCTAGGGAGCCCGTTCTCTTGACGTAGGGTTGAATTGGTTGGGTCTGGATCGGTCTGGAGACCGATCAGGGAGTTGGCACGGACTCCCTGTTGTGGATCAGTCTGGTGACCGATCTAGAGAAGTCTGATCGGTCTGGTGATCGATCAGGGAGAGAACAGAAGCTTCTATTGGGTTTCTGCCTAGCCTCTGATCGTTCTGGTGAATGATCAGAGAGTGGTTAGAAGGTTTTTGGAGAAACTCTTGATTGGTCTACTGGACCGATCAAATATCGCGAGTTCCTCATCCCTACCGATCAGGATGGCTCCTGATCGGTCAGGGAGTGTCCTGATCGGTCACCAGATCGATCAGGGCACAACCTGATCGGTCTGGTGACCGATCAGGAGGCTTTGGTTGGAAAAAACTGAAGGTTCGGTCTTCAGCTGTTGGATCGGTCTGGTGACCGATCCCTAATACTTGATCGGTCACTGTGACCGATCACAAGAAGTCCGCGATCCCCAGTTTCTCACTGTGGACCGATCAGGCTGGAGCCTGATCGTTCAGGGCTTACCCTGATCGGTCTAGTGACCGATCAGGGTCATCTCTGATCGGTCTGGTGACCGATCAGTGCCTGAACTTTAATTTGAAATCGCTGTCAGACGCTCTGATCGCGTCTGTTTTCTCTGCGTTTTCTCTAATACACTGCCGATTTCTTTGTGATACGCTTTGCTAAGCCTCTGATCAGTGTGCAGGTTAGACAGGGATGCTACAAACCAAGGAGAAGAGTCTATGGCGACTTTCACCGTGGCAGGTTTGTATGTTTTCTATTTCAAGGTCTCAACGGCTTCTGGCGCGCGATAGGCGACTGACGGATGCTCAGCTGAAGAGGTCTTCAGGGACTGAGCGCTCAGTGGAGTCAGGGGGTCAGGCTATGGCTCAGTGGTGTTGATGGAGCTTGGCGATGGGAGCAGGAGCTTAAGAGAGGAAGCTGAGATGCAGAGGAGTGTAGAGAACAGACAGGAAAACAAGCAAGTGTTGTGGCTGTGGGTTTCGCTGTTGTGTTGTGCTCCTTGTGTAGCTTCTCTCTTGAGCGTTTTTGTTAGATCTTTGTGAGAGCCCTTCTATTGTCTCGTGAGCTTAAATTGTATCATTTGGAGACTTTGTGTAGAGAGGTTTCTCCACCGAGAAGGAGACAGTTACTATCCGGGGTTACCGGGGCTTGATCTGCCGACGATCAAGGGATTGCCACCTCACGGGCACGCCAAGGAGTAGGGGCAAGTTATCCCCGAACCTTGTACATCTCCGTCTTAGTGGATGGTTTGTGTGTTCTGTTTATTTTAGTTTGTTCTTTGTTATTTGTCTTTCTGTCTGTGTGTTCGTTTCCGCTGCTAACCCTGATAACAGACAGAAAGTTGAAAGAAATCGAATAGTTTAAGGTTCTGGCTACATTCACCCCCCCCCCCCCCCCCCTCTATAGCCATCCAAGCACCAACATCAACAACAACAAGGGCAATAAAAGATTGATTCCACTCTTCAAAACATTGAAAGACACATTGGACAACTTGCAAGTGGGATGAATCAAATGCAAGCTCAAGGATCGAGTCAATTACCTTCTCAAACAACTCCTAATCCTAAGGGGAATGTTAGTGGAATAACTTTGAGGAGTGGGAAAGTTGCTTCACGTCTTAACACTCAAAGGGATGATTTTTCTGAAATTTTTTAGCAACTTGTTTTCCAACTCAGAACAGCCCCGAAATGTATTCTACAAATGTTGAATGTGACCCTAGTTCAAGCCTATGTCCTTCTTCTATTGATCCTGTAATTTTGGTGGAAGAACAAGGAGAAATCAGTAAAAAAAAGTGCACCTATAGCAGCTACTCCACTTGAAATTCCTGCTCAAGACCCACTTCCAAAAGTTTCAGCTCAAGTGGAGGAAACAAGGGTTCCTTTACCCTTCCCACAGCGTAAGATTCAAGCTAAAAAGAATGTGGAGGAGGAGAAGGCAAAGGAGTATAAAGAGTTTGTGAAATTATTCAGTAAGGTGGAAATAAATGTGCCATTGTTGACCATGATCAAGCAAATACCTAAGTATGTTAAATTTCTTAAGGATTTGTGTGTGCACAAGAAGAAGCTAAAGGGGAATGAATTGGCGAGTTTAAGAATGAATGTTTCAGCCCTTATTCATTCAATTCCCTAGAAATGTGAAGATCCAGGAGTATTCACTATGTCCTGTGAGATTAGAAGGAATGTTTTTCATGATGCTATGTTAGATTTGGAAGCTTCTATTAATGTGATGCCTAGATCAGTTTTTCAGATGCTTGGCATTGGACCTATGCAGCCTACAGGAGTAGTTATTCAGCTAGCAGATAGGAGTCAGACTCACCCAGTTGGAATCATTGAAGATGTATTAGTGAAGGTGAAGGAGTTGATTTTTCCTGTGGACTTCTATATCTTAGACATGGAGGGGGATTATCTAGCACATAGGTCGTCACTTATTCTTGGGAGACCATTCTTGAAGACTGCAAGGACGAAGATTGATGTATATGTTGGCACACTTTCTATGGAGATAGGAGACACAGTGATGCAGTTTAGTATTTTTGATGCTATGAAGCACCCCAGAGAGGATCATTCTATCATGAGCATGGATATTTTACATGAGTTAGTTGATGCAGATTTACTTGTTGGAAGAGTTTCACTTGGTATTCACAGAGGGTATTTTAGTTCAGATGAGGCTGAGGGTGCATTAGCTATAGAGGCAGCTGAGTTGAAGATTGTATCTGATTCACTCGCAGTTGGAGACGACTCTTTAGGTGTAGGGGATTGCACTGAGCCCCAGGGATCACCTATATTGATTGATATATCAGGAGATTCAGAGGATAGGTTTGAGAGTGTAGGGGATTGCACTGAGCCCCAGGGATCACCCATACCTACTGAGCAATCACAGATAGAGTTAAAACCATTGCCAGAACATTTGAAATATGTTTATTTGGGAGAGGAGCAGTGTCTACCTGTTATTATTGCCCGAAACTTGGATTCAGAGCAAGAGAACAAATTATTGCAAGTTCTGAGGCATCATAAGAGAGCTATAGGGTGGACATTAGCTGACATACCTGGTATTAGCCCCGCCATTTGTATGCACATGATATTTTTAGAGGAGAATGTGAAGCTGGTCAGGCAGCCACAGAGAAGGTTAAATCCACTGATTCTAGATGTTGTAAAGAAAGAGGTGACTAGACATTTACAGGCAGACATTATATACCCTATTTCTGACAGTAAGTGGGTTAGTCCTATTCATGTGGTTCCTAAGAAGTCAGGAGTGACAGTGGTGGAGAATGAGAGTAATGAGTTAGTACCGACCAGGGTGAAGAATTCATGGAGAGTTTGTATAGATTACAGAAAGCTGAACCAAGTAACGAGGAAAGATCACTATCCCTTACCTTTTTTGATCAGATGTTAGAGAGGTTGGCAGGGAAGTCTCACTATTGCTTTCTAATCCATTTAGGATATTTTCAGATTTGTATAGACCCGGAGGATCAGGAGAAGACCACTTTCACTTGTCCTTTCAGTACATTCGCTTATCGACGTATGCCATTTGGGCTTTGCAACGCCCCAGGGACTTTCTAGCGGTGTATGGTGAGTATTTTTGGTGAGTTATTAAAATACTGCATGGAAATATTTATGGATGATTTTCTGTATTTGGCACATCATTTGATACTTGTTTGGATAATTTGTCTAGAGTACTACATAGATGCATTGAAACTAATCTTGTCTTGAATTTTGAAAAATGTCATTTTATGGTAGAGCATGGGATTGTTTTAGGACATATAGTCTCTAGGAAAGGCATTGAAGTAGATCCTGCTAAAGTTAATGTTATATCTTCTATATCTTACCCCATATGCGTACGGGATGTTCGAGCTTTTCTTGGCCATGCAAGATTTTACAGGAGGTTTATTAGAGACTTCAGTGAGATTGCTCACCCTTTGACTAGACTTTTGCAGAAGGATGTGGATTTTTGCTTTGACGAAAAAAGCAAGGAAGCTTTTCAGAGATTGAGGGAGGCTCTTATTTCAGCTCCTATTATTAGACTTCCTGATTGGACTTTACCTTTTGAGTTGATGTGTGACGCTTCAAATTTTGCTGTAGGAGCTGTACTGGCACAGAGGGTGGATGGAGTGTCACATGTCATTTGCTATGCTTCTAGGACTTTAGATCTGCTCAAGCTAACTATACCACCACAGAAAAAGAGTTCCTTTCTATTGTTTTTGCATTGGATAGATTTAGATCATATTTGCTATGTTCTCATGTGATTGTATTTTCTGATCATGCAGCCTTGAAGTCTCTTCTGAAGAAGCCGGATGCAAAGCCCAGATTGATTAGATGGATGCTTCTACTTCAAGAGTTTGATTTGGAGATTCGAGATAGGAGTGGCAAGGAGAACTTGGTGGCAGATCATTTGAGCAGGATAGAGAGAGATGGACACCTTACAGCCATTGATGATGATTTTAGAGATGAGCACCTTTTGGTGGTGCATGGTGAGTTGCCATGGTATGCAGATCTAGTTAACTATTTAGTAGCTAATGTTTTTCCTGCACAATTTATTAAGGCTCAGAAAGATAAATTTAAGAGTGATGCTAAATTTTATGTGTGAGATGATCCTTACTTGTGGAAATTTTGTAGTGATCGAATAATTAGAAGATGCATATCTGATCATGAGTTTCATTCAGTTCTTACACTTTGCCATTCGTCAGCCTGTGGAGGACATTTTGGTCCAGTGAGGACCGCTAGGAAAGTCCTAGAATGTGGATTATTCTAGCCTACTTTATTCCATGACGCTTATCTATTTTATAAAAACTGTGATAGATGTCAGAGGACAGGAAACATAGGAGCTAGGAATGAAATGCCCCAACAAACTATGCTTTTTGTGAAATTTTTGATGTATGGGGGATAGACTTTATGGGACCTTTTCCTGCATCTTTTGGATTTTTGTATATACTACTTGCTGTTGATTATGTATCTAAATGGGTGGAGGCCATTCCCTCCAGGACTGACGATTCTTTTGTTGTTGTGAGTTTTGTTAGGTCACATATATTTTGTAGGTTTGGAATTCCAAGAGCTATTAAAAGTGATCAAGGTTCACATTTTTGCAACAAGCACATGAAAGGCTTTACTCAACAAATATGGGGTTATGCATAAAGTGTCTACTTCCTACCACCCCCAAACTAATGGACAAGCCGAGGTATCAAATAGAGAGATTAAGACGATCTTGGAGAAGACCGTGGGGCCTAGTAGAAAAGATTGGAGCAAAAGACTTAATGATGCATTGTGGGCTTATAGGATGACATATAAGACACCTATTGGAATGTCTCCCTACCGGCTTGTTTATGGGAAAGCTTGTTACTTACCCATGGAGATAGAGCATAGAGCTTATTGGGCGGTGAAAGCTTGCAATTTTGATGCAAATAAAGTGGGAGAAGAAAGAAAACTACAACTTCAAGAACTTGAGGAGATAATATTAGAAGCATATGAAAACTCAAGAATTTACAAAGAGAAGACTAAGAATTTTCATGATAAGCATATAGTGAAGAAGGAGTTTCAAATTGGCGACAAAGTTCTTTTGTACAAATCAAGGCTCAACTTAATTAAAGGTAAGTTGAGGTCTAGATGGGAAGGTCCATTCTTGTTACTAATGTTTTTCCTTATGGTGTTATTGAGATTAAGGATGAGGCTAATGATTTTATTTGGAGAGTTAATGGCCACCGGCTCAAGAAATATTTTGAAGAATTGAAAAAGCTAGATGTGGATGAATTGGATGTCAAAGATGCTATCTACCCAACTTAAAGGGGAGTTTGATCTTCTTACACTTTTATTTCATTGTATATACCAATTTTTATGTTTTCTAGCAGCAAATTTTTCTTTTACAATGAGTTTTTGTTAATAAATGCTTAGGTAGTGTAGAGTGAATAAAGATTCATTGTAGATACCATTAACCTTTTTAGCATCTTATTTCATGCATGATTTGGAATAAATGTATCCCTCTAGATTTTCTTTATATCATTTTAGAATCCTTTGAAAGTGAATTAAATTTGGTTGTTAAAACTTAGAATTTGAGCCCATGGATGAAAACTCTTGGATATTTAAGTCACTACTTAGTTATGGACTCTACATTGATGACTTGAGATGAATTCTTTTTACCTAGGGAGGATTTGACCTTATTGTTGAGATACACACATGTGATTGTACTCTAGAACTTGCTTAGGTTCTTTCAAAACTATATTTCTATGATTGGACCACATTTATAGAGGTGAATCATCTTGTTTCCTTTTTCAAATCAATTTTTGCAATATTCCTTGTTGATCTACTCTATAATCTATTTTCCTTCCCCTATTTTTCATGTTCATAATCATATTTTCCATGGACTTGGGTGCTTTGATTGTTTCTTGATGTTACTTTGCCCGAGACGGTCAAAAAGCTAAGTGTGGGAGAGGATCAAGCATTGAATCAAATATTGAGGACAATGTGAAGCATTTGGCAACCTACAAGCAAAAGTGTGCCAACTTGAAGGAGTTGTGTATCAAGTTTGGGTTGCAAGAGTTGATTGGAAAATGCCAAGTAGAGCATATAATTCTATCATCATTATTTGATGCTTCAAGGGCACATTTGCAGTTTGAAGACTTGTTATGATATCAAACTAATTCAAGTTGAGATGGGAAATTAAACTAAGGATGTATCAAGTAGTGAACAAGTAATGAAGAGGTGTGCCAACTTGATGGATTTTGCTAGTGTTTTGAAGTGTTTTGCCAACTTGATGGATTTTGTATCAAGAGTGAGCTGCAAGAATTGGTTAGTGAAGGCAACATTTGAAGCATCTAAATTCCTAATTATTATTTGATGTTGCAAATTCTATGAGGCAAATTCCGAAGGGAAATGAGAGACTTAGCAGGAAGCAGTTTAAGATCTGAATTCAGAAGCTGCCAATTCAAATGTGAATTGAATCTGGGAAGCTGAAACTGAGTGGCTGCATTAAACAATGAGGACAAGCAAAGTTATCAAGCAACATTCCATTGAACCAAGCTGAAATGTTCAGAACCTTTCAGAACTTTTCAAAAATGTTCAAATCTGTTGGAAATGGGAAAAAGGCAGGCCACTGGTTTGAAGCTGAAAGGAAAATCAGTTAGAATAGAGTTGAGAAGTAGCTGAACCATTAAATGAAAAAAATAGTGAAGTTTAAACTGCCAACTGCTGAGATTTGTTTTGCAAGCTGCTAAACGTGAGTTGGAGCAGAGTCTGAGCTGCTACAAATTGCTGGAAACGAGGAAGTTTTGCTAGCCATTGCTAAGGATTTGGGGAATGGGCAGTGAGAAGAAGAAAGAAAAAAACAGAACAGAGAAATAAATGAAAAAAATAAGAAAAAAAAGGAAAGAAAAGGAAAAGAAAAAGAAGAAGCATGAAGTGTCAGGAGTTGGATTAGTTTTCTGAATTGGAAGATGTGAACAAGGTGCTAGCTGAATTTAAGATGTAGTTATTGACTGAAAGAAGTGAAACCTCAGTAGAAACAGTTTCAAAATTCTGCGCAGCTCATTCTGATGGTGCTCTGATCGGTCTCTAAACCGATCAGGGAAGTGTCTGATCGGTCTCCAGACCGATTAGAAGAAGGCCAGTGTAACGCCCGCCCTTATATCTACTCTCGGGGCGGGGTTACGTACATTCAATCATATAGTAATATGTTTTTTTTCTATTTCTATCTCCTAGCATGACATTAAAACAACAATGCAAGGACTTAAGGACTAAGCATGCTTGTTTAACTATCAAAGTCATTCTACAACATGATAATATCACTAGTAATGTAACTCATAACATAATCAAGTATAAGAGACCTCCAAGATAAACACTATCATGCCATGTCAATCCTAATCACTAACACTTATTGTCAAGGAGCATAACATAAGCATATGTAGATATAGAAGTCTTTTCTTCCCGAGCCACCACCCCACACATCTTCAGCCTCCTGCCTCTTCCTTTAGTTTAAGGGTTCCTTACCCTTATCTGCAGCATAAGATAACATATAAACTAGTAAGCATAAATGCTTAGTAAGGATCCTGTCCTACTCGCTAAAACCATACGAAAGCATAACATGTACACATAATAAATCATAAGCATGAGTTCATCAAAGCATATTAAACATCCAAGTTTCTAACATGCAATATCAAGTACCTTAAGCATACTCTTCACATATTACAAATATTTTCAATGAATGTTTTCAAAACATTTCCATAATGGTATTACTTAAAAATACATCCATATCATATCGGGCCCGGTTGTGTACCAACTATCGCGCGGAAACTATTGCGCGTTCCCTAATGAATTGGGGTAGCGAGCCACCAAGTCATTAGAGCAGGACCCTTCCGTCCTACCGGAGCCACGTTAACATGCACCCCGGATTTATTTAACGACCCCCTTCCGAGTCGGGTACACAACTTAAAAGTAAAATACTTATCATGCTGTTACATATATGCTAAGGAATACTCCATATTCACTCTTATGGGACACACCACTCTTCAAGGGTGCTCATGATCCCGTAGGGACACACCACACAACATAAGGGGTGCTCTTGATCCCATACTTATTTGAGTATCCATTTAAGCATTTTAACATATCACATGCAAATTCATAAATGTACCCCATGGGCTATAAGGCATGCTCATACATACATCATATTTCATACATGTTCATATATTCATCATATTTCATACATGTTCATACATGCATCATATGTCATACATGTTCATATATTCATCATATTTCATACATGTTCATACATGCATCATATATTCATCATATTTCATACATGTTCATACATGCATCATATGTCATACATGTTCATATATACATCACATTTCATATATGTTCATCATATTTCATCATGCATCATATTTCAACCACTTACCCTACCTTAGACCCAACAAGCTTTGGTCACATAGGTCATACTCATATCGTAGAAAGTGGTAGCATGCTATCAATTAAGATTTCAATCAGACATCTCATTTAAACACCTCATACATAAACATATCAAAGCATGCTAACAAATAAGGTTTCCTTATCAACCATTCCGTTTAACACCACATACATATACATATGATCATCCCCAACCATAAACATATATCATAGGGTAGTTTGACCTTTACAAACCCTAGTCCTATTGGGTTGGCCGAAACATCAAGAGTAGGGAAATATTAGGACTTTTGCATTAATCATTCACACATACATTTATTCAAACACCTTGTATACTTATCTTAAACATGGATATATTGTAGGATAATTCAACCCTCACTAACCCCTTTTTCTAAGCCTTGGCCGAAACTCATCCAAGTTCAAAACCCTAGGTTTTGCTATCACAAAAATGTAGGGACACAACATATAGGTATACTCTAATTTCCAAGGGGGCTTCACATGCATCAAGGGGTAACCAAGGTCCCTTCTTGGGTGTTGGCCGAAACCTACACAAGGGTGTAACCCTAGGTTTTGTTCACAACATTTGCATAAACCACACATATACATATATCCTAAGTTCCAAGGGTCTAATTATGTGACAAAAGAGAACAAGGCCTTCTCCTAAGGGGGTGGCCGAATCTTACAAGAACCAAAACCCTAGTTCTTCTTCCCTTTTGTTCAACTATCATGAAGGAAATCAATATACACATATTCCCTAAGTATCAAGGGTCTAATCATGTAACAAAAGAAAACAAGGCCTTCCCCTAAGGGGGGTGGCCGAAACATACAAGAACAAAAACCCTAGGTTTTTGTTTACAACATGTTAAAGGATACCACATTCAAGAACTATTACACTGCAGGCGAGGGGATACTTACATCCTAGCGCTGGAATTTAATCTTCTTTAAATCGTAGGGTACCCTACACTTGAAGGGTATGTGAAAGCCTTTTTCTTCAAATTTTCCTCTAAGACTCCTTGGTCTTGGTAGAAGGCAAAGACACTTGGCTTCCCTCCTTGCAATTGCCCTAGGGTTAGAACCCTTGGATGAGGTTTTCGAAAATGGAAGAAGAGAAGGGGAAGAAGGAGGTTTCGGTGGGAAGAAGTGAGAAAGAAGAAGAGAAGAAAAAGGAAGTTATTCCAACTTCCCTTATTTATACTTCTCTCATGAAAAGACATGTCTCTTCACTCCTACTCACTTAACAAGCATGTTCCTATTCTCTCCACAAGAAGCATGGCTTGGTGCATTGGTTATGACATGGCTAGTGCAACTAGGAGGTTCAAGGTTCAATCCCTGCTTCCTCCCTTCTATATTTCCTTTTTATTACATTTTGCACTAATCCAAGCCCATTAAGCCAAGCCCATCATGAAATCTCATAATATTAATTATATTCTATGAATTCATATATTTCATAATATTTCATGATAATATTTCATGAATTCCATAATATTTCATATTTATGAATTCATAATATTTCATAATATTTCATGATACTATTTCATGAATTCCATAATATTTCATATTTATGAATTCATAATATTTCATAATATTTCATGATAATATTTCATGAATTCCATAATATTTCATATTTATGAATTCATAATATTTCATAATATTTCATGATACTATTTCATGAATTCCATAATATTTCATATTTATGAATTCATAATATTTCATAATATTTCATGATACTATTTCATGAATTCCATAATACTTCATATTTATGAATTCATAATATTTCATGATACTATTTCATGAATTCCATAATATTTCATATTTATGAATTCATAATATTTCATAATATTTCATGATACTATTTCATGAATTTCACCATATTTCATATTCATGAATTTATATATTTCCTAATATTCCATATGGGAAATTTCGGGGCGTTACAGCCAGTCCGATCAGAAACACTCCAATCCATTCAGAAGAAGCAGACCGATGTCCTGATCGATCTGCTTAACCGATCAAGAAGAGCCTGATTGGACTCCAGACCGATCAAAAGAAAGCCAGAATGATCAGGAAGAGTCTGATCGGCCTCTTGATCGATCAGAAGGAATTGGCACAGAACAGTAACCTTGGCACACTGAATTCAGTAATGTTTCTCATCCAAATCAGAGTCACTGTCTGATCCTTGCTTACCTTGGTTCTGATCTATGCAGGATAATTCAAAAAGAGAGGGGCAAAGTTCATTAGGTTACATTTTTAGTATCCAAGTCTTCCATGTTCCTAAATTTTTCATCTACTAAACTTCTATTTCATTCTTATCATTCTATATTTCCTTAACTTGTTCAAATGAGCCTTTTTTATGTGTGGATTCAACTCAAGAATGATAGTGGAGAGTAGAGCATAAGCAAGCTTATGGTAGTGCAAGAAACTTGATGTGTTTGAGTGAGCTCCACTTTCATCAAAAATTTAGAACTTAGGAAGAGAGCCACCAAAAATCTTCTTGAGAGGATTTTTTAATTCATCTCAATTAGTCATGAAGGATGAAGTATACTTTGTTGCTGACTAAGGACAAGACTCTAGTCCATTGAGTTTAGATTTTTGAGAATTGACAACCCTAGGTAATTTCCATTCAATTGCTTCTAACTATGATTGAGAATAATCTAGGAGGGTACATCATTACTTCACTAGTTAGTTTGTGCGAGACGCCCAAGAGCAAGTATGGGGGAGTTGATAATTACCATTTTGTTAATCAATTTAGGCTCTCAAATCCATGTTTTGATCCCTTTTTACATGCTTAATCTTGCATTTACATTAGGTTCCATGAGTTATTTCTATTTTAGCTTTGGAATACAAATCTTTTTATATTTGGGATGTTTTGACATTAAAATTTGAATATAATTTTGTAGGTTTTGAATGATCATGGACCTAGATCAGATTGGATCGAATTTGAGTCAGACTTGGCTTTAATCAAGATGATTAAGAGATGGATAAATTTGGGTTGTCCAATCAAGAAATGGGGAGATCTAAGCCATCTATCATCTTCTGATCATTCCGAGCTAAAGTAGAGTTAATCTATACCATAGATAAGGATCTGAAGTTTTGGTCCGAATCAGAGGTCATCTAGCCATTGGATTAGGCTCGAGAGGAGTCTAAGCCATCCGTTCAAAAGGAAGGGCAATCCGAGCCATCCGTTGCAGATCTGATTGATCCAAGCTAAGGAGAAGAAGATCTTGGCCATTGATGTAGATCTGGAAAGTTTGGTCTCAATCCGAGATGATCTGACCGTTGGATAAAGCGAGGATGATCACAGCCGTTCAATTTTAATTGGAATTAGTTAAATCAGAAACTCCTCTCCCGAGCTCAGGCTTCGCGAGTTCTTCTTGTTCTTCAGTTTCTTCATAGCTTTCTTCTCCGTTTCTTTGCACGGCCAACATCAGATCCGTTTATTTTCAAGATTTCAAATCATAGAGTTTGATTTCCGGTTAAGTTTGCAACTAAATCTCGTAGCTGAAGGAGCTCAGGTGAGGGTTTCATTGGAGCTCTGTTTCTGCCAATCGATTCTTGTTGATCGCTGGTTTTCTTCGATCGGAACTGTCGGAGCAATTCGGAGGGGTTCTTCGGAGGGTTTCTGAAGGTTCTGAGCTAGATCGGCATTCAGCGTATCAAGAAGAAAGAGATCGGGGAAGATTTCAGATACTGATCGATCTTCGTGATCTGACATAAACGCTACTGGTCAGTCTCCAATCCGATCAGCAGAAGTCCTGATCGGTCGGCTGACCGATCAGGAAGATCAATTTGCACCAAGACATTGCAAACTGATCAAGGGAGTTGTTCTTCGCTGGTTTTTAAGTTAGAGGGTTTCTAGCTTGACTTTTGTGTGACGACAGGAGGAAATCTTGGCAAGGGACTGGTTTGATGTTCAATTTAGGAACATTTTGTTTATGAATTCTTATTCCATTAAGTTGTTTCGGTTTATATCCAATTACACTTCAGTTAAGTTTTTTTCGCTTGCTTTATTCTAGTTTTCATATTTCTGCAATTCAGCTACAGATCTTATGCTTTCCTACAATCAATATTAAGTCTTGAATTTTTAATCTCGTAGTTTTGAAGTGAATTGCTCAGTTTTCAAATAGGATAAGTGTAGTTCCTGAAATTTAGAATTAGTTTCTGCTTTAGCTGAGTTCAATTGGTTTCCAGCTGTTATTTCATCCATTATCGCAAAAACCCCCCCATCTTACTTGAAAACCCAAAATAGAAAACGACAAAAATCTAGCTTGAGTTAAGCATTCTTAACTAGTCCTTGGAAAAATACGACTTGAGACCCCTATACTACACTTAGTTTTGTGAGCTAAGGGTTTTCAATTTATAAATTCAAATTTGAGGCTCATCGTGACACTGATTGTGGGCATCATCACCCCGCTCCCACCGGAAGGCTCCATCCGCAATAAAGAAGACGATCGACAGTTCTCAGTCCATTCGCATAGAAGGAGTCGCTGCAGAGGCATCACCGAGCGCTTCAAGTTCAGAGGGGGACTCCCCCCACCTCCGCGACATCCCTGGCCCATCCGAGCCCCCTACTATGAGGACTCCCGTTTTATCGTGGCGGGCAGCCGGATCAGCCCACTACCTGGGCATGTTGCATCTATCCTTAATGGCGGTAAATATCCCGCGCATGCTCTTCACTCCATCCCGGCATCCTTTTACTGACCACTTGCCTCTACACCACAGGTTGCTTCCAACTGCGCGGCCACGAGCTATCTACTGCATGCCGGAGGGGTTACGGAGGATCTCCTGCGGCGGGTGGCGGATGCTGAGGAAGAAACCGGTCAGGCCCGTGAGGCCGGCCTCCTGCAGCTGGAGTTCAGCCGAGCCCTACGGGAGAAAGCTGATCATTACCTATCCGCTTTAATAGCGGCCGAGGACACCCTGCATGGGTACAAACTCCGAGAACGCCTGGGGTCCGAGAGGAACCAGGCACTGGAAGAGGCCTTGCAGAAACTATCGCAAGAGCGGGAGCAGCTCCGGGCTTGCAATGAGGAGCTATCTGACCAAGTTAACCTCCTGGAGTCTGCTAAGAAAATCCTGGAGGACCGGGGCGCAGAACAGGAACGCTTGATGGCCTTGCAAGGACATGACTTAGAACTGTCGAGCTCTTACACAGCCGATCTCTAGGATCAAGTAATTCAAGCCAACGCGCAAGCTGCTGCTGCCTCTAAGAAGTTTCACGAAGTACAAGGGATTCAAGCGTGCCTGCTCCTAGAGGTGGAGGCGCTAAAGCTTGCCAACGCCGAAGCCGAAGCCATGGCGCAGCAACAGTTGGGGGATCCTGCACTTCAAGTATCCCAGATTGAAGCGGCATACAAGGCCAAATTTTTGGAATCAGAGGAGTACGCCGATCTAGTAGCTGCACAAGCATTTAAGAGCCTCAAGTAGGGATTCTACGATGCCATCAAGCAACTGGAGAAAGACTAGCTATTAAAACCCGGCTCCGACTTGCACGCAATAACTATTCGGCGTGTTTGGGACGATCTTTCTCCCGAAGAGCGGACTTTGTAGGGCGCCCCCTTATTGTGTGCCTAACCTCCCCCCCCATCCTCCTTTGGCAACTATAACCTATCTTTTACTGAACTCTTTTCTCCTAAGACAAATAGTTGCTTGATTTGCCTTTAAACTCTTTATTTTTGGCGTGCTTTCCTGTTTTTCAGCTTCTGTCCTAGGTGGTTGGAGCAGGCATGAGGATTTTATTCATTTTTTGGTATGATCCGTACAACGTACGGCTTCGAGGAGGCTATAAGATTTTAATCAGCTCTTGGCCGAGCCTACACACCGAGAGGCTGTAGAATTTAATCAGCTCTTGGCCGGACGTGGACAGCTCCGAGGCCAAGCCTACACACCGAGTGGCCGTAGGATTTAATCAGCTCTTGGTCGAGTGTGGGCGGCTCCAAGGCCAAGCCTACACACCGAGAGGTTGTAGGATTTAATCAGCTCTTGGCTGAGCGTGGACGGCTCCAAGGCCAAGCCTACCCACCGAGAGGCTATAGGATTAATTAGCTCTTGGCCGGGCGAGGACAGCTCCGAGACCAAGCCTACACACAGAGAGGCTATAGGATTTAATCAGCTCTTGGCCGGACGTGGAAAGCTCCGAGGCCAAACCTACACACCGAGAGGCTGTAGGATTTAATCAGCTCTTGGCCGGGAGTGGACAGCTCCGAGGCCAAGCCTACACACTGAGAGCCTGTAGGATTTAATCAGCTCTTGGCCAGCACGTGGACAGCTCCGTGGCCAATCCTACATACCGAGAGACTGTAGGATTTAATCAGCTCTTGGCCGGGCATGTACAACTCCGAGGCCAAGCCTACACACCAGAGGCTGTAGGATTTAATCAGCTCTTGGCCAAGCGTGTGCAGCTCCGAAACCAAGCCTACACACTGAGAGGCTATAGGATTTAATCAGCTCTTGGCCGGGCATGGACAGCTCCGAGGCCAAGCCTACACACCGAAAGGCTGTTGAATTTAATCAGCTCTTGGACGGGCGTGTGCTGCTCCGAGGCCAAGCCTACACACCGAGAGACTGTAGGATTTAATCACCTCTTGGCTGGGCGTGGATAGCTCCGAGGCCAAGCCTACACACCGAGAGGCTGTAGGATTTAATCAGCTCTTGGTCGGGCGTGTATAGCTCCGAGGCCAAGCCTACACACCGAGAGGCTGTAGGATTTAATCAGCTCTTGGCCGGGCGTGGACAGCTCCGAGGCCAAGCCTACGCACCGAGAGGATATAGGATTTAATCAGCTCTTGGCCGGGCGTGGACAGCTCCGAGGCCAAGCCTACACACCGAGAGGATGTAGGATTTAATCAGCTCTTGGCTGGGCATAGACAGCTCTGAGGCCAAGCCTACACACCGAGAGGCTGTAGGATTTAATCAGCTCTTGGTCGGGGCGTGTGCAGCTCCGAGGCCAAGCCTACACATCGAGAGGCAGTAGGATTTAATCAGCTCTTGGTCGGGCGTGGACAGCTCCGAGGCCAAGCCTACACACCGAGAGCCTGTAGGATTTAATCATCTCTTGGCCGGGCGTGGACTGCTCCGAGGCCAAGCCTACACACCGAGAGGCTGTAGGATTTAATCAGCTCTTGGCTGGGCGTGTGCAGTTTCGAGGCCAAGCCTACACATCGAGAGGCTGTAGGATTTAATCAGCTCTTGGTCTGGCTGGCGTGGACCTCAGAGGACTGTAGGATTTAATCAGCTCTTGGCTGGGCGTGTGCAGTTTCGAGGCCAGCCTACACATCGAGAGGCTGTAGGATTTAATCAGCTCTTGGTCTGGCTGGACAGCTTCGAGGCCAAACCTACACACCGAGAGGCTGTAGGATTTAATTAGCTCTTGGCCGGGCATGGACAGCTCCGAGACCAAGACTATACACCGAAGGCTGTAGGATTTAATCATCTCTTGGCCGAGCGTGGACAGTTCCAAGGCCAAGCCAACACATCGAGAGGCTATAGGATTTAATCAGCTCTTGGCCGGGCGTGGACAGCTCCGAGGCCAAGCCTGCACACCGAGAGGCTGTAGGATTTAATCAGCTCTTGGCCGAGCGTGTGCAGCTCCGAGGCCAAGCCTACACACCGAGTGGCTGTAGGATTTAATCAGCTCTTGGTTGGGCATGTGTAGCTCCGAGGCCAAGCCTACCCACCGAGAGGATGTAGGACTTAATCAGCTCTTGGCCAGGCGTGGACACCTCCGAGGCCAAGCCTATACACTGAGAGGTTGTATGATTTAATCAGCTCTTGGTCGGGTGTGTGCAGCTCCGAGGCCAAGCCTACACACCGAGAGACTGTAGGATTTAATCAGCTCTTGGCCGGGAGTGGACAGCTCCGAGGCCAAGCCTACACACCGAGAGGCTGTAGGATTTAATCAGCTCTTGGGTGGCGTGTGCAGCTCCGAGGCCAAGCCTACACATCGAGAGGATGTAGGATTTAATCAGCTCTTGGCCAGACGTGGACAGCTCCGAGGCCAAGCCTACACATCGAGAGGCTGTTGGATTTAATCAGCTCTTGGTCGGGTGTGTGCAGCTCCGAGTCCAAGCCTACACACCGAGAGGCTGTGGATTTAATTAGAAACGGAGACTTGACATTTCCAGAATGACATGTCATCCACACCCTTTATTGATTATACTGCAAGGCAGTGAAGAAGTGAAACCATATATCAATGAAAATGCCCTTCATGGTAAATCACGAAGTATAGTAGGGGCGAAGATGCCTCACATGCCAGGGCCTTTCCAGTCTTCTGCCTTCATTGTCTTCCAAATAGTAGCTACCTCCTATAAGTTTTTTGACGACAACGTAGGGTCCATCCCACTACGGCTCTAACTTCCCGGGATCACCCACCGGTTTGATTTTCTTCCAAACTCGATCGCCTGCCTCGAAGCTGTGGGTGATCACCCGGCGGTTGTAGGCTAGCTGCATCCTTCTTCGATAGGCCTCCAACCTTGCTGTAGCTTTATTCCGTACCTCTGAGATGAGATCTAGATCAATCAAACGCTCCTGGTCATTATCTTCCTTGCGATAATGTTGCCGTCGTAGGGACTCTTCCCCTACTTCCACCGTAATGACGGTCTCAGCTCCGTAGACCAGCTGGAAAGGACTCTTGCCCATTCCCTCTTTTTGGGGTTGTTGATAATTACCATTTTGTTAATCAAATTAGGCTCTCAAATCCATGCTTTGATCCCTTTTTATATGCTTAAGTTTGCATTTACACTAGGCTCCATGAGTTTTTGCTATTTTGGCTTTGGATGCAATTCTTTCTATATTTGAGATATTTTGGCATTAAAATTGGAATATAATTTTGTAAGCTTTGAATGATCATGGACCTAGATCAGATTGGATCGAACTTGAGTTCAGACTTGGCTTCAATCAAGAGGGTCACGAGATGGATAAATGTGGGCCGCCCAATCAAGAAACGGGGAGATCTGAGCCATCTATCAGCTTTTGATCAATCCGAGCTCAAGATAGAGTTAATCAAGATCATAGATCATGATCTGAAGTTTTGGTCCAAATCAGAAGTCATCTAGCTATTGGATCAAGCTCGAGAGGAGTCTAAGCCATCCATTCAAAAGGAAGGGTAATCTGAGTCATCCGTTGCAGATCTGATCGATCCAAGCTGAGGAGAGTAGATCCTGACCATTGATGGAGATCTGGAGAGTTTGATTCCAATCCGAGATGATCTAACCGTTGGATGAAGTGAAGATGATCACAACCGTTCAATTTTAAATGGGATGAGTTAAATCAGGAATTCCCTCTCCCCAGTTCTGTTGTCGCGAATTCTGTAGTTGTTCATCCTGTTCTTCGATTTCTCTGTTGTTTTCTTCTCCGTTTCTTCACGCAGACACATCCGATCCAAACTTGTTTCAAGGTTTCGAATCATCGAGATCGATTTCCCGAGAAGTTTGCAATTCAATCTCATCTCTGGAAGCTCAGGTGAGGGTTTCACCGAGAGCTTGCTTCATCCGATCGATCCCTGTTTGATCGTCTTCATCAATCAGAGCATTCAGAGGGGTTCTCTGAAGGGTTCTGAGGATTCCTGAGCCACAATCACCATCCAACTCATCAAGAAGGAGGAGATCGGAAGGAGAATTCAGCTAGAACACCAAGTTGAAGCTAAACTGCTCACGGAAGTCGAATCTCTGCTGAATTGTCGAGCTAGAGGGTTTCTAGCTGGTTCTTGTGTGACGACAAGAAGGATCTTGGATTAAGTGAAGGATCTGATGTCAATTTTTGATAACTTCCATTTCTGAATTCTCATTTCCTTATTTCTATTTCAGTTTGTATCAGTTCACATTTCAGTATCTGATCGGTCTGTTCGATCGATCAGGTAAGCATCTGATCGGTCTGTTAACCGATCAGGCAGGCATCTGATCGGTCTGTTGACCGATCAGGAAGTGTTTTAGCTACATATCAATCCTGTTTCCTGCATTCAATTTTTAATTCGTGAATTCAATTTCATTTCTGCAACTTAGCTACAGATTTTATGTTTTCCTGCAATTGATATTAGTTTTTGAATTGCAATCTCATAGTTTTGAATTTAATTGCTTAGTTGTCAAATATGTTAAGTGTAGTTTCCGTAATTTCCTAATTAGTTTCTGCATTAGCTGAGTTTATTCTGTTTGCTTTGCAATTTCATTCATTATCGCAAAACAAACCCCATTTCAATTTAAAACCCAAAACATAAAACGACGAATTCAAGCTTGAACTAAGCATTCTTAACTAGTCCTTGGAAAAATACGACTTGAGGCCCCTATACTACACTTAGTTTTGTGAGCGAAGGGTTTTCAATTTATAAATTCAAATTTGGGGCTCATCATGACACTCGTTGTGGGCTACCATCAAATTTTTGGCGCCGTTGCCGGGGAATTACACTAGTGAAGTTTGTTTGATTTGAGCTTGTGCTTAGTTTCATATTTTCTGATTCTATTTTATTTGCATTATCTTTCGATATACATTTGCTGTCAAATTTGTTTGGTTTATGACCAGGACTGCAGGTGGTGATATTGTGGAGTTTGATCCTGAGATTGAGAGGACCTTCATGTTGAGGCAATCGACCCAAGAATGATCGGGAAGATCATGGTTTTGATGTGTGTGCCAATAAGTTTAAGGTTAGGGTGTTATGTTGTATTTAATATAAGTGTGATTGAGTTTGGAGGACTTGGAGAATCACACATGGAGAATATATCCGAGGGACGAGAGCGGAGGGAGGAGGACTCCAAGGGCAAGTCGGGAAGTGGAATTAAAGGGCACACGTGAAGGGTGGCATAGAGGCAAGCCAAGGGAAGGCTTGTGTGCGCATCCGAGGGATGAGAGCCAGAGGAAGATGACTTCAAGGGGTGAGCCAAGGGAGTGTGTAACGACCCGACCCCTTGGCCCCTTGGGCGGCCCAACTGGCGGCCCACTTGGCGGCCCTCGGCCCTTGGGCGGCCAAATCCTATTTGGCGGCCCCTTTGGTGACCTCTTGGGCGGTCGTTACTCACATGTACTTCCCACCCCTAGCAAGTGGATTTTTGCCTTCCCAGGATTCGAACTCTAGACCTCCAGGCTAAGTACTAAAGTTTATGAATCCTGGTACCAATTGAGCTATGTCACGCCCCGAAACCTGGAGCTGCTGATCCAATAGAAAATCGGACAGCACCTCCCCTGTCCGACGGACAATTTACACATACATACCACAAATATAACAATACCACGCAGTTTATATGGGCCTCATGTCACGCCCCGAGACCCAGGAGCCGCTGATCCAATATAAAATCGGACAGCACCTCCCCTGTCCGGCGGACAATTTACACATACATACAATCTATATTACAACATAACAATCCACGCAATATATATATTTGCACAACCACGCAGTTTAAAGGGCCACAGGCCTCAGATATAAGCAGAAACAACAGTTATATGATTATAACTATCGAAAAACCAAATCGAACTCACCTGAGCTGCCAGGGGGCAGGAACAAAATCAAAACCAATCGAAGTCCAACATAGGACTCAAAAGTACAATACCATCAAATAAAACATGAATACATGTTCAAATCGAAATAGCGGAAGCATGATAAATAATACAGGGTCCATAACCGAAGCAACGAAATGTCAAAATCAAAAAGAGCTCCGCTGGAGCTGGGGACTGGCGGCTCGGGATCTCCTCGCAGACATCAACCTGAAATAAACATATATGGCAACGGGGTGAGTCCATAGCTCAGCGAATACCCAACAGATATGCATAGAAGGTTATACCAACAATAAGAGTTCAGCTACTACAGTCTCACAACAACAGTAGAAAAAAAAACTAGTACTGAACATACCGAAGTAGATATATACCTGAATCCATCTAACCTGTATAGAGGGTAAGAAATACCAGAGGAAAACCAATAGACATATAAGCTCAGTTAGCAAGTCTCCAGAATATGCGATGTCAAACAAGTGCAGCAAATAAGTGCAGCAAACAATGCACGATGCAAAGTATGCACATGGTGCAATGACATGTGTCACCCCCTAGTCCCAGTCAGGATATCGTCCACGACGTCCGCGTGGGTAGAGCTGTGACAAACTGTACCCAGTCAGGACATAGTCCACAACATCCGCGTGGGTCAGCATGCAACAATGCAAGGATGGTGCATGCCCCAAACATATAAAGCACCCTGATGCAATGACATGTGTCACCCCCTAGTCCCAGTCAGGATTGTCCATAACGACCGCGTGGGTGGAGCTGTGACAACCTGTACCCAGTCAGGACATCGTCCACAACGTCTGCGTGGGTCAGCATGCAATAATGCAGAGATGGTGTATGATAGATACACATACCTCCCTCCCAAGTCCTCAGTATACTAAGTCTCAGTCTGAAATCCTATAACAGGAAATACAGGTAACTTACAAGGTATACTGACCGGAAAACTACCAATCCCTCAAGGTCAAAGGCAGGAGATACACCACTATCTCTAAGCATATATATCGATATGACAATATCCGAGACTGTATGGAACAAACAGCATAATAACTCAGGGATAAACTACATGTATCCAGAACAGGCACAATAACTCAGAGATGAACAACAAGTATCCAGAACAGGCATAATAAACAGGGATATCGTATAATCTTACTGCTATCTATAACAGTCTATGCATAATCACATGACAATATCAAAAGAGATAAGTCAAAGGGTACCCGCCTCCAAGAGTAGAAATCCGTATCAAATAAGATAGAACCTCCCGTCTGATACTCCGCAATCAAAAGTCCAAATCAATGCCCTGTATCAAATGACATATTTTAGCTATCATACAATTATTAAATAGCTAAACAAAGCCCTAAACCGTATTAGGGTTAACATAATTATCTATTTTATTTAATTACCCAATTAAATGATTAACCCTTGTTATCTTTGGAGTTAGATTTCAAGTTTAGGTTTAGTCCAACCCTAGACCCTTGATCCATCTTATCCCACGGCAATTGTGCCAAAAGAACCATCCACCAAACTCCTAAACAAATACCTAAGTGCCCCATGGCACTAAACTTCATGAGAAGCTCTAGACAATTATCAGAAGTCACAAACCAAAGCCTCACTAATAATTGAACCCATTTCTTAAATTGCACGGCAACCCAAACTCTGAATGAAACTCATGTCACATCAAGATTAAGCCACCACATCTAAAACTCCAACCTAGGCCACAAAATGATACATCTTCCAAAAATAGAATTGCCACAACACAATCAAAATAGCAACTAATCACTAGATCAAAAACCAACACCCAGCAAAACCTAATATCACCAATTACTCTTCTACAGACCATTCAACACCAAAACCCATTTCCAAATTCAGATGCTCAACTGAATTGAAGAGGATCAACAACTGAAAATCTAGATTCAAACCATCAACCAAGAAAACTCGTTGCAGTAGATCAAAACACAAACACAGGAATCAATACTGATCACAGCTCAAACCCAACTAAAAAGGGACTCTCACCGCTGCGATGCGCCAGCGCACAGTGGCAGAGAAGTAGAAGATAAGAGGAAACACCCAAGACCACGCGACCTTCTTCTTCTTGCCGGTTTTGGATTTGTCGAAGGGCAACATACAGAGGAAAACTTTCGTGAATCCAAAATTTAGGGCACACATGTAAGAACGACTAAACCAAGCGAATCCTGAATGCCAACCCTTACCCAATACGCCGTAGGAGAAGCCACATTGAACAGAAGGAGGCTTCGCCACAAGAGTCGCTCGGTCGGCGAAGAGATCTGAGAAGCAAAGCAAGACGATGGGCCGGCGGTGCTGCGATCCGGTGAAGGGGAGAAGCTCCGTCGCGAGAGGAAGAAGAGAAAAAGGGGCTCGGGAGTTTGGTTGCGGCTAGGGCTGCGGGCTGCGCTGCGCTAAGGTGAGCGAAGATAACATTTAAGTGGGGGGCTTTTTACAGAAAAGTCCTCTACCTTTCAAAAATCTAAACCCTACCCTTATGATAAGAGTTTTAGCCATTTGAACCTCCTATTTAATATAATCCATGTCGGTAAAATTTTAGGGTTAAATTAATTACCCTCTCGTAATTTAAGAGTTTACCCGAAACCCTTGATAAGTTTTATATTTTTTACCAAAAAGCCCCTTGGGCTCCTCCCGTATCGCCAGAAACCCTAGACTGTATCCGGAAAATTCCCGAAAAATTTTCTGGTCCGGATTTTTGAATCGCCGTATTTTACACCTCAGGCCTCAAATCCAAACAGAACAACATATATATGACAATATACTCTTAAAACTAAAACACGAACTTACCTGAGCTGCCAAGGGGCAGGAATGCAGCAAAACCACACATATAGTCCAACATAGGACTCAAAAGTACAATCTCATATAGCAAATCCCATACTACAAGTCCACGATAAATCCATTGCAACGAAATAAACATAACATGGTCCAAAAACAGAAAGTATCATATAAAAACCAAATCGAATGTCGTCACAAGCATGGGACTGGCGACTCGGACCCTCCTGACAGATATCAACCTGAAATCAAAAAGTATGGCAACGGTGTGAGTCCATAAACTCAGCGAATACCCAGAAGATATGCATAGTACATTATAATAACGATAAGGATCTACGTTGATACAGTCTCATATGAATAATAGACAAGGGTATATGCTAAAGACACTGAATAAAGGTACATACCAGAATCCATCTATCCTGCAGAGGGTGAAATATAATCCCTATGGAACAAGTACAACATATAATCCAAGATAAACAAGTCTCCAGTATATGCATGTCAATCAAGTGCAGAAATCAAATGCAGCAAACAATGCACGATGCAAAATATGCACATGGTGCAATGATATGTATCACCCCTGACACCAGTTAGATCATCGCCCACCTGTCATAAATGGACGTCCGAAAGGGTAGAGCTATGACAACTGTACGTACCCTGCTATCACTGCTCCTGAGTGACTGAGTGGACAGGATGCTGGCGGAGGTCACTCTCCTACGCCAAGCAATGGGGGAGTCTAGCTCTCATCTTCTCGTGTCTCAGGACGAGAAGGGATCCCTGGCTGCTACCACGCACCAGAATCACCCTCCAAATAATGACCGTGCGGAGCAATACAGGGCAAATGCACACACCCTATGGTAGCCACTACCCCTGAGTGGATGTGTGTGCATATCCTCATGTAACTAACGATGAGCTCAGACTACATAGGAGCCGATGATCGTCAGCATGCAACAATGCAATGATGGTGCATGACCCAAACACATATAACACCCACCAAGTCCTCAACTAACACCTCAGTGTGCTAGGTATAGATCCGAATCCTATATCATGGGATACAAGTAACCTACTAGGTATACTGACAAAATAACCAATGATCCATCAATGTCAAATGTGAGGAAACGTATCACTATAACTATGCACATATATATATATATATATACATATAACAACTATTGAGACTGTATGAAGCAAAAGGGGAGATAATCTCAAGGATAAGCCACAGATATCAAGTACAGGTATCCTAAGGCAAATATAGACGACTATTGAGACTGTATGAAGCTAAAAGGAAGATAACCTCAAAGATATGCAACAGATATCAAATCCAGGTACACTAAGGCAGATATAACATATAAACTTATTGTTATCTATAACAAACCATGCATAGCAATATGACAATATCTAAAAGATAAGTCAAGGGTACCCGCCTCAATCAAAGATGCTCGTATCAGAATAGAACCTCCCGTCCAATAATCAGAAATGCTAAATCCAATCAATGCCCTGTATCAAAGGCATATTATTTAGCTACAATAATATGAAATCTATAGCTAAACGAGCTATCTTAATTAATTAGGATTGTCCTAATTATCCCGTTTCATTTTGTTAACTACAATTAACTGAGTAACCCATAACTATCTCAAGTTACTTAGTTTAGATTTTGATTAATCTGATCCAAAAATTTATACACAGGCCTAAGTGTATCACATGACAAGATTTTACAAGCTCAAAGAAATAACTTAAGCACCTATCCCCTAAACATAATCAACTCCACCAATAAGCTCACGGCAGCAACCTGGAAGCACCCCTCAAGATTCAAATTCTTAAATCGCAGTTTCATCAGAGAATTGAATCCCTGACAGAACCCTAGCCCAACCATCAGAACATACATCCAAGGTTTAAACATCACCAAGAACTTGAACTCACCTGAAACGGCATGCCAACTCCCTGCTTCAATCCAGAAATTAGCTAATGAATCCGTGGATATCTTATTCCCAGCAACCCCTCCTAAAGAATGGATAGACATTCAAAGATCAATACCTGCTGGGACTCACGCAACTTTCCTCCTGTGTACCTCCAACCCTATAGCTGACACACCGAAAACAAAGCCAAGGGAAAAGGGGGTTCTACGGTCGTTGCTCCACCGCAGGAGAAAGCACAATCGCTTGCTAGTTTGCGTGGAGAAGAGGAAGAAGGAAGGAGCGGCGCTGCGGCTAGGGCTCGCGCAAAGGGGAGGAGAAGAAATCGGGGTGGTCTGCGGCTGGGCACGCGAGAGGGGAAGAAGAAGAACATGAGAAGCGGCTGCTGGCTGCGGCTTCGCGAGGGGAGGAAGAAGAAAAGGGAGCGGCGGTGCGTCTAGGGCTCGCGCGAAGGGGAGGAGAAGAAGTCGGCGTTGGGTGTGGCAAGCTCAATTGGTTACCAGGATTCATAAAGAACTAGACTTAAGCCTGGGTCTATGGTTCGAATCCTGGGAAGGCAAAAATCCACCGACCAGGCGGTGGGAAGACCTAGTAAGGTAACGACAGGGTCGACGGTTGACGGTCGACGGTCGACGGTCGACGGTCGACGGTCGACGGTCGACGGTCGACGGTCGACGACCCACAGAAAAATAAGGGGTCGCCGAATGGGCCACCAAATGGGCCGGGTCGTTACAGAGTGAACCTGAAGGGACACGTGAAGGAAAATGTGAAGAGTGGCTGTAAGTGAGTGTTGGGACCGGGTGCATGTTGACATGGATGCGGGTTCATAATTTCAAAATTAATTACGTACAGCGGAAGGTTTAGCATAAATAATTTCTATAAATCATTTAACCACACATCTAAGCATGCAATTTTATCTTGTGTAGACATGATCATATATTTGAAATTTTGCAGAAACATAAACTAATTTACGTATTACCTCGCGTAACTCGAAGGAAGGGACGAGATCCAACCGTAAGCGTCCCTTGGAAGCTCCGCCTCTATTCGCGTCCACACCGAGTATCTTCGGGATGACTTCGCAAAGCCACAAGTTTCGTGTTCTCGAGAACTACTAGATTCTCCAAGAACACGACAAGAAAAACCAAGAGAGAAGTCGGAAGACTAACCACAAAAGGATGGCCGGAATCAAAATTCTGGCGAAGCAAAAGAAGAGGCTTGCGGCAAAAAGATCCTTGCGGCAAACTCTAATTCCGGCAGCACCTTCTTCTGGCCAAGAGATAGCCGGAGCTTCCTTCTCCAGCAGCAGGTGGTGGTCGGTAGGGAAAGGGCAGGGTCGGCCGGCTGGTGCTCCTTCTTGGGGCTGGTTGGCGCACGGCAAGAAGGGGAGAAGAGAAGGGGAGAAAGAGAGGGAGAGAGCCTATGCCTTCATCTCTTTTATTATCACCCAAGCCTTGCCTTGGGTCCTTTATATAGTGGCCTCTCAACCATCAAGCCTCTCAAATATGGAACAACTTATTCCATCATGCCAAGTTTGATTTTATATCATGGTTAAAATCATATTTTAATTCATGATAAAAAATTAATCAAGTCTCTTCTCTCCTATGAAATAAATTTCCTTATCATGGTAAATCAATCCATGATTGATTTTATAAAATAAACCAATCCATGGTTCATTTTAATTTCCATGAAAAATAAACCAAACCTTGGTTTATTATATAAAAATTTATATCATCCATAATTTTATAAAACAAACCATACTTGGTTTATTTTATAAATTGAACCAAAAACTTGGTTCTCTCCCTTTGTTGTGGCCGGCCAAGCAAAGAGGATGGAGGCCCTCTTTGGTTGGCCCATCCAAGCTAAGCCCCAATGAATTAAACTTATTTAATTCATCTATTAAGTCTTCAAAAGACTTAGCCATTTTACGCCTCCGATGCGTCTCTGAAAAATTTAGATTCGACTTATCGTTTGGCTCAACCAAACTTAATCTCTCTTGATTGGAAAATCCAATTTTCAACTCGTTTTAAATCTCTCGGATTACTCGTAGTGCGTGTGACTAAATAGGCTTTCGATTTATGTTGGTCGTCTATAATTAATCAATTATAGAACGATCATGAGTGACACCTAGTAGTACATCATGATCCCCAATTAATCGAAAGATCAACGGTTGACCTCAGAAACAATTCTGAAATCCTTCAGCAGCTATAATGAATCGTGCCCCATTCCCTTCACTATCTTATACCCACTTGGTTCAGGACATGGTCTATGTGTGTTAGTCCCCACTAGGCTGACTACGTCACACCTAGCCCAAGTAACGTTTTCTCGTCCTACGGATTCTAATTACTCTCATGTATTTAAGAGATTCATACTCTGAACATGTCATGCTCTGGCCAGAGGCTTCAAGTAACAATCCGACGATAGGCCTCGGGTATACATCTCCTCGCAAGGAGTGGTGAATCCTTTGTAGGTTGTTCAAACATCTTCGGGCACTTCGGCTTATACCCAATCATCCTGGGTCCACACCTCCTTGGAGACGCTTGCTTAAGATGTCAAAGTATAAGTCTCCATGACCAAGATGACTTGAACACCGCAAGTCAAAGGAACATCGCACTTAAGCTGTAGTAAGAACTTCACTGACATATCTATATGTAGACTATCATATGAAGTTTTACAGCCAGTCACTCCAATGAACTAGTTCCCTTAACTAGCATTCATGTTTATCTCCGGACATCTCAATGACACCATCCAGTGAGAATCAGCTGATTAGAGAATAACCCATGCTAGTCTCAACAGAATTGATAGTGTCCGTATTTATCAATTCATCGACTAGGGACAATTTCAATACTTCACAATTGCACATGTAGAGATAATCACTAGTTGTGAATTCATCACAAATTCTCTCATGCTGTGAATTGTATTGTGGGCATTCAGTAAATGAGTTTAAGATCTCAATCAAATACACAAACATGTATACTCAAATAGTGAATATTCATTTATTAAAATAAATGATTACAATCATAAGGCGATTGCCTTAGGACACTTCTCTCATATCACTAACAAACTCCCACTTGGCCTAATGCCAATCGCTACGGTACCCAATACCACAGGCTCTAACATGACCCTCAAACTTGCTTTGAGGCAAGGCCTTAGTTAAAGGATCCGTTAAATTCCTTTCAGTGGGAATTTTCTCAATTTGTATATCATTCCTACTTATAATCTCTCTGATCAGATGATAGCGGCGAAGCACATGTTTGGATTGCTGATGAGACCTTGGTTCCTTCGCTTGTGCAATAGCTCCATTGTTGTCGCAGTAAACCGGTATTGCTTCATCAATGGTTGGAACCACACCAAGTTCTGAGACAAACTTTTTGATCCAGACTGCTTCCTTTGCTGCTTCCGAAGCTGCAATATATTCCGCTTCCGTGGTAGAATCCGCTACGGTGTCTTGCTTGGAACTCTTCCAACATATTGCGCCTCCATTCAAAATAAATACGTATCCGGACTGAGATTTGGAGTCATCCTTATCTGTCTGGAAACTGACATCTGTATACCCACGTATTACCATATCACCTTCTCCATATATTAGGAACACATCCTTAGTGTTTCTTAAGTACTTGAGGATTGTCTTGACAGCCGCCCAATGATCCATTCCTAGATCAGACTGGTATCTGCTTGTGACTCTCAGAGCATACGATACATCGGGCCTAGTACATAGCATATATAATAGATCCTATCGCGGATGCATAAGGAATCTTATTCATGCAAATCCTCTCGTCTTCTGTGCGCGGACACATAGACTTCGAAAGGTTGATCCCATGCCTGATGGGAAGGTATCTATTCTTAGATTCCGACATGCTAAACCTTTCTAGCACTCGGTCTATATATGTAGACTGCGAAAGACCAAGCAACCGTTTTGATCTATCTCTATAGATCCTAATCCCAAGGATATAGGTTGCTTCTCCCAGGTCTTTCATGGATAAAGTTTTGGACAACCAAATTTTAACTGACTGTAAGACTGATATATTGTTTTCTATAAGTAATATGTCATCGACATATAAGACTAGGAATACGATTGCACTCCCACTAACCTTCTTGTACACACAAGGTTCGTCAGGATTTTGTGAGAAATCAAACTCTTTGATTGTCTCATCAAAACGGATGTTCCAGCTCCTGGATGCTTGCTTTAGTCCATATATGGATCGTCGAAGCTTGCATACTTTGGTTTTATTGACCGATGTGAAACCTTCAGGTTGTATCATGTATACATCCTCAAGCAGGTTTCCATTAAGGAAAGTTGTTTTCACATCCATTTGCCATATCTCATAATCATAATGAGCTGCTATGGCCAGGAGCATCCGAATGGATTTAAGCATAGCTACTGGCGAATATGTTTCCTCATAATCAATTCCTTGTTTTTGACGATATCCTTTTGCCACTAATCTAGCCTTAAAGGTAACAACATTACCTTCCATGTTGATTTTCTTCTTGAAAACCCACTTGCACCCTATGGGCTTAATCCCTTCAGGTGGGTTAACCAAGTCCCATACTTGATTTTTGTACATAGAATCCATTTCCGACTTCATGGATTCAAGCCATTTATCCCTTTCTGAATTTTTCAGAACATCTTCATAACTGATAGGTTCATCATCGTTAATGAGTAACACGTCGTTCGATTCACTTATGAGAAATCCGTATCTCTCTGGAATATTGCGTCTCCTATCAGACCTACGAAGAAGTGGTGTTGTTTTAGGTTCAACTGATAGCTCATCATTATGAGTTATTGGTTGTGGGTCTAGACTAGGTGTTTCTGTATGTCTATTGGAGTTTCTTGAACTTCTTCAAGTTCAATGCTACTCCCACTGTTTTCTTGTAAAAGAAATTCTTTTTTCTAGAAATATAGCATGCCTTGAAACAAACACCTTTTGTTCCAAGGGATAATAGAATTAGTAACCCTTCGTTTCCTTAGGGTATCCAATAAATAGACATTTATCAGACTTAGCATCCAATTTATCTGATACAGTCCACTTTACATAAGCAGGACAACTCCATATCTTTAGGTGAGATAAATGAGGTTTCTTACTATTCCATGTCTCATATGAAGTAGTAGAGACTACCTTAGTCGGGACTCTATTTAGCAAGTAAACAGCTGTCTTAAGCGCATAGCCCCAAAAGGATTTTAGAAGAGTTGCATGATTCATCATAGATCTAACCATGTCCATCAAGGTTCGGTTACGCCTCTCAGATACACCATTATTCTGTGGTGTATATGGCGGAGTCCATTGAGACAATATCCCATTATCCATAGGGCAGTCGACTGCCAAAACTCACAGAAGGTTTTCAGCCTTCTACCAGTCGACTGGCCCAGAGGCAGTCGACTGGTAACCCCCAAAACTAGCCGTTGGCTAGCAATTAATGGTAGGCCAGTCGACTTCCCCAGAGGCAGTCGACTGGTGTGGGGCTGGACAGCCTGCGAGGTTGTCCTGTTCTCTTATAAAAAGAGGACTTTTCCGCACGTGAATGGTACGGTTTCGTACTGTAACGAAGTGCTATTTTGCATAAAGTCTTCGTAACTTCCTCTCTCTCTAATCATTGCATTCTATAAAGAGGAAGCCAACCCTTTTGTAAAGGTTTCTCCACCTGAAGGAGACTTTTCATAGTGGAGGTGGAGTACGCGCGTGGATCCTTGGATTAGTCACCCATTCGGGTGGATACCAAGTAAAACACTTTGAGTTAGCATTGTTGTTTTGTCTTTTGCATATTTTGTTTGTGCTGCGCTAACGATTTTGTAGAGAAATTCAACAAATTTCTATTCACCCCCCCCCTCTAGCAACGTCTTCGATCTATCAATTGGTATCAGAGCCGGTTCGTTTCGGAAAAACTCACCGTCGACCGGAGCAAAGTGAAATGACGTTTCAAGAGGGATACAACACTGCATGACCCCCCTTCTTCAATGGGAATGACTTCGCGTACTGGAAAGGTATAATGCAATACTATCTTATGAACGACATTGAAAACTGGATTAGTATTGTAGATAGATTCGATGCACCCGTCGACGAAAGAGGAGAACCAACACCAATGAGAACGTGGTCGAAGGATGTCATGAAGAGGGCGCAGTCAAATGCCAATGCCACCACCACACTTTAGTGCATGCTCTCAAAGGAGCAACTCAACAAAGTGGGGTATTCAAGAGTGCCAAATAGTTGTAGGACAAATTGGTTGAACTGAATGAAGGGTCCAACAAGTCCAGAAGAGCAAAGAAGGACTTGCTCGTTGCCCAACTCAATCCCTGTCCATGAAGAGCAACGAAACTGTCAGCCAAATACATGGAAGGGTGAAGGAGATCATCAACGAACTCCATGTGATTGGAGAGAAGATTGAAAATCAGGATCTCGTCAGTTATGTCCTACAGTCTGTCCCAAGAACAACCTTGTGGGCATCAATGGTTGATGCCTACAAAGTATCAAGGGATCTGTCAATAGTAAAATTAGATGATCTATTTTGTGAATTTGAACTGTACGAGCAAGCTAATGTTTCGGCAAAAGAGAAAGGTATAACTTTTATTGCAGAAAAGGAGAAGAAGAAGAGAAAGGAGAAGAAGAAGGTGGTCTACTCCTCATCCGACTCAGAGGAGTCCAGTGCCTCTATGGATAGCGACCAAGAGGCTTTCATGGTAAGAAAAATGCGTAGGGCTTTCAAAAGTTTTTCTAACAAGTCTTATGCTAGGAAAGGATCCAAAAGCAAGGGTAAGACAAAGGATATCATTTGCTACAACTGCCACCAAGAGGGACACATGAAGAATGAGTGCCCTCAATTAAAGAGAAGAGATGAAAAGAATGAGGAGAAGAAGAAAGGTGACAAGAAGAGGTCAAAGGGAAAGGAGAAGAGTGCCACCAAACTCAAGGCGACTTGGGATGATCCATCATCCTCGGAGGAGGAAGAGGAGCAAGTGTCTCACTTTGCTGTCATGGCAGTTGACCACTCAGAGTCATCAGATGATGAAAGAAGCTCTCAAAGGAGCAACTCAACAAAGTGGGGTCATTCATGAGTGCCAAATAGTTGTGGGACAAATTGGTTGAACTGAATGAAGGGTCCAACAAGTCCAGAAGAGCAAAGAAGGACTTGCTCGTTGCCCAACTCAATCCCTGTCCATGAAGAGCAACGAAACTATCAGCCAAATACATGGAAGGGTGAAGGAGATCATCAACGAACTCCATGTGATTGGAGAGAAGATTGAAAATCAGGATCTCGTCAGTTATGTCCTACAGTCTGTCCCAAGAACAACCTTGTGGGCATCAATGGTTGATGCCTACAAAGTATCAAGGGATCTGTCAATAGTAAAATTAGATGATCTATTTTGTGAATTTGAACTGTACGAGCAAGCTAATGTTTCGGCCAAAGAGAAAGGTATAATTTTTATTGCTGAAAAGGAGAAGAAGAAGAGAAAGGAGAAGAAGAAGGTGGTCTACTCCTCATCCGACTCCGAGGAGTCCAGTGCCTCTATGGATAGTGACCAAGAGGCTTTCATTGTAAGAAAAATGCGTAGGGCTTTCAAAAGTTTTTCTAACAAGTCTTATGCTAGGAAAGGATCCAAAAGCAAGGGTAAGGCAAAGGATATCATTTGCTACAACTGCCACCAAGAGGGACACATGAAGAATGAGTGCCCTCAACTAAAGAGAAGAGATGAAAAGAATGAGGAGAAGAAGAAAGGTGACAAGAAGAGGTCAAAGGGAAAGGAGAAGAGTGCCACCAACCTCAAGGCGACTTGGGATGATCCATCATCCTCGGAGGAGGAAGAGGAGCAAGTGTCTCACTTTGCTGTCATGGCAGTTGACTACTCAGAGTCATCAGATGATGAAAGAAGCTCGAGCAGTGAAGATGAAAGCGCTTCATCATCATCATCCTAGTCAGAAGCTTCGGTAAGTGAGGTATACAGTTTACCCTCCTCTACCTTAGTTAAAATTATTTCTAGTACCAACATGGATTTAGCTAAAGCTAGAAGTAAGATTAAGGACTTGAAAGATGAAATTGCCATGCTTAGAGTAGAGTCTACAAAGCTTAAGGAAGACTTGCATGCTTGCTCTCTTATATCACATGATACATGCTTTGAAATTGAAAATAGGGAACTAAGGAAAAAGGTAGAGGACCTCACAAAGGCACTTAGAAAATTTCAAGTGGGCTCTAGCAACTTAGATATGATAATTAGCAGTCAAAGAGCCATCTATAAAAAGGCCGGATTAGGATATAGGCCAAAGACCAAGGAAGTGGCCTTTGTCTCACTCATGGGTAGAATTGGTGCATCTAGGAGACAAGGGACTAAGGGAAACATCAAGAGGGCGTGAGTACCTAAGAAATTTTTAAATGATGCTTGTGGATCAAAAATATGGGTACCAAAAGAGTATGTTTTCCATGTTGTATAGGTGAAGGTGAAGGAGGCCTCAACCATGTGGATAGTAGATAGTGGGTGCTCAAGACATATGACCGGAGATGTGAGCAAGTTCACTACTATTAGCTACCTAAGAGAAGGGACGGTCTCCTTTGGAAATAGTGGAAAATTGAAAATAATTGGTAGGGGCACCATTAAGGTATCTCCTACAATCTCAATCCATAAGGTACTGTTAATTAAAGATATGAAGTTTAATTTGCTTAGTGTAAGCCAATTATGTGATGCAGGGTATAGGGTTGAATTCCATGCTAGGAAATGCCTAATTAAACAAAATGAGTCCAATAATGTCATACTAGAAGGGTATAGAGAGGCCAATCTTTATTATCTTAATCTTGCTTATGCTACTAACAATTTGCCTAAGTGTCTCATGTCTAAAGAAGAAGAAGGGTGGTTGTGGCACCGAAGACTTGGGCACGTGAACATGAGAAGTATTGCAAGAGTGGCCAAGGAGGAGTTGGTGAAGGGGCTACCTATGATCAAGTATGAGAAGACCAAATTGTGTGATGCATGCCAAGAGGGTAAGCAATCAAAATCATCACACAAAGGTAAAACCCTAACCACTACTACTTTACCATTAGAGCTTTTACACATTGACCTGTTTGATTTCCATAGTACTCCCTCACTAGTAGGGAGTAAATATTGTTTAGTTATTGTAGATGATTTTTCTAGGTTTACATGGGTTTTCTTTATGAAACATAAGGACGATACCTTAGAAATTTTTATAGGGTTCAGTAAAAGGATAGAAAATGAAAAACACCTCAAAATTAACTGAATCAGGAGTGACCACGGTGGGGAGTTCCAAAATTCAAGTTTCTCACAATTTTGTGTGGAAAATGGGTACAAGTATGAATTTTTATGCCCAAGGACTCCTCAACAAATGGGGTAGTTGAGAGGAGAAACAGAGCTCTACAAGAAGCTGCTAAGACTATGCTTAATGCATATTCCTTCCTAGCTACTTTTGGGCCGAAGCGGTTAATACCGCTTGTTATATTCAAAACCAGGTTTTGAATACATAGATTCCTAGGCAAAACACCTTTTGAGTTGTGGAATGGGAGAATTCCACAAGTCCACTACTTTAGGGTCTTTGGATATAAGGTCTATATTCTAAACACCAAAGATGATCTAAGGAAGTTTGAGTCAAAAGCCGATGAAGGAATTCTAGTTGGTTATTCATCCACTAATAGGGGTTATAGAGTTCACAACAAAAGGACAAAGGTGATTGAGGAGTCTTCTAATGTCGATTTTGATGAATCTACCAACACCTACCCTAGAAAAGTCTCAATTGATAAGGATATAGAGGAATGTCAACCCCCTGCCCAAAGAATCCAAGACCTATATTTAGAGGGCAATGATCAAGGGGGAGTAAGAAGTACTCTAGAGGATGAGGAAGAAGTAGTCAATGAACCCACAACCTCTAGGCCCTTGAGACATCACCAAGATCACCCAATTGACCAAATAGTGGGTGATGTCGCTCAAGGAGTAAGGACTAGGTCATATTTTAGAGACCAAACTAGTCAAATTACCTTAATCTCCCAATTAGAACCTAAGTCTATTGATGAAGCAGTGGGAGATGTAGATTGAGTTTTAGCAATGCAAGAGGATCTAAATCAATTTGAGAGAAGTGAGGTTTGAGAGTTGGTTCCTAGGCCCAATGATTGCACCATTGTAACCACAACATGGGTCTTTAGGAACAAATTAGATGATCAAGGCAAAATCACTAGGAACAAGGCTAGATTGGTAGCTAGGGGTTTAACCAAGTTGAGGGATTAGACTATGATGAGACATATGCCCCCGTAGCTAGATTAGAAACCATTAGAATTCTACTAGCTTATGCCGCTCACATGGGTTTCACACTTCACCAAATGGATGTGAAGTCGGCATTCCTTAATGGGATTATTAAGGAAAAGGTTTATGTAGAACAACCCCCCGGGTTTGAGGACCCTAACTATCCAAGACACGTTTACAAATTGAGAAAGGCCTTATATGGATTGAAACAAGCTCCCCGGGCTTGGTATGAAAGACTTTCTTCATTTCTAATGTCTAAGGGGTTTAGGAGAGGAACAATTGACCCTACTTTATTCCTAAAATCTAAGGATAAGGATGTAACGACCCGGAAAATTCTCTTAATATTTTCTTAAAATATTGAGCATGTCTAGATAATTTTCCGAGGGGCCCAGAAATAATTATGTAAAATTGGGCCTAGAAATCCATATTTTCTCATTTAAATTGAGAAAAACTAGGTGCTAATGAGCTTTAAATGGGCTCCAAAAATAGGTATTAATTAGGTAAAATTAATATAAATTAGGTAAAATTAATATAAATATAAAAGAATTTTATTTAGGAATATTGGCATAATTATGGATGATTTTAGGGGAATTTTTGGAATTATAAAAATAATAAAATAAATGAAATAAAAATAAAAATAAAAATAAATGTGCATGAGCCAAGGATTGAACCTTGGACCTCTTCTACAACCATGTAAGCCTAACCAACTCACCTAGCAAGAAATTCTTGTGAGGAAAGGAAGTGAATGGTGGTTAAATGGTAGAAGAAGATGAAGGGTCATGGAAAACTCTTCATTCACCACTTTAATGGTTGATTAATAAGGGGGTTTGGGAGTTTCATTCTTCATGCCATCAATTGCATTTGCTTCTCTCTTCCTTCTCCATTCTTGCCGAGCACTCAAGGAGGACTTCTCCCTTGAGAAAACTTCACAAAAAGTCTCATCCTCCAAGATCTAAGGTCTTCTCAAGTTTCCAAGGGCTAGGTGTGGTCAAGTCTTCTTCCTTCTTTCAATCCAAGGTCTAAAAATCAAGAAATCTAAGGTAAGACTCCCTCACCTGTGGTATAATAGCTACCTATGATTTCCATGATTTTTGGCATGATATATGGGTTAGTTTCGGATTTAATGTTGAAGGGAAACAAAATCAAGGTTCCTATGTTCAAAGGGTTTCGGCCACCATGTTTTAAATGCCTAGAAATATGTTAAAAATCATGATAATATTATTTTATGTTCCCCTATGATGTTTAGAAGTTAAGTGTAATTTTTGGGGATTTTTGGAGTACTCTAGGACACCCTAGAGTTTCGGCCAACATGAAGGAAGCAAAACCCAGAACTTTAAGTTCAAGGGTTTCGGCCAGCATGTTTTAAAGGTATAAAAATATGTTAAAAATCATGATAATGTTATTTAGTGTTCCCTTATGATGTTTATAAGTTAAGTATAATTTTTGGGAATTTTTGGAGTACTCTAGGACACCCTAGAGTTTCGGCCAACATGAAGGAAGCAAAACCCAGAACTTTAAGTTCAAGGGTTTTGGCCAGCATGTTTTAAAGGTATAAAAATATGTTAAAAATCATGATAATGTTATTTAGTGTTCCCTTATGATTTTTATAAGTTAATTAAAATTTTTGGGAATTTTTGGAGTACTCTAGGACACCCTAGAGTTTCGGCCAACATGAAGGAAGCAAAACCCAGAACTCTAAGTTCAAGGGTTTCGGCCAGCATGTTTTAAAGGTCTAAAAATATGTTAAAAATCATGATAATGTTATTTAGTGTTCCCTTATGATATTTAGAAGTTAAGTGAAATTTTTGGGAATTGTTGGAGTACCCTAGGACACCCTAGGGTTTCGGCCAATATGGAAGGGACAAAACCAAGGTCCCTATGTTTATGGGTTTCGGCCACCATGATTTAAATGTCTATAAATATGTTAAAAATCATGATAATATTATTTAATGTTCTCTGATGATGTTTAGAAGTTAATTATAAATTTTGGGAATTTTTGGAACACCCTATAGGCCTCATATGGTTCGGCCAACCCCAAGGACCCAAGGGTTAGGGTTGAGTCTTTGACTTCAACTTATGTTTATGTGTTGCCATGATATAAGGATGATGGATGGTGATTGTGTGAATTTTCACATGGCCATGGGACTTCATAAGTTTCGGCCAATAAGGGTTAATAGGATAAGAGTTAAGATTTATTCCAAGTAAGGGTCCCAATGGCCCTATGGTAAGATGTGATTTATGTTTATGAATGATATGCTATGTTATGAATGATATGTCATGCTTACGAATGATATGCCATGTTTATGAATGATATGCCATGGTTATACATGATATTCTATGCTTATGAATGATATGCTATGTTACGAATGATATGCCATGCTTACGAATGATATGCCATGTTTATGAATGATATGCCATGGTTATACATGATATGCTATGCTTATGAATGATATGCCATGTTATGAATGATATGCCATGTTTACGAATGATATGCCATATTTATGAATGATATGCCATGGTTATGCATGATAAGAATGATGTTACGACAAGTATGTTATGATCATGTTCATGATAAGAATGATGCCATGATAAGTATGCTATGAATGTCTTATGAATGATGAAGCATGCAAAGTATTTTACTTTATGTATGGGCTTGTACCGGACCGAAGTATGGGTCCAAGGGATGGGCACCTTAAGAACGCCCCGGTTATGGACTACCGAAGCTGTCCACGGTTCTGGCACTACCGGAGCTGTGCAACAGGGATGGGCTCCTTAAGAAGCGCCTCGGTTCGGGGACTACCGATTATGCTGTCCTTACCCTAGTAGGTCGGGGCTAGCTACCTCGGATTTACTAGGGATGCGCGCTATGATGTATGTATGTGGTACAAGCCGGGGACCCCAAATGATGTTATGATGATTATGTTTAAGAAATGAAAAGTATGTTTTTAAAGATTAAGCATCCTTATGATATATATGCATTGCCCATGCATTCATTATGAAAAAGTATGTTTATGAAAAGTATGTTCATGAAAAGTATGATTTTAAACTAAGCATCCATATATGTATATGCATTCCACCCATGCATTCATACATGTTATGTATTATGTTATGATAATGACGTGTTATGCTTATGCTCCATGTTAAAAGATATGTATGAGAATGAATGATCCATGTTATGATTATGGTAAGTGTTGGTGCAGTTTGCACTAACGGTCAAACTCGGGTTTTGATGTATGACAAAGTGGTTAAAGTTAGGGTTGTGTGTGTTTAACCTCTTTACCAAGTATGCAGGATTGAAAGACTTAGGACCAGACACCAGGCTGAAGTCCAGGATGGTTGAGTCCTGGCGGGAAGTCCAGTTGGGTCCGCGGGACCTGACAACTGGCTGAAGACCAAGTTGGTTGAGACTTGGCAAGAAGACCAAGGTGGTTGAGCCTTGGCAGGAAGTCCTGGTAGGATCAAGAAGTCAAGTAGAACTGCACAATGGGTAAGTAAGGTAAGTCACTGGAGGAGCGACCCAGTGAGGACGAGTCCAATCTTGGACTTTAGGCGCGGTCCAACTTAGACCCATTTAGGTGATCTAAGTTGAGTCCTGGTTAGATCCTGGTCTGGGAGACAGGATCTAATTAACTTAGAATTATATCTTATTTTAGTCCATATAAAATTGTGCTATCCTTGTTTTGGACTAACCCTGGATGCAGGACCGAAGGACGGTGTTTCTGCAGCTCAGAGAGCCTCAAAGGAGTGAGGCCGTAGCTGAGCAGGGCGCCCCAGATGTGTCGGGCGCCCCAGAGTCAACCCAAAGTCAGCGGAGAGGTAAACGCCCCGACAACAGCGCAATTGGGGGCGCCCCGCATGTCTCGGGCGCCCACTGTGCCACGCCACTGAAGGCGGCTGCAGCTCACCCTCGCGAAGCCAGAAGATGGGATTTTGACCGGTCAATCGGGCGCCCCGCGCGCGTCGGGCGCCCCAGTCAAAAGCAATCCCGAAGTAGACGAGATTAGCTCTGACCGGAGCATCGCCGGATCTACAGCCACGTGGGGGGCGCCCCGAGCATGTCGGGCGCCCCCTGCCCTATATAAAGAGGGCCTCGACCCTCTTCAAAGAACAACACTTCTTCCAAAGCTTTCAAGTTCTTCTACGCTCGCGCCTTGCTCCGGAAACGCTACACTTCGAGCCGACGACGTCCCGCTGCCCCGAAAGAGTCGACCTACTCCGGACGTCAGTAAAAAGAAGAATTTCTTTTAATACTTTATTGCACTTAATTACTTGAAAGTGTGGGGTTGTCACACTTTCAATTCATTTGTACTCGCCTACTCTATCGGGGTTGACCGATAGAGAGTTTTAGTAGATTGCCCAACGGAAAGGTCCGAGGGACCTGGGCCTTCGAGTAGGAGTCGCCGAAGGCTCCGAACGAAGTAAAAATCGTTCGTGTTTGTGTGTTTGTTTTTCGTCTCTTTCATTTCCGCTGTGCACGCTCTTTAAAGCACTCTGATTTAATTTTTTAAAAGTCACGTGATTCACCCCCCTCTCACGTGCATCGATCTTACAAGTGGTATCAGAGCCTGGTACGCTCTCTATCGGTGCAACCACCGTAAGAGCCGGGGGAAATCCAGTTTTTATCGTTGTCTGTGATTTTTTTTGCTCACAGTCTAAATCTGATATTATTATCAATATTTATATATTAGTTTTTTTTATCGATCGATTTTACACGAATTTGGTGCAACACCATTCGAGTTGGTCATTTTATTTTTATATATTTATATCTGCCGACACTACTAATCCAAGACCTAGTCTTGGGACTTTGTTTGGTCTATTTTTTGTGTGCAAGATTTCTAAATGGCGCAAAATAAGATGCAAGGGCGAAATGTCAACGAGCCCCCACACTACTATCCAGAAGATTTCGACTATTGGAGGCGATCAATGGAGATCTTCTTGGGCAGTCAAGACTTCGACTACGTGTTAGCCCTGAGATACCAATCTCAAAATGATGAACTGAACAAGCAGGTAAATAAATTAATTTGTGCAGTTTTGCCTAACAAAATTTCCTGCAGACTGGAAAAGTATAACAACGCATATGACCTATGGACTCGGCTGAATGAATTGCACGAGAATTTGAAGGAGCTGGATGAGCCTAAGCTTAAAGCTGAAGATGAGTCTACTAAATCAATCGCAGAACCAAACTTAAAGATGGAAGATCAAGTCCAATTTGCAACTAAAGTCGAGCCTGAACCAACGGTAAAGCCTACTAAATTAGGGGATGCGATTGAGGTAAATTACAAGAATACCCCTAGTATTATTAATACAATGTCTTGCATGATTCTGAGCAAATCTCTGAAATATCTGACTGTGTAGAAGGTTCTTGTAATAAATTAGATATCTCTATAAATCCTCCCGAAATGCATATTTTGTTAAAAACATCCTGCAATATTTTAGACTTTTTAGACCAGAACAAACTCAACTCTGACTTGGTTAAACAAAACATTGACCAAGTTAATTCAGATTGTGAAAATCTAACCCTCGATAAAATCAATGTTTATCTCAATAAAGTTTTTAACTCAGTTAATAGTTCAATTGTAATCGAAAATTCAAAAACCATTAAACTTGAAAATAAACCCAAGTTAATTAACAATTCTTCAAAACTGAAAATTACAAACTTGGGTAATTCGAAATTAAAACCCAACAATAATTTAAGCATTACAAAAATTCCTAATAAAGACAAATTAAAAAATTTAACTAATTCAAAATTAAAAGAAAATTTAAGAGTCCACTTTAACAGCCCAAAGCACTCAACCTATAATCCAGGGGAGGCACCAAACTAATTGGCACCTCAAAATCGGTCTTTGCCCAGTTGGGCACTTAGGACTAGTCTTAAAAGTTAATCTGACTCTTGACCGACTTAGGGTGGGTCGAGATAACGGTACGCTAGAAAGACTCTCGGGGAGAACTAGCTGAAACTATCTCGACACATCCAAGACTTGTTAGACCAGGGTGTCTCAACAGGTAGGGTAAAAGTATAACTTTCTTAAGCAGCTTTGCCTAGAAAGAGGTTGTTGTTCCAATAAGGCTTCGACCAAAGAAGGCCCTTGTGCCTCGGCTCCCGCCTGGAAGCTATTTATCGAAGTATACTTTTAAACTACTTCTTGTAAAACCTGAATCTAACAAAAAGTCAGACTAACTTTTATAAATCAAATTCAAGCTCATCTCACACAAACTATAGGATCCTTTTGATTGACAATATTAGACTGAGTGAGATGATTAGAGACAATAAAATTTGAAACTTGGGTATTTTAACCTAACCGTTACTTAATTAAATTTTAACCGATAAAATTTTACTTTCTTTTCACCAAATTAAATATTAATTAAAATTTTAATCGTATCTATAAATTTGAATCTTATTTAAATGTTAAAATTAAACTTTAAAATTCTTAATTAAATCATATTTTAATTTAATCTAAATCTTAATTTTTCACCTAATTAAATCCTTAATTAAAAATTCATCTAATTAAATTTCAACATAAATTAAAAATTAACCTTAATTAAATTCTACTTTAACTTTAACTAAAATTTGCATAATCAAACTTTACTTAAATTAACTTTAATTAAATTAAAATTTAACGTTAATTAAATTTTATGTAATTAAAAATCTAACTCTTTACATAATCAAATTTTAATTCTTAATTAATTAAACTTTAATCCTTAAGTAATTAGAATTTCAATCTTTATTCAGACTCCAATGAATTAACCTTGAATCTTTAATTAAATCTTAACTAACTTTAATTTATTTAAAATTCGACCAAATTAAATTTTAACCCCTAAAATTTTACCTAATTGAACTTCAACCCTTTATTAAAACTTCATTTAAATACCTCTAACTTTAATCCCCAAATAACTAAAGCTTGTAATTAAAATTTTACCTTAGTCTTAATTGAAATTCTTAATAATTTTAACCTTAATCTTAATTAAAATTCTTAATTAATTAAACCTTAACCTTAAGTTTAATTAAAAATCTTAATTATTTAAACTTTAATCTTAATCTTAATTAAAATCAAACTTTAACTCTTAATTAAATCTTAATTTAATTTTACCAAAATTGAATCCTAATTAAAATTAAACTTTAATTCTTAATCCTAATTAAAATTAAACTTTAATTCTTAATCGTAATTAAAATTAAACTTTAAATATTACTTCAATTAAAATCATAATTAAATTTTAAAACTTTAACTTAATTTTTAATGTTTAATTAAAATTTATCAACCCAACCAACCTTAACCAACTTAACTAAAAACTTTAATTAAACCAAACTTAAATATAATTAACCTAATTAAACTTTAATTAAACCAAACTTAAATCTAATGAATCCAAACCTAATTAAACCAAACCTAAAAGCAAACCCACACTAAAGGCTTAATTAAGCCTACACCTAATCCTTAATTAAACCAACTTAACAAAAAAAAAAAACTCTTTTGTTTCCTTTTCTCTTTCTGCTTGTTCTTTTACGAACTTACCCCTAAGGACTTATGGAGAATATCGAGTTGAGGGGGAGGGAAAATATTTCTATACATCTTTTTGGCAAATTCCTTATAACATATTTGAAAATAACTGTTTTAAAAATACTTTTTGCTTTAAAGTCTTTTTTATTCTTTCAATTATATTCTTTTCAAAACTTATTTTCAATTTTTTTGTGCTTTCAAAGATATTCTTATTATCATTTAAAAATAATAATAATAACTTTATTACTATATCAAATTTTGTTTCAAAATATTAAACAATCCTCTTGAAAATCTCTCTTCAAATACTTTTAAACTATTTTATTAAAATATGTGATTAAAAATAAAAATGCCCTATATCTAAACCTATTTTAAGAGATGCCATACATGTCTTATTTTTACTGTTTTGTTTGAAAAATATTAGGATTATGCTTATAAATAGTTCCTTGCAATTCCTTTAGCATTGAAAAATCCGTATTTTTGGGTCTTGCAAATCTCCTTTTTCAAATTTTACTAATTTTCTTTGATAAACTATTTTCAAATTAACTTTAAAATAAAAACACGTATGTTTTTTGAAAATCCACTATTAGCTTGTTCTTATACTAGAAAGTATCAAAATATTTTGATTGATTTACTTCCAAAAATGATTCTTTTGAAATATTTTTATTTGTAGTTTGGATATCCCTAGGACATAATAGAATGTTTACCTTGAAATTGACAAGGAATTCTAAGGGCTTGTCAAGTTAAGGGGGAGTTCAAACTAACTTGGAAAATTAATTCTAAGGCATATTCTTGAAAAATTAGTTTTAAAAAAAAAAAATTGAATAATGGTCTTGAAACTTTTAAAGCTTATTCTTAGAATATCCTCCTTCTTCTAAGTCAGTAGCAAAGTTTATTTTGGCTTTGAAAAATATGTATTATTTGGGAAATTTTTATATTTTCTTTTAAAAAGATTGTCAAGCTTAACTTTGAAAATATTTCGAATTAATGTTGTTGAAAACTATTTGTTAGTTTTGAAAGCTAAGTTAATTGATTTAGGGAGTTT
>JAGFNQ010006994.1:0-43496 GCA_024364735.1 Boesenbergia rotunda
TATGCGTTTAAGATAGCTGTTTACTTACTAAATAGAGTCCCGACCAAGGTAGTCTCTAGAACTCCATATGAGACGTGGAATAGTAAGAAACCTCATTTATCTCACATAAAGATATGAGGTTGTCCTGCTTATGTAAAGCGGACTGTATCAGACAAATTGAATGCTAAGTTTGATAAATGTCTATTTATTGGATACCCTAAGGAAACGAAAGGTTACCAATTCTATCATCCCTTGGAACAAAAGGTGTTTGTTTCAAGGCATGCTATATTTCTAGAAAAGGAATTTCTTTTACAAGAAAACAATGGGAGTAGCATTGAACTTGAAGAAGTTCAAGAAACTCCAATAGACATTACAGAGACACCTAGTCTAGACCCACAACCAATAACTCATAATGATGAGCTATCAGTTGAACCTAAAACAATACCACTTCTTCGTAGGTCTGATAGGAAACGCAATATTCCAGAGAGATACGGATTTCTCATAAGTGAATCGAACGACGTGTTACTCATTAACGATGACGAACCTATCAATTATGAAGATGTTCTGAAAAATTCAGAAAGGGATAAATGGCTTGAAGCCATGAAGTCGGAAATGGATTCCATGTACAAAAATCAAGTATGGGACTTGGTTAACCCACCTGAAGGGATTAAGCCCATAGGGTGCAAGTGAGTTTTCAAGAAGAAAACCGACATGGAAGGTAATGTTATTACCTTTAAGGCTAGATTAGTGGCAAAAGGATATCGTCAGAAACAAGGAATTGATTATGACGAAACCTATTCGCCAGTAGCTATGCTTAAATCCATTCGGATGCTCCTGGCCATAGTAGCTCATTATGATTATGAGATATGGCAAATGGATGTGAAAACAACTTTCCTTAATGGAAACCTGCTTGAGGATGTATACATGATACAACCTGAAGGTTTCACATCGGTTAATAAAACCAATGTATGCAAGCTTCGACGATCTATATATGGACTAAAGCAAGCATCCAGGAGATGGAACATCCGTTTTGATGAGACAATCAAAGAGTTTGATTTCTTACAAAATCCTGACGAACCTTGTGTATACAAGAAGGTTAGTGGGAGTGCAGTCGTATTCCTAGTGTTATATGTCGATGACATATAGGAAACGATATATCAGTCTTACAGTCAGTTAAAATTTGGTTGTCCAAAACTTTCTCCATGAAAGACCTGGGAGAAGCAACCTATATCCTTGGGATTAGAATCTATAGAGATAGATCTAAACGATTGCTTGGTCTTTCGCAGTCTACATATATAGAACGAGTGCTAGAAAGGTTTAGCATGTCAGAATCCAAGAAAGGTTACCTTCCCATCAGGCATGGGATCAACCTTTCAAAGTCTATGTATCCGTGCACAGAAAACGAGAGGATTTGCATGAATAAGATTCCTTATGCATCCGCGATAGGATCTATCATGTATGCTATGTTATGTACTAGGCCCGATGTATCGTATGCTCTGAGCGTCACAAGCAGATACCAGTCTGATCCAGGAATGGATCATTGGGCGGCTGTCAAGATAATCCTCAAGTACTTAAGAAGGACTAAGGATGTGTTCCTAATATATGGAGAAGGTGATATGGTAATACATGGGTATACAGATGCCAGTTTCCAGACAGATAAGGATGACTCCAAATCTCAGTCCGGATATGTATTTATTTTGAATGGAGGCGCAATAAGTTGGAAGAGTTCCAAGCAAGACACCATAGCGGATTCTACCACAGAAGTAGAATATATTGCAGCTTCGGAAGCAGCAAAGGAAGCAGTATGGATCAAGAAGTTTGTCTCAGAACTTGGTGTGGTTCCAACCATTGATGAAACAATACCGGTTTACTGCGACAACAATGGAGCTATTGCACAAGCGAAGGAACCAAGGTCTCATCAGCGATCCAAACATGTGCTTCGCCGCTATCATCTGATCAGAGAGATTATAAGTAGGAATGATATACAAATTGAGAAAATTCCCACTGAAAGGAATTTAGCGGATCCTTTAACTAAGGCCTTGCCTCAAAGCTGTTGGTGCAGAATGCACCCAAGTCAAACCTGTGTTTTGATAATGGCAACAGAGGTCAAAAGTTAAGTCTTACTTGTTTTCTAACAAGTTACTCTAGTGTGCAGGAAAAGTCCTAGTGAAGGACTGCTAGGCACTGGCGAAGGAATGCCAGGGTGAAAAGTCCTAGCGATGGACTGCTAGGCACTGGCGAAGGAATGCCAGGGTAAAAAGCCCTAGCGAAGGACTGCTAGGCACTGGCGAAGGAATGTCAGGGTAAAAAGCCCTAGCGAAGGACAGCTAGGCACTGGCGAAGGAATGCCAGAGTCAAAATCCCTAGCGAAGGACTACTAGGCGCCAGGCGAAGGACAGCCTGGGACTGAAGCCCTAGCGAAGGAATGCTAGGCACCGGGCGAAGGGCAGCTCGGCATCCAAGACCTGACAAAGGACCGTCAGGCAAAAGTCCAACCAAAGGAACGGTTGGCATCAGGTAAATTCTCCCGAGAGGAGTAGGTGAGGACGCGTTCCCCGTCGAGGGAACAGTAGGCGTCGGTTCGACCTAGGGCTCCATTTTGGAGACCAATGTCAGAACCAAGACAGCTAAGGCTGTATAAAATAATAATATAATTGCTATTTGGACTAACCCTGGATGCAGGATCGAAGGACTGAGTATCTGCAGCTCAGAGAGCCTCAAAGGAGTGAGGCAGAAGCTGAGCAGGGCGCCCCGGATGATCCGGGCGCCCCCAAGGTCAACGCAAGTCAGCAAGAAGTGAAAACACACCTCAACGCGCCTCGACAGCTATATTCGGGGCGCCCCGGATGCTCCGGGCGCCCCGCCTGTCGCGGGCGCCCCCAGTGCCAGCTGACGAAGTGCGCCCTCGCGAAGCCGGGAAGATAAAGCTTTGACCGGTCAATGCGGGTGCCCCGAGCGTTCCGGGTGCCCCGGTCAAGGCTGATCCCGAAGATAGAGTGATCAGACGCGACCGAGGCTTTGTCAGATCGAATGCCACGTGGGGGGCGCCCCCGACGTCCCGAGCGCCCCCAGGCCCTATATAAAGGGCCCTCGACCAAGGCTTCAGAACATCAATTCGTTCAAAGCTTCTACGCTCTTCTGCTCTCGCGCCTTGCTCCGGAAACTGCCCAACTCGAGCCGACGACGTCCCGCTGCTCCGAAAAAGTTAACCTACAATCGGTCGTCGGTAAAAGAAGAACATCTTTTTCTTAATTGTTAAAAGTTTACTACACTTACTCTGTATTCAATATTTGTAAACTGTTTTTGTGCCAAATATAGAATTGCCCAAAGTAAACGGTCAACGACCGTGGGCCTTGGAGTAGGAGTCGACACAGGCTCCGAACCAAGTAAAATCGACTGTGTCTCTGTGTTGTGATTTTTAATTTCCGCTGCGTACCTGCTCTAAGTTTTCCGAAAAACGATTTTCGATATTCACCCCCCCCTCTTGTAACGCCCGCTTTTTTTTTTTCTCCTAAAGCGGCGTTACGCTGACATACTTAAGGCATGTAACATCATACTGCAGCGGAATAACTTAAACCTTACATATACATGCCCCTACTACCATCCCTCATACAATGACATGGAACTTAACATATGAACGTCATACTTAACATCATATCATAACATGCTTAACATCATACCATAAGGTTCATATCATATCATACTTGACATCTTATCGTAAAGTTCCATAAGTCACTAGTCGAGCATATAGGTAGCAAAAATAAAGTTCTTAGCATAAACGGTTAACACATTCGATTTCATGGGCCAAGTCACCATCACACACATATTTCAGGCCCTCCTGCTGCTTCCTCGTTATCCCCTTGCATGATCTGCGGTATAAGGAAAGAAGACTATAAGCACACAGGCTTAGTAAGACTCTTTCCTACTCACTAAAACATTCATCGTTCATCATCTCATAATGAGCACATGAACTTTAACATACTTGGTGCTCTACTTAAAACATAACATCTTAAATCACTTTAGCATGGCATGCACATAAACATGGTAAACCTTCTAAGCATGGCATAATTCATGGCATACATCATAAACATGGTAGCATGGCATCTTTCATGGCATAAATCATAAACATAGTAGCATGACATCTTTCATGGCATGAATCATAAACATAGTAGCATGGCATCTTTCATGGCATAAATCATAAACATAGTAGCATGGCATCTTTCATGGCATAAAACATAAACATAGTAGCATGGCATCTTTCATGGCATGAATATAAACATAAGATATAAACCAACCTATATGGCATAAGCATAGGCATACATTCTAGGATATCATAAGAGCATCTTCTTACCATAATCATAACATGGATCATTCATTCTCATACATATCTTTTAACATGGAGCATAAGCATAACACGTCATTATCATAACATAATGCATAACATGTATGAATGCATGGGTGGAATGCATATACATAGGGATGCTTAACTTTTAAAACATACTTTGAAAATGCTTAAACATCATCATCATAACATTTGGGGTCCCCGGCTTGTACCACATACATACATCATAGCACGCATCCCTAGTAAATCCGAGGTAGCTAGCCCCGACCTACTAGGGTAAGGACAGCATAGTCGGTAGTCCCCGAACCGAGGCGTTCTCAAGGAGCCCATCCCTGTTGCACAGCTCCGGTAGTGCCAGAACCGTGGACAGCTCCGGTAGTCCAGAACCGGGGCGTTCTTAAGGTGCCCATCCCTTAGACCCATACTTGGGTCCGGTACAAGCCCATTCATAAAGTAAAATACTTTGCATGCTTCATCATTCATAAGACATTCATAGCATACTTATCATGGCATCATTCTTATCATGAACATGATCATAACATACTTGTCGTAACATCATTCTTATCATGCATAACCATGGCATATCATTCATAAACATGGCATATCATTCGTAAACATGACATATCATTCATAACATGACATATCATTCATAAGCATAGCATATCATGTATAACCATGGCATATCATTCATAAACATGGCATATCATTCGTAAGCATGGCATATCATTCATAACATAGCATATCATTCATAAGCATAGCATATCATGTATAACCATGGCATATCATTCATAAACATGGCATGTTAAATCCGACACTTTTATTTCGCTCTAGAAAATTTTTCAGAAAACACCTTAGGTTTATCGGGCCCTTAGACAAAATTTCGGAGAGTAAAATGTAATAAAACTAAAAGTTTCAAGGGCTAATGTGTAAGGAATTAAAGCACTAGGGGTGTTCTTGCGATTAGGCTGAAAGTGACTGGACCAAAATGTAAAAATGCCACCCCTTTTTGTGTTTAAAGCCCTCGGCCGCAAACTCCTCCCCTCCGCGTGCCCTAGCTGCAGACGAAGCCGCAGCCACCGTAGACGAAGCCGAAACCACCGCCCGATCGACTCGACTTCTGCTCCTTCCTGCGAGCCCTCGCCGACGCAGTCGATCCAGGCGAGCTCCGGTGAACAACGGCACGCAAACGCCCTGCTCCGGCCAAGCGATGCTGCGAAGGAGAAGGTCGGGCACTGTTATCACGCATGGATCATCCGGAGAGTCTGTGTAGCTCTCCTAGCTTTGGAAGTGAGAAGGTGAGGTCAGCCCGTGCCCTCCTATAGAGTTGCTTTCCCATTCGATCGAGTTTTCCTTTGATTCGGATTAAGTTCGGATTTGGGATGTATTAGTTTTGCTTTGATCGGAGGGAGGTTTGTATAGGTTAATTGACACTACGGTGTGGTTTCAGGATTATTGGTTGCTGCTAGGGTTTTGTGGTTTTGGAAACTGAAGTCGGATGATGATGATGCTCGATTCTGTGGGTTCTGTTTCCTCTCATCTTTTGTTGCTGTGAAGGCCTACCATTGGAGCAGGGAAGGAGGTCTTGGCTTGGATCTTGGGGAATTGAGGTAAGGAACCAATTTATGATAATAGCTTAATGCTTTTCTTCCTTCCATTGATCTCTGATTTGGCTAGAAAAGGGGGAATGGGTTGATCTGCTCGTGCCCTGTTTGTTCTGTGCTTAACCGGTGAATTGGGAAAGATAGGATAATGGTTGTGTTGATGCTATGAGATTGGGTTTGATTAGAGTAATTAACGTAGTTGTGATCGGTTCCCATGTATTTTCTTCTGTTGTTAGTTATAATGGAGAGCTAGAATTGGATGCCATTCTTTCTTTATTGCCCTAATGCCAAACACTACCGTTGGATTTCATTTTGGTATTGAATTAGGATTGTTGATGTGGATGTTTTGCTGGATCAGTAGGTATCAATTTGTTAGGGCATGAGCTGTTGAATGGCTGAGTTGTGTTTGGTTTGCCTAAACTGGTGCTTTGGATTTTCTTGCTACTTAGGATTGGAGATGAACTATAGATTCTTTATGTTTTCTGTCGTGGATTGAAAAAGGGTGTAGGGTAAGCTATTGGTTGAGTTATGGATTAGGTTTAAGTTGAGATTTAACTTAAACTTGACAATTTGGGTTCGGAAACCTAATATGAATATAATCTTGGCGGCTTGGACCAATTATGGGCAAATCATTTAATTATGATTAATTAAGTGAGACAGGATAATTAGAACGATCCTAATAAGTTGAGGTAATTCGTTTAGTTAAAATTATGTGTATTGTAGCTAAACACTATGCCTTTGCTACAGGGCACTGACTCGCTTTCGGACTTCGGCACGGGAGGTTCTTATTGGATACGAGCATCTCTTTTTGGAGGCGGGTACCCTTTGACTTATCTCTTTTGATATTGTCATGTGATTATGCATAGACTGTTATAGATAGCAGTAAGATTATACGCTATCCCTGGTTATTATGCTGTTCTGGTTATTGTTGGTTCACTCCGGAGTTATTGTGTCTGTTCTGGATACATGTAGTTTATCCTTGAGTTATTATGCTGTTTGTTCCATTACAGTCTCGATATTGTCATATCGATATATATGCTTAGAGATAGTGGTGTATCTCTGCCTTTGACCTTGAGAGATTGGTAGTTTTCCGGTCAGTATACCTTGTAAGTTACCTGTTTTTCCTGTTATAGGATTTCAGACTGAGACTTAGTATACTGAGGACTTGGGAGGGAGGTATGTGTATCTATCATACACCATCTCTGCATTATTGCATGCTGACCCACGCGGACGTTGTGGACGATGTCCTGACTGGGTACAGGTCGTCACAGCTCTACCCACGCGGACGTTATGGACGACGATCCTGACTGGGACTAGGGGGTGACACATGTCATTGCATCAGGGTGCTTTATATGTTTGGGGCATGCACCATCCTTGCATTGTTGCATGCTGACCCACGCGGACGTTGTGGACTATGTCCTGACTGGGTACAGTTTGTCACAGCTCTACCCACGCGGACGTCGTGGACGATATCCTGACTGGGACTAGGGGTGACACATGTCATTGCACCATGTGCATACTTTGCATCGTGCATTGTTTGCTGCACTTATTTGCTGCACTTGTTTGACATCGCATATTCTGGAGACTTGCTAACTGAGCTTATATGTCTATTGGTTTTCCTCTGGTATTTCTTACCCTCTATACAGGTTAGATGGTTTCAGGTATATATCTACTTCGGTATGTTCAGTACTAGTTTTTTCCTACTGTTGTGTGAGACTGTAGTAGCTGAACTCTTATTGTTGGTATAACCTTCTATGCATATCTGTTGGGTATTCGCTGAGCTATGGACTCACCCCGTTGCCATATATATTTATTTCAGGTTGATGTCTGCGAGGAGATCCCGAGCCGCCAGTCCCCAGCTCCCGAGGAGCCTTTTTTGGGTTTTCCTTGTTTTGTTATGGACCCTGTAGCATTCCTATGCTTCCGCTGTATGTTTTGAACATGTATTCATGTTTTATTTGATGGTATTGTACTTTTGAGTCCTATGTTGGACTTCGATTGGTTTTGGTTTTGTTCCTGCCCCCTGGCAGCTCAGGTGAGCTCGGATTTGGTTTTTCGATAGTTATAATCATATAACTGTGGTTTCTGCTTATATCTGAGGCCTGTGGCCCTTTAAACTGCGTGGTTGTGCAAATATTTAAACTGCGTGGATTGTTATATATATTGTGTGTGTGTAAATTGTCCGCCGGACAGGGGAGGTGCTGTCCGATTTTATATTGGATCAGCGGCTCCTGGGTCTCGGGGCGTGACAATTTATTTATATCATTCATAAGCATGGCATATCATTCATAACATAGCATATCATTCATAAACATAAATCACATCTTACCATAGGGCCATTGGGACCCTTACTTGGAATAAATCTTAACTCTTATCCTATTAACCCTTATTGGCCGAAACTTATGAAGTCCCATGGCCATGTGAAAATTCACACAATCACCATCCATCATCCTTATATCATGGCAACACATAAACATAAGTGGAAGTCAAAGACTCAACCCTAACCCTTGGGTCCTTGGGGTTGGCCGAACCATATGAGGCCTATAGGGTGTTCCAAAAATTCCCAAAATTTATACTTAACTTCTAAACATCATCAGGGAACATTAAATAACATTATCATGATTTTTAACATATTTATAGGCATTTAAATCATGGTGGCCGAAACCCATAAACATAGGGACCTTGGTTTTGTCCCTTCCATATTGGCCGAAACCCTAGAGTGTCCTAGGGTACTCCAACAATTCCCAAAAATTTAACTTAACTTCTAAACATCATAAGGGAACACTAAATAACATTATCATGATTTTTAACATATTTTTAGACCTTTAAAACATGCTGGCCGAAACCCTTGAACTTAAAGTTCTGGGTTTTGCTTCCTTCATGTTGGCCAAAACTCTAGGGTGTCCTAGAGTACTCCAAAAATTCAAAAAAATTTTACTTAACTTCTAAACATCATAAGGGAACACTATATAACATTATCATGATTTTTAACATATTTTTAGACCTTTAAAACATGCTGGCCGAAACCCTTGAACTTAAAGTTCTGGGTTTTGCTTCCTTCATGTTGGCCGAAACTCTAGGGTGTCCTAGAGTACTCCAAAAATTCCCAAAAATTACACTTAACTTATAAAAATCATAAGGGAACACTAAATAACATTATCATTATTTTTAACATATTTTTAGACCTTTAAAACATTCTTGCTAAAACCATTGAACTTAAAGTTCTGGGTTTTGTTTCCTTCATGTTGGCCGAAACTCTAGGGTGTCCTAGAGTACTCTAAAAATCCCCAAAAATTACACTTAACTTCTAAACATCATAGGGGAACATCAAATAATATTATCATGATTTTTAACATATTTTTAGACCTTTAAAACATTCTGGCCGAAACCCTTTGAACATAGGAACCTTGATTTTGTTTCCCTTCAACATTAAATCCGAAACCTACTCATATATCATGACAAAAATCATGGAAATCATAGGTAACTATTATACCACAGGTGAGGGAGTCTTACCTTAGATTTCTTGATTTTTAGACCTTGGATGGAAAGAAGGAAGAAGACTTGACCACACCTAGCCCTTGGAAACTTGAGAAGACCTTAGATCTTGGAGGATGAGACTTTTTGTGAAGTTTTCTCAAGGGAGAAGTCCTCCTTGAGTGCTCGGCAAGAATGGAGAAGGAAGAGAGAAGCAAATGCAATTGATGGCATGAAGAATGAAACTCCCAAACCCCCTTATTAATCAACCATTAAAGTGGTGAATGAAGAGTTTTCCATGACCCTTCATCTTCTTCTACCATTTAACCACCATTCACTTCCTTTCCTCACAAGAATTCCTTGCTAGGTGAGTTGGTTAAGGCTTACATGGTTGTACAAGAGGTCCAAGGTTCAATCCTTGGCTCATGCACATTTATTTTTATTTTTATTTTTATTTTATTTATTTTATTATTATTTTTTTTATAATTCCGAAAATTCCCCTAAAATCATCCATAATTATGCCAATATTCCTAAATAAAATTCTTTTATATTTATATTAATTTTACCTAATTTATATTAATTTTACCTAATTAATACCTATTTTTGGAGCCCATTTAAAGCCCATTAGCACCTAGTTTTTCTCAATTTAAATGAGAAAACATGGATTTCTAGGCCCAATTTTACATAATTATTTCTGGGCCCCTCGGAAAATTATCTAGACATGCTCAATATTTTAAGAAAATATTAAGAGAATTTTCCGGGTCGTTACACATCTATCGGTTTTCTCGATCCAACAAAAGCAAGTTTGAGGGTCATGTTAGAGCCTGTGGTATTGGGTACCGTATCAATTGGCATTAGGCCAAGTGGGAGTTTGTTAGTGATATGAGTGAAGTGTCCTAAGGCAATCGCCTTATGATTGTAATCATTTATTTTAATAAATGAATATTCACTATTTGAGTATACATGTTTGTGTATTTGATTGAGATCTTAAACTCATTTACTGAATGTCCGCAATACAATTCACAGCATGAGAGAATTTGTGATGAATTCACAACTAGTGATTATCTCTACATGTGCAATTGTGAAGTATTGAAATTGTCCCTAGTCGATGAATTGATAAATACGGACACTATCAATTCTGTTGAGACTAGCATGGGTTATTCTCTAATCAGCTGATTCTCACTGGCTGGTGACATTGAGATGTTCGGAGATAAACATGAATGTTAGTTAAGGAAACTAGTTCATTGGAGTGACTGACTGTAAAACTTCATATGGTAGTCTACATATAGATATGTCAGTGAAGTTCTTACTGCAGCTTAAGTGCGATGTTCCTTTGACTTGCGGTGTTCAAGTCATCTTGGTCATGGAGACTTATACTTTGACATCTTAAGCAAGCATCTCCAAGGAGGTGTGGACCCAGGATGATTGTGTATAAGCCGAAGTGCCCGAAGATGTTTGAACAGCCTACAAAGGATTCACCACTCCTTGCGAGGAGATGTATACTCGAGGCCTATCGTCGGATTGTTACTCGAAGCCTCTGGCCAGAGCATGACATGTTCAGAGTATGAATCTCTTAAATACATGAGAATAATTAGAATCCGTAGGATGAGAAAACTTTAATTGGGCTAGGTGTGACATAGTCAGCCTAGTGGGGACTGACACACATAGACCATGTCCTGAACCAAGTGGGTATAAGATGGTGAAGGGAATGGGGCACGATTCATTATAGCTGCTGAAGGGTTTCAGAATTGTTTTTGAGATCAACCGTTGATCTTTCGATTAATTGGGGATCATGATGTACTACTAGGTGCCACTCATGATCGTTCTATAATTGATTAATTATAGACGACCAACATAAATCGAAAGCCTATTTAGTCACACGCACTATGAGTAATCCGAGGGATTTAAAACGAGTTGAAAATTGGATTTTCCAATCAAGAGAGATTAGGTTTGGTTGAGCGAAACGATAAGTCGAATCTGAATTTTTCAGAGATGCATCGGAAGCATAAAATGGCTAAGTCTTTTAAAAACTTAATAGATAAATTAAATAAGTTTAATTCATTGGGGCATGGCTTGGATGGGCCGGTCAAAGTGGGCCTCCATCCTCTTTGCTTGGCCGACCACAACAAAGGGAGAAAACCAAGTTTTTGGATCAATTTATAAAACAAACCAAGTGTGGTTTGTTTTATAATAAACCAAGGTTTGGCTTATTTCTTCATGGAAATTAAAATGAACCATGGATTGGTTTATTTTATAAAATCAATCATGGATTGATTTACCATGATAGGGAAATTTATTCCATAGGAGAGAAAAGACTTGATTGATTTTTATCATGAATTAAAATATAATTTTAACTATGATATAACATCAAACTTAGCATGATGGAATAAGTTATTCCATATTTGAGAGGCTTGATGGTTGAGAGGCTACTATATAAAGGACCCAAGGCAATGCTTGACCAATGATCGATGAGATGAAGACATAGGCTCTCTCCCTCTCTTTCTCTCCTTCTCTTCTCCCCTTCTTGCCGTGCGCCAACCAGCCCCAAGAAGGAGCACCAGCCGGCCGCCCCTGCCCATTCCCTGCCGACCACCACCTGCTGCCGGAGAAGGAAGCTCCGGCTATCTCTTGGCCGGAAGAAGGTGCTGCCGGAATTAGAGTTTGCCGCAAGGATCTTTTTGCCGCAAGCCTCTTCTTTTGCTTAGCCGGAATTTTGATTCCGGCCATCCTTTTGTGGTTAGTCTTCCGACTTCTCTCTTGGTTTTTCTTGTCGCGTTCTTGGAGAATCTAGTAGTTCTCGAGAACACAAAACTCATGGCTTTGCGAAGTCATCCCGAAGATACTTGGCGTGGACGCGAATAGAGGCCGAGCTTCCAAGGGACGCTTACGGTTGGATCTCATCCCTTCCTTCGAGTTACGCGAGGTAATACATAAATTAGTTTACGTTTCTATAAAATTTTAAATATATGATCATGTCTACACAAGATAAAATTGCATGCTTAGATGTGTGGTTAAATAATTTGAGAAATTATTTATGCTAAACCTTCCGCTGCACGTAATTAATTTTAAAATTACGAACCCGCATCCATGTCAACATGCACCCGGTCCCAACACGGGCAACGGAGTCTTAGCTGAGTGAGGATTGTATGCAGATGTAGAGACGGGTCGAGGTCGGACGTCTCGAGATTCGAGTTCTCGGAGGCCGACAAAAGTCCAGTCGGAAGTCCCGGTTGGCAAAAGCTTTAGTCGAGCGGGAATCGCAGATAGAAGTAGAGACGGGTTGAGGTCGAACATCTTGAGATCTGAGTTCTTGGAGGCTGAGCAAAAGTCCAACAGGAGGTCCTGATTGGCAAAGGTAACTTCTCCAGGGTGGAGTAGTTGAGGACGTGTTCCCCGGGAAAGGAAACATTAGGCGTCGGTTCGACCTAGGGGTTCGGGTGAAATCCAAAGTCAGAACCAATCAATTAAGACTATGATTATTTGTGTGTTTGTTGGGTGTATTGTTGTCTTTCAGGTACCTGGAGTTGGAGGCATGATAGGAGAGAAAACACAAAACAAACAAGCCTCGGAAAGGGGTTCCTAGGTGCCTGAATGGAATAAGGCGCCTGGTAACCCAGGCACCCTATAAGGTGTTAGGATCGATGGCTCGGCTAGAGGGGGGGTGAATAGCTCGATCACCCCAAATCACAACTCTTCCTACAATGTTAGCAAGAATAGAAATTTAACACATAAAATAACAATGCTAACACAATACCGTTTTATGTGGTTTAGAGATTCCTTGCTCCTACTCCACAACGTATTCTTGAGGTGGATGATCCCTTGATCCTTCAGTAGATCACGCCCAGCAATCTCCGACTAACTCTTTCTCCTTCTCGATGGAGAACAACCTCTCACAACATTTCTTCCTCCTTACAAGATGAATCTAGAGTTTGAGGAGGAAGATGAGAACAAAAGAGAAGATCTTACAATGAAGAGCTAATCTTCTTTTAGCCTTAAGCCACTGCTTAAGTAGTGGAGAGGGTTGTTTAAACAAATAGCCCAGCTCACCACCAGTCGACTGCCTCAGGGGTAGTCGACTGGTCCTAGCCAAACAACTAGCCAACGACTAGTTTTTCGAACTGATTAGTCGACTGGTCCTGGACCAGTCAACTGATCTTTCTGTGATTTTGAGTTCTATGCTGGCAGTCGACTGATCCTTCCCCAGTCGATTGCCCAGCTTATATTTGCACTCTTCCTCACTCTGAAGACCACCCTTCATGTATGCCTTGAAGTCCACTCTCTCGGCTTGCCCCTTAAAGTTCTCTTCCACTGGCTATCGTCCCTCAGATGCGCACACAAGCCCTTGACTTGCCTCCATGCCACCATTCACGTATGCCCTTGAAGTCTACTTCCTCGGCTTGCCCTTAGAGTCCTCTTCCTTCGGCTCTCGTCCCTCGGATGCGTACTCTATGTGTGACTCACCAAGTCTTGCAAGACTCAATCACACATATCAAACCAACATAACATCCTAACTTAATCATATTGACACACACACATCAAAACTATGATCTTCCCGATCATACTTAGGCTGATTGCCCCAACAATCTCCCCCTTTTTTATATATGGCAATATGTTTAAGTTGGGTAAAACAACAATTAATTGAAAATTAAAAACATAGTTAATCAAGAAGCATAAACATGCAACCTTCCCCTTAACCTATGCCTTCCATATAATTTTCAATTTTTCACCAAGTTAAGTTACAACACTAACTTAAACTCCCAATTCTCCCCCTTTGACACCATCAAAAGGATTGTCCGAAGCAACAATAACCAATGGCATCAAACAAACACACTTTTCTCCTTCTGAAAATTCCAGAAATCAGAAATCAAAAATTAGAAATCAGAAATCAGAAATCAGAAGTACCAGTCTACTGAGACAGGTATCAATTGACTGGTCCCTTCTTTCAGCCAATTCACAGAAAGATCAGTCGACTGCCCCCAGGGGCAGTGACTGATACGTTTCAGTCTGAAATAACCCAAATTCTGGGCCGAATTTCAGAAATGCACCATTAATTCCACAAAATTTGAAAAATCATGAAAATTTACAAACATGTTTCATATGGTGTATTCTAGCAGAGAAAAATATGACTTCATGAAAAATCTAAACATGTTTGACTTTTTGACAAAAGTTTAAATTTCTGAAAAACTTCTAATTTTGTACCAAAATTCCATTCTAGTTTTGAAATCATATGTTTCCCAAACTTATGTCATAGCAAATAAAATACAGAAATATTTTCAAATCATTTGAAATGTCCAACTATGATCTATGGGCAAAATGTCCATTAATTAAATATTTACTTTCCTCATAGTTGGTCTATTATTACTTATGTGATACATCAAATAACTCATCAAAATGACATAAGCATAAGCGAGTCATTTGTATCATCCTAACATCTCACATGCATGAATACAATTATAAAGCAAAGTATAATGAAATGTTTTCAAGGTAAACCTTATTTAGCCCAATTTATCATGAATTTCTACTATGGGCTACATACTCCCCCTTAATGCCTCAAGTCAACCAAACTTCAAAAATTTGAAATTCTATCACCATGGTTGACTTACCCCAAATCCTCTAATCCTTGAGAATTAACTTTGGTACCCAATAGAAATGTTTCCTAATTGGGTTGACCAAGTACTCCTTGGGAATCCATTTCTTACTTAGGGTCTTGGTCTTTGCTTGTCCTCTAGCAAGTAGACAATGGTAGGTTTTTCCATTGCTAGACTTCCCAAAGCCTAATCCCTCATTCTTAAAGCTTGATCTTTGGCTCTCAATGATCATATCTAGTGTCTTTGAGCCAACTTCAAATTTCCTAAGGGCTTTGATAAGGCTATGTACCTTTTCCCTTAAATCCTTATTTTCTTCTTCTAAACATGAGTCATTTGAAATGGAAGAAGAAACATGCACATCATCCTTAATTTCCATGGATGCTAATTTCTTCTTTAACATGCACATCTCATTTTTCAAGCACTTAATTTTCTTTCTAGCATTAACCAAATCATCATTAGTACTAGAAATTATTTTTACAAGAGTAGAAGTCGGTAAGTTGTATACCTTACTTACTGAGATGCCCAATTCCGAAGTTGAGCCTCCCCTAGACCTGACCACGGTTCGAAACCGACGGTTCGACAGTTCGGAACTGCCGGTTCGACGGTTCGACAGTTCGGAACCGCCGGTTCGATGGTTCGTGGGAGGTCGACTCTTAACCTTAACCGCTCAAGCCGGTTACGGTTCACGGTTTGTCACGGTTCAAGATTATTATATTAAAAAAAATAAAAAATAAAAAATAAATAAAAAAATAAATTTTATTAAAAAAAGGGCTTGCACTTATATAAGTTGCCTACGTATCCCCTTAGGGTGTAGAGGAATCAAAGTCCATGTAGTTCTTTTACATTTTTACCCTTTTATATTCTTTATATTTTTACAATTTTACTCTTTCTCACTCACTTCCATTTCCTCCCGTTCCCGTTGTATTTGTTCCTTCGGTATCAAATTCTTCGACTTCGTCTTCTGAAAGTTGCATTCCTTGAATTCGCTTCTCGGCTCTGGTCCAATCATCTAGTAATGCTTGAGCTTCCAATGAGTCGGGAGACATAGTTGATCGTCGTTCATCTAATATGTTGCCGCCGGCACTGAACGTCTGCTCCACAACAACAGTTGACACTGGACAAGCTAAAATTTCTTTTGCGATCACGGAGAGAACGGGAAAGCTTTGAGCCTTCTGTGACCACCACTTCAAGATATCGAAGTCTTTGCTATCTGCTTCATTAAAATCAAAAGAAGTCATAAAATAATTCTCAAATTCCTGTGTGGAACTTGAGGATCCTCGTGGACGTTTCGTCCATTCTTTTAATAAAAGTTGTGCTTTTGTAAGTTTTAAATTAGTAGTAGTAGGTTGTTGTGTTTCAGAAATATTAATTTGTGTTCCATATTTAACATAATATTGATTATAAAGATCATATACATAATTTCTAATATTATATACAATATTAGCTGGATCCGGAGAGGAAGAATCTTTAATATGAATTAAAGCGTCATAATATAAAGTTAATAGTTCTTGTAAAACTTCTAATTTAAATCTAGGATCTAAAGCAAATGCAATTAAATAAATTTCAGGAATTAAATAAAAATATTTTTCCCATTTAGTTTTCATAACTATTATACATAAAGTTAAAGCTTCATCATTTACATGTTCATTTAATATTAATACTATACTACAAAAATTCACTAAAATTAAATGAGTAGTAGGATAATAAACACCAGAAAGTTGTTCAGTTGCATCATTAAAAACTTTTAAAATTTCACAAATATTACTACAAATATTCCATTGTTGTGAAAATAAATATATATTAGTATTACTATTTTGTGCAAAAAATAAACATAATAAATTATTATATTGAAAAGAATCTTGTAATAATTGATATGTTGAATTCCAATGTGTTGGAACATCACGTAGAAATTTTTTAGGTCTCATTCCATTAGCTTTATAAAATCTACCCCATTATTTCATCATAGATGGATGAGACCATAAGTATGAAATTGTGATTCTAATTGATTGAATATAATTTTGTACAAGTTTTAATCCATCTTGAACACATAAATTTAAAATATGGCATACACAACGAATATGAAAAAATAAACCACCAATAACAGGTTGACAAATAAATTTTAGTTCATCTATTGAAGTGGTATTAGAACTAGCATTGTCTAATGATATTGAAAATATTTGATGAGTCAATCCATATTCTTCTAAAACTATGTGTAATAATTATGCAATGTTATGAGCAGTATGTGATTCATCAAAAACTCTATAAGCTAATAATCTTTTTTGAAGGATCTAAGAGTTATCAATCCAATGACAAGTTACACCCATATAAGAATGAGTTTGCCAATGATTACTCCAAATATCGGAACATAAAGCAACTTTATTATTTAATTTACTAAATTCATCAATTAAATTCTTTTTTCCTTGTTTTACTAATCTTTTAATTGTACGAGTAAGTGTAGACCTATACGTTTAGCAGCAGGATTAAGAGATTCTTTACAAAAATCATCAAATGTGAATTTAAATCCAAAACTAAAAGAAAGATGTTCTACGGAAACAAATTTAGCTAACGATTCTCTTAATTTATTATCCGAATATAAAAATAAACCAGAATCAGTACTACTACCACTAGAAAATCTAGATAATTGTGTTTGAGAGCGGTCAAGCCCATATTCCGTCGGGTGCTTCGTTTCTACATGTTGTTTCAATGACCCATAGCCGCCGCCGGCTTGGAATTTGTAGGAAGCATTGCAATGCTTGCATTTTGCACGCATTTCTCCCGACGGAAGTGTGACCTTCTCAAAATGTTTAGTGAAAATTGACAATTTTAAAGGAGGATTTTCCCGAACCTTAGAAGTAATCGCATCGGTACTTCCTTGCGTTTCGGGGATCGGAGGGCGTTGGGGCTGAGCCTCGATCTCATCATCGGTGGATTGAATTTGAAGTTTGGGATCCTCGTATGCTATTTCTTTTCCCCTCCGAGATCGAGATGATGAAGCTCCGTGACCTCCTTCCATTATCGTCGAAAAATGAAGAACGCGGAGAGAAGTTGAGAGTTAGAGATTTGAGAATGAGAGATTGAGAGAAGAGAAGTTGTGTTGTATGTGAAAATGATGAAATGAGCTCCCTATTTATAGAGTTCGGATCATAACGGTCACTAAATCATAGCCATTGATAAAAAAACAATCAAATGATCTCATCCGTCGAAAAAAGAAAAAAGAAAAAATAAAAAACCATTCAACGACACTGAACCGGCGGTTCAATGCCGTTGGAACCGACGGTTCAATGCAGTTGGAACCGGCGGTTAACCATCGATTCGCGGTTTCTGGTTGTGGGAACCGGAACTGGCCCGACATCCTGCAGGGCCCGTTCCGGTTCGGCCTGACGAACCGGGTCAACGAGCCACCCGGCCTATTGACCCGAGCCGGTTCCGGGCCGGGTCCGGGCTGGACCCGGCCCGGGGTCGGGTCTGGCCTCCCCCTTCACTTGAGCTCCGTTCATCTTCACTTAAGCTCTTCCCTCCTTCAAATTCGGATGACGTGGAGGCAATGTCATCAATTCCCATTAGTGCGAAATGGGATACATGATGCTCCTCCTCCTCCTATGAGGATGAATCATCTCATGTAGCCTTCAAATTTTGCAGTTTCTTCTCCTTTTCTTTTGACTTCTTTTTTTCTTCTTTCTTCTTTCCTTCCTTCTTCTTCAAGAGAGGACACTCATCTCTCATGTGTCCTTTTCCTTGGCTATTGTAGCAAATAATCTTCCTTTTTCTACTTTTGCTCCTTGACCCTTTCTTACCACGAGATTTGTTAGTAGAAATGTGTTTAATTGCTTTTCTCATTTTTCATACCATGTAGGCTTACGCGTCACTATTCATTGATGCACTTGACTCCTCCGAATCGGATAAGGAAGCCTTCTTCTTTTTACCTTTTCCCTTGTTTGCCACAAGGGCTATACTCCTTGGCTTGTATACCTCTTCAATTGTTCCTCCAACTCGAGTTTCATGAAGCTCCATAGTTGAGAAAAATTCTTCTAGGGATGTTTTCTCTAGATCCTTGGAAATGTAGTATGAGTCCACCATTGAGCTCCAATTTGATGTTCTTGGGAATGCATTGATGGCTTTCATCAAAATGTCTCAGATGGATAATTGTTCCCCTACACTCGTTAGTCCATTAAGTATTTCCTTAAACCTAGCATGTAAATTTGTTACCTTCTCCCCTTTATCAAGTTTGATATTGTTGAGTTGGGACCGAAGAAGATATCTCTTTGCCTTTTTTTCCTCCAAAGTGCCTTCATGAAGCTCTACTAGCTTTTCCCATAAATCCTTGGTACTCGAGTAGTTCCCAATCCTTGTTACTTCTTGTTGAGGGAGCACACTTAGTAGATGATGCAAGGCTTTGAAATTTGCTAGACGATCATCTCTTTGCTTCCTACTCCATCTTACTTCATCAAGTAACTTGTTCTCTTGATCCCTAGACACTTCAAACCCATTTTTCATAATTAACATTATATCAAAATCGGTATTGAAAAATACCTCCGTCCTCTTCTTCTACCATGAGAATTCTCCCTCGAATCTTGGTGGTTGGATGTGCAAGCCGGCCATTTCAATGATTTTTCTCTTCTCAGCGGTTAGTCCATTGAAGGTGTCCTTGCGCTCTAATACCACTTGTTAGGATCGATGGCTCGACTAGAGGGGGGGGGGGTGAATAGCTCGATCACCCCAAATTGCAACTCTTCCTATAATGTTAGCAAGAATAGAAATTTAACACATAAAATAACAATGCTAACACAATACCGTTTTATGTGGTTTGGAGATTCCTTACTCCTACTCCACGGCGTGTCCTTGAGGTGGACGATCGCTTGATCCTTCGGTGGATTATGCCCCGGCAATCTCCAGCTAACTCTTTTTCCTTCTCGTTGGAGAACAACCTCTCACAACATTTCTTCCTCCTTACTGTTGGGACCGGGTGCATGTCGACAAGGATACGGGTTCGTAAAATTTTAAATTTTTACGTGCAGCGGAAGAATTAGCATAAAATAATTTCTCAAATTATTTTAACCGCGTATCTAGCATGCAACCTTATGGTGTGTGGACATGATCATAAATTAAAATTTTGCAGAAAAAGTAAACTAATTTACTTTATACCTCTCGTAACTCGAAGTAAGGGACGAGATCCAACCGTAGCGTCCCTTGGAAGCTCCGCCTCTATTCGCGTCCACGCCGAGTTCTCTTTGGGATGACTTCGCAAAGCCACGAGTTTTATGCCGACGAGAAATACTAGATTCTCTAAAGGCACAACTAGAAGAACAAGAGAAAAGAATGGAAACTTACCAACAAGAAACAGAATCTAAATTCCGGGAAGAGAGGAGTTGCGATCCGCTTCTTCTTCTTCTTGTTTGGCTCCTTCTTGGTGATCCTTGCTCACGCCAACCCTTGGAAGGGTGAGGTTACGCCGACCCTAGGTTGGACAAGGGGCGCCGGCCCTAAGAGTGGCAAGGGGCGCCGACCCTAGGAGGGAAGGAGAAGGAGAAGAGAATAAGAGAGAGAGAGGGAGAGAATTAATCTCTTGATTACTCTATTAATTAAGGAATTCAAGCCTAGCCTTGGTTCCTTTATATAGTAACCTCTCCCTTGCCAAGTCTCCCTCTTAACGGAATTTTCATAAGAAATTTATCCTATAAATTCTCTTATTAATTATTCCGTTTAAGCCAAGTTTTATTATAACTAACTTTATAATAAAACAAATACCTTCTCTCCTTTTATTATGGAATAAATTTTATAAGAAATTTATAAACTTTCTTATTATGGAAAAATCAATTCATAATTGATTTTATAAAATTAAAATAAACCATTTCATGGATCATTTTAATTTCCATAAAAGAATAAATTTCTATAAATTTCTTTACACAAATTTATTTATCCATAATTTATAAAACAAATCGCGCTAGATTTATTTTATTAATTAAACCAAATAAATTGGTTTATCCTCCTTTTAATGGCCGGCCAAACCAAAGAGGATTGGCACCCTCTTTGGCCGGCCAAACCGAGCCGAACCGTCGCGAATTAAACTCATTTAATTCGCCCAATAAGCCTTCAAAAGACTTACCCATATTAAGTTTCCGTTGCGCCTCTGATTAACTCAGATTCGACATATTTCTCATGATTGGAAAAACCAATTTTCAACTCGTTTTAAATCCCTCGGATTACTCGTAGTGCGTGTGACTAAATAGGCTTTCGATTTATGTTGGCCGTCTATAATCAACCAATTATAGAACGATCATGAGTGACACCTAGTAGTACATCATGATCCCCAATTAATCGAAAGATCAACGGTTGACCTCAGAAGTAATTCTGAAACCCTTCAGCAGCTCTAATGAATCGTGCCCCATTCCCTTCACCATCTTATACCCACTTAGTTCAGGACATGGTCTGTTTGTGTCAGTCCCCACTAGGCTGACTACGTCACACCTAGCTCAAGTAGTGTCTTTCTCGTCCTTTGGATTTCTAATTACTCTCATGTATTTAAGAGACTCATACTCTAAACATGATATGCTCTGGACAGAGGCTTTGAGTAACAATCCGATGATAGGCCTGGATATACATTGTTGGTGCAGAATGCACCTAAGTCAAACCCGTGTTTTGATAATGGCAACATAGGTCAAAAGTTAAGTCTTTCTTGGTTTCTAACAAGTTACTCTAGTGTGCAGAGACAAAGTCCTAGCGAAGGAATGCTAGGCAACTGGCGAAGGACTGCCAGTATCCAAGCCCTAGCGAAGGACTGCTAGGCAACTGGCGAAGGACTGCCAGTATCCAAGCCCTAGCGAAGGACTGCTAGGCAACTGGCGAAGGACTGCCAGTATCCAAGACCTGACAAAGGACCGTCAGGCAAAAGTCCAACCAAAGGAGCGGTTGGCATCAGGTAAACTCTCCCGAGAGGAGTAGGTGAGGACGCGTTCCCCGTCGAGGGAACAGTAGGCGTCGGTTCGACCTAGGGCTCCATTTTGGAGGCCCAAAGTCAGAACCAAGACAGCTAAGGCTGTATAATCTAACACTTTGTTTTATTGTGTTTGGACTAACCCTGGATGCAGGACCGAAGGAATGTGTGTCTGCAGCTCAGAAAGCCTCAAACGAGAGAGGCAAGGCTGAGTAGGGCGCCCAGAGTGTCCCGGGCGCCCCCAAGGTGCATACAAAACAAGTAAAGAGCAAAAGGATTCGAACAGCTGCTGGGCGGGGCGCCCCCGTGCTCCCAGGTGCCCGCGCTGCTCCCGGGCGCCCCCAGCGTCCCGGGCGCCCCCAGCGTCCCGGGCGCCCCCATGCGCTTGCATCGAACCAAAAGCCCTCGAAGCCAAGCGGATATAATTTGACCCGGTCAATCCGGGCGCCCCGAGTCCTCCGGGCGCCCCGGTCAAAGCGGATCCAGAGGATCAGATGCGACCGAGACTTTGACGGATCAAAGGCCACGTGTGGGGCGCCCCCGACGTCCCGGGCGCCCCCAGGCCCTATATAAAGGCCCCTCGACCAAGGCTTCAGAGCATCAATTCGCTCAACGCTTCCACACTCTTCTGTGCTCACACCGTGCTCCAGAAACTGTCCAACTCGAGCCGACGACATCCTGCTGCTCCGGAAAGTCAACCCACAACCGGACGTCGGTAAAAGAAGAGTTCCTTTTGTTTTATTAAAAGTTTATGGTGCTATACTTGTAAATCTATTTTTGTAAACTGATTTTGCGCTCATATAGAATTACCCAAAGTAAACGGTCAACGACCGTGGGCCTTGGAGTAGGAGTCGACACAGGCTCCGAACCAAGTAAATCGACTGTGTCTTTGTGCTGTGTTCGTTTTGTTTTTATTTCCGCTGCGTACGTGCTCTTTACGAAAGTCCGAACGATTTCCGATATTCACCCCCCCTCTATCGGTTTTCTCGATCCAACAAGTGGTATCAGAGCGGGGAAGTTCAAACTTGGTGCAACCACCAGTTTGAAATTTTTTTTCGGATTTTTTTTATTAATTTTTTCTTTCTCTTACGAATCTTTCGCTAAATATTTCATTCGATTTTTTTTAAGCAAGGTTGGTGCAACACCCCTTGTTATTTAATTTATCCAGCACTGCTAATCCAAGACCTAGTCTTGGAAAAATTTTTAAGTTTTCTTTTTCAGTCTAAATGGCCATGCAAGAGGGATTCAGCACCGCAAGACCTCCACTCTTCAGTGGAGAAGACTTTTCCTACTGGAAAAGCCGCATGGAGGTCCACCTGAAAACTCAGGTGGACATGTGGATCATTATCCAGTCCGGTCTGGAGATCCCCCGAAATGCTGATGGACTTCCTCAGAACTACTCCGAATGGGACAACTCCCTAAAACGCAAGATAGAAGCCGACGCAAAAGCTACTCAGACTCTTCAATGCGGATTGATGAAAGAGGAGCTGAACCGTGTGGGCCCCTTCAACAGTGCAAAGGAGTTGTGGACAAAACTGATCGAGCTACACGAAGCGACTTCAGATACTCGGATCAGCAAGAGGGATCTGCTACTAAACAAACTCTACACCATTAAGATGGCCGACAACGAAACAGCAGCCCAGCTCCACGCATGAATCCAAGAGGTAATGAACGGTCTTCACACAATAGGTCACAAGGTTGAAAACCGTGACCTAATAAGGTATGCCCTAAACGCCTTCCCTAGAAACACCTTGTGGGCATCTATGGTAGATGCATACAAGGTCTCTAGAGATCTTTCTAAAATAAAATTAGACGAATTGTTTTCCGAACTAGAACTGCACGAACAAACTAACACCAATATGGTCGAGAAAGGTATTGCTTTCGTTGCAGGTAAAACTGGAAGGACAACGAAGAAGAAGCCTGAACCCGAACCTGAGTCTAACTCTGACTCAGACTCAGAAGAAGAAGATGGAGATCAAACTAAGCTGGTCCGGCTCGCTCGAAGCTACTACAAGGAGCTGAAGAACCTAACCAACAAACGGAAAATCGGACGAAGAAAGGACGAACCAACTGAACCCGCGAACAAGCCTAATGTGACCTGCTACGAGTGCAAGAAAAAGGGCCACTACAAGTCAAAGTGCCCTAACCTAAAGGAGACAAAAAGGACGAGAAGAAAGAAGGCACTGCAAGCAACCTGGGACGAATCATCCTCAGAAGAAGAAGAAGAGGCACCCCAGTCCAATCTTCTAGCTCTAACCGCCTCAGATAAAGTCGAGACTGAGTTAGAAACAGAACAAGAGGACGGCGAGCTGACCTTCACAGAAGACGGAGAAATTAAGGTAACTGGTTTTAATAGATTGCAATTAAGTGAGTTAATTTCTTTTCTTTCTCGAGATTTGGCCAAAGCCAAACTCTGAGTCGAGTCCCTCCGACAGGAAGTAAAACTCCTGAAAGAGGGAGCTAACTCTAAACCCTTAACCGAGAAGGTTCAGGAAGGAACTCCTACTCAAGTTGAAAAACTTGAACAGGAAAACTCCTCCTTGAAAACTCAGGTTAAGGATCTTAGATCAGCATTAGAACGATTTACATCTGGTTCCAAGGGTCTTGACATGATCCTTGGAAAACAGAAATCAGTTCTAAATCGATCCGGATTGGGCTATAGAACCAAATCTCGGCAAAGATCTTACTTTGCTGTACTGAATCAGTCCAAAGACAAAATTCAGGCATGGGTACCTAAACTATACCTGAACAAACCGACTGAATCAAATCAGTATTGGATCCCCAAGGACAAGATTCACATCTTGCCTAACCATCACCGTGGCTTTAGTCCAGGGGGAGCCAAACTGAAAACAATATTCATTATTAGATAAATAATTTTAATTCTTGATTGCAATTGCTTGTCTGATTGTTTATTTAAAATTCCTGCAATTTACCATGCTTAGATTAAGGAATGGTTAGATAAGGACTGAACAAACTTAACTGAAACTTGACAACAAAGTATTGGGTGGAGGTGAGATGATAGTACGTTAGGGAAACCAATTCTAATAAGATCAAGTTCACTTGGTCTCTTTAGACTGGCGGAACTAGCCGAAGCTACCGATCCAAAACCCAAACTAGTTAGACCAGAAATTTTTCAAAGAATAATTTTAAAAATGAAATTTCATTAAAAGACTTTGTCAAGGAAAGGGTGGATGATCCCATAAGGCTTCGGCCAAAGAAGGCCTAGTGCCTCGCCAAGACCTGGAAGTCAATTTTTGAAATTCAAATTCAAATTAATTTTTGTCAAATTCGAATCTAACACAAAATTTCAGTTAAGTGTAGATTTAAACATCTTTTCGAAAATTTCAAAATTAATTATGTTTTCAAAATTTAATTGTTTTCAAAATTAATCAAAATTTTCAAAATAATCTTAACTATCAAAACCTGTCTCACGAAAATCATAAGGCTAACGTGATTGAAAACCCTAGACTGGGTGAGACAGTAGGATTAAGACTCAACTAGAAATTCTGTTAATACCTATATGATGAGATGATCTTGTATTTGTCAAACCATGATCAATGCAGTCAAAACATGGTCAACATAGTCAAACCAAGGTAAACGAGGTCAAAACATGATTAACGCAGTCAAACCACAGTCAAAACCATCAAATCAATTCAAACCATGGTCAAAAGTAGACAAGACAAAAATTTGTCTTTACCTACCCTAGTTAGGGCGCCCGGAACCACGCGGGCGCCCCCTCCCATACGTTTTCTTACTCCCTAGTCAAAAAGCTGCCAGTGCTTTTGACCAGGGCGCCCGAAACCACGCGGGCGCCCCCATCAACTCTATCACAGCAAAAGCTGCAAAAGCGCTCTGTTGAGGGCGCCCGGGCTGTCCCGGGCGCCCCCATCAGTCAAAAGCTTCTGCCATTGGCAGCAGCTACTGACCAGGGCGCCCGGAAGCTCCCAGGCGCCCCCATGGGTTTGCCTATAAAAGGCACCCGAACCTCCTTCTCTTCCCACACCAAAATCAACCTTCTTCTCCACTTCTTACTCTTCAAGAAGACGTTGCAAGTCCTCTTCCTCAACTATGCCTCCCCGAGCCGTCCGGTATGATTATTATTTTTATTGCATTTAAATTTATTCCATGCAATATCTTTATTCTTCCTTAACTCTCTTAACCTAGAAGACGCCGACCGAACCCGGCCAACCCCGGTGCCCAACCTAGTCCCGACCCTAGATTTCCTAATCTAGAGTTATGTAATAGGTTCGCACAAACAATCTACAAGCCTATTCAAACGAGTTATCTCAATAAACACTTTTTTACCCAATCATGCCCTGTCGCCATGAACATCATCAATTTCTATCAATTGGATAATCTTGTCTTCTGCACACATACCATAAATGAAACCCTATGTGCAGAGTTTTACAACAACATAATTCGACAAGATAATCTTATGTTTCAAACCACTGTCCAAGGGATTCCTTTGACTATAACCCCGACTTTGTTGAACCGATTCTTAGGACTGCGACCCTCTCAGTCCACATTCTGTTGCTATCCTCCTAGGAACCCCCCATTTGATCCCCCCTACTCAGACATTACCCTAGACACTATTCACTCCTATTTCTTTAGGGCAGACCTCCCCGCAAACAAACGCTTCCAAGCTGTTGAACTTCAGGCCCAGAACTATGCCCTGTATAGAGTTCTGGTTCGCTGTATCCTACCACTCTCTACCAGAGACCTTGGGACTATGCGACCCTTTCATGCTTTCCTTCTTTATGCCCTAGTCCATCACCTTGACCTAGACATTGGACTCCATATGTTTCATACCATTCTGCATGCATCCAGTGTCACGACCCAGGGACGAGTACGCACACCATACTGCCACATCATCACGTCCCTCTTTCATCACCACGGTCGTGACGTAACCTTGGGTGAAATAACCACTATGACCGACTTTGACGAAATCGGATTTAGGAACTTCTCCTTAGCGGGTCTAGAGGTGTCGGCTACCGGGGTTCTTAGTTGGAGACGACAGCAGGCCGGAGCACCAGTCGACTCAAACGAGGAGGTTGAAGTCGACATTGGAGATGTAGCTGTAGCAGCCCGAGCACACATCGACGAGCCCGCTCCACCGACACTCTCTCAGAGAGTGACACATTTAGACATAAAGGTTCAGAGTCTTCGAGAGGAGGTCGAAGCCTATCACTTAGAGCAGATGGAAGCTCGTCGAGCTGATCGAGAAGTGGCGGACGCACGATACATAGAGATGATGGCACGATTTGATGCATGGCAGCCTGGCCCGTCCGGTTATCCCGGTCCTTCGTCTTAGATTTACCTATCATTGTACCTATTTGACTACCCCTCCTCAGTAGGGTTGAGTTTGACTGTATTTGAACCATGATTACCTGCTTTATTTTCTGTTGACGAGGTTATGAGTACTTGCTCTCTTTTCAGTTAGGATTGTGCTCTGTAGAATAGATTTTTTTTTATTTAAATTTTTTTTTAAAAATAGAATTTGAAAAATTGTTTTACTTAATTTCAAAATTAGTTTTCATTTTTCAAAGTAGTTTTATTTCAAAACTATCCCCTTTCAAAACTAGGTGTTTTTCGAAAAAGGATTTAGCCTAGGCTCTAACCCTAGAACTGCATGCACCTATAGACTTAGAAGCCAGCATCTCACAAGCACCTTAGGGTACTGTTGATTGATAACCTAGAAAGGGTTGAGATGCTTAGGTCTTTGCCTTAATTCAAGATGCTTTAAGTCAGTGCATCTGCAGTAATTGGGGCACTAAATACAACTTATACAGCAATCATGTTAAGTGTCAAGTTTAGAAAATCTAACTTGAACAGAAACACTTAACTTGACTAACCCTAGCAAAAACTACTGTTTATAACAGTTAGTAAGTAGCTAATTGGGTTAGACAGGTCCCTACAGAGAAAATTGATTGATTTAGTTAAGTCTAATTATGATTTGGTTCAGTACAGTAAAATCTTACTTATTTATCTCTGCTATATTTATTTGTTTTGATATATGGCAAAGGGGGAGAGATAGGAAAGGAGAGAGTAAAAAGTTTCGTAACTCTATCCTTTATTCAAAAAGTATTCAAAAGTTTTTTCATTAGAAACCTAAGCCTTCAAAATTTTGCTAAGTATTCAAGTATTCAAGTCCTTCAAAACTATAGCTTATTTTGCTAAGTATTCAAGTATTCAAGTCCTTCAAAATTATTACTTAAGCTATCAAAATTTCTTTTGAAAAATACTTAAGTTTTCAAAAGTTTTCAAAATTTTTCCTTTATTCAAAAAGGTTCACCTAAAAGTACTCTAGTTTCAAAATTTCTTAAAGGCTTTTAAAATGATGCTAAGTACTCTAGCTGCAAGATTTTTACTCAAGCTTTCAAAATTTTCCTAAGTACTCTAGCTTTTCAAAAGGTTCTTACTTAAGTTTGTCAAATTTTTTACTCCAAAAGCTTAAGTTTGTTTTAAACTGTATTAAAACTGAAATTCTTACTTAAGCTAACATTTTCAAAACCTTTGAGTACCTTGAAACTTAAAACCTCAAACTTGTTAAGTACTCAAAAATCGTGTTTCAAAAATCTTCCTATATACTTTTAACTTAAGATTCCTAAGTACCTAAAACTTAAGTTTTCAAAGTACAAGTAAAGTTTTCTAACCCCACGAATTTTTAAAAAATCTAGGGGGAGATTCCTTCCAGGGGGAGGAACAAAAATTAACATTTTTTTTTCTTGCTTAAACTTAACTTTTTGAACTAAGGTTGCCATAAATCAAAAAGGGGGAGATTGTTGGTGCAGAATGAACCTAAGTCAAACCTGTGTTTTGATAATGGCAACATAGGTCAAAAGTTAAGTCTTTCTTGGTTTCTAACAAGTTACTCTAGTGTGCAGAGACAAAGTCCTAGCGAAGGAATGCTAGGCAACTGGCGAAGGACTACCAGTATCCAAGCCCTAGCGAAGGACTGCTAGGCAACTGGCGAAGGACTGCCAGTATCCAAGCCCTAGCGAAGGACTGCTAGGCAACTGGCGAAGGACTACCAGTATCCAAGACCTGACAAAGGACCGTCAGGCAAAAGTCCAACCAAAGGAGCGGTTGGCATCCGGTAAACTCTCCCGAGAGGAGTAGGTGAGGACGTGTTCCCCGTCGAGGGAACAGTAGGCGTCGGTTCGACCTAGGGCTCCATTTTGAAGGCCCAAAGTCAGAACCAAGACAGCTAAGACTGTATAATCTAACACTTTGTTTTATTGTGTTTTGGACTAACCCTGGATGCAGGACCGAAGGAATGTGTGTCTGCAGCTCAGAAAGCCTCAAAGGAGAGAGGCAAGGCTGAGTAGGGCGCCCGGAGTGTCCCGGGCGCCCCCAAGGTGCATACAAAACAAGTAAAGAGCAAAAGGGTTCGAACAGCTGCTGGGCGGGGCGCCCCCGTGCTCCCGGGTGCCCGCGCTGCTCCCGGGCGCCCCCAGCGTCCCGGGCGCCCCCATGCACATGCATCGAACCAAAAGCCCTCGAAGCCAAGCGGATATAATTTGACCCGGTCAATCCGGGCGCCCCGAGTCCTCCGGGCGCCCCGGTCAAAGCGGATCCAGAGGATCAGACGCGACCGAGACTTTGACGGATCAAAGGCCACGTGGGGGCGCCCCCGACGTCCCGGGCGCCCCCAGGCCCTATATAAAGGCCCCTCGACCAAGGCTTTAGAGCATCAATTCACTCAACGCTTCCACACTCTTCTGTGCTCACACCGTGCTCCAGAAACTGTCCAACTCGAGCCGACGACATCCTGCTGCTCCGGAAAGTCAACCCACAACCGGACGTCGGTAAAAGAAGAGTTCATTTTGTTTTATTAAAAGTTTATGGTGCTATACTTGTAAATCTATTCTTGTAAACTGATTTTGCGCTCATATAGAATTGCCCAAAGTAAACGGTCAACGACCGTGGGCCTTGGAGTAGGAGTCGACACAGGCTCCGAACCAAGTAAATCGACTGTGTCTTTATGCTGTGTTCGTTTTGTTTTTATTTCTGCTGTGTACGTGCTCTTTACGAAAGTCCGAACGATTTCTGATATTCACCCCCCCTCTATCGGTTTTCTCGATCCAACATACATCTCCTCGCAAGGAGTGGTGAATCCTTTGTAGGCTGTTCAATCATCTTCGGGCACTTTGGCTTATACCCAATCTTCCTGGGTCCACACCTCCTTGGAGATGCTTGCTTAAGATGTTAAAGTATAAGTCTCCATGACCAAGAGGACTTGAACAACGCAAGTCAAAGGAACATCGCACTTAAGCCGTAGTAAGAACTTCATTGACATATCTATATAGATTATCATATGAAGTTTTACAGCTAGTCACTCCTATAAACTAGTTCCCTTAACAAGCATCCATGTTTATCTCCGGACATCCCAATGTCACCAGCCAGTGAGAATAAGTTGATTAGAGAATAACCCATGCTAGTCTCAACAGAATTGATAGTGTCCGTATTTATCAATTCATCAACTAGGGATATTTTCAATACTTCACAATTGCACATTTAGAGATAATCACTAGTTGTGATCCCATCACAAATTCTCTTATGCTGTGAATTGTATTGCGGACATTCAGTAGATGAGTTTAAGATCCCAATCAAATACACAAACATGTATACTCAAATAGTGAATTATCATTTATTAAAATAAATGTTTACAATCATAAGGTGATTGCCTTAGGACACTTCTCTCATATCACTAACAAACTCCCACTTGGCCTAATGCCAATCGCTATGGTATCCAATACCACAGGCTCTAACATGACCCTCAAACTTGTTTTGAGGCAAGACCTTAGTTAAAGGATCCGCTAAATTCCTTTCAGTGAGAATTTTCTCAATTTGTATATCATTCCTACTTATAATCTCTCTGATCAGATGATAGCGTCGAAGCACGCGTTTGGATCGCTGATGAGACCTTGGTTCCTTTGCTTGTGCAATAGCTCCATTGTTGTCGCAGTAAACCGGCACTGCTTCATCAATGGTTGGAACCACGCCAAGTTCTGAGACAAACTTCTTGATCCAGACTGCTTCCTTTGCTGCTTCCGAAGCTGCGATATATTCCACTTCCATGGTAGAATCCGCTACGGTGTCTTGTTTGGAACTTTTCCAACTTATTGCGCCTCCATTCAAAGTAAATACGTATCCAGACTGAGATTTGGAGTCATCCTTATCTGTCTAGAAACTGGCATCTGTATACCCACGTATTACCATATCTCCTTCTCCATATATTAGGAACACATCCTTAGTTCTTCTTAAGTACTTAAGGATTATTTTGACAGCAGCCCAATGATCCATTCCTGGATCAGACTGGTATCTGCTCGTGACACTCAGAGCATACGATACATCGGGCCTAGTACATAACATAGCATACATGATAGATCCTATCGCGGATGCATAAGGAATCTTATTCATGCAAATCCTCTCATCTTCTGTGCGCGGACACATAGACTTTGAAAGGTTGATCCCATGCCTGATGGGAAGGTAACCTTTCTTGGATTCCGACATGCTAAACCTTTTTAGCACTCGGTCTATATATGTAGACTGCGAAAGACCAAGCAACCGTTTTGATCTATCTCTATAGATTCTGATCCCAAGGATATAGGTTGCTTCTCCCAGGTCTTTCATGGAGAAAGTTTTGGACAACCAAATTTTAACTGTCTGTAAGACTGATATATCGTTTCCTATAAGTAATATGTCATCGACATATAATACTAGGAATACGACTGCACTCCCACTAACCTTCTTGTACACACAAGGTTCGTCAGGATTTTGTGAGAAATCAAACTTTTTGATTGTCTCATCAAAATGGATGTTCCAGCTCCTAGATCCTTGCTTCAGTCCATATATGGATCGTCGAAGCTTGCATACTTTGGTTTTATCAACCGATGTGAAACCTTCAGGTTGTATCATGTATACATCCTCAAGCAGGTTTCCATTAAGGAAGGCTGTTTTCACATCCATTTGCCATATCTCATAATCATAATGAGCTGCTATGGCTAGGAGCATCCGAATTGATTTAAGCATAGCTACTGGCGAATAGGTTTCGTCATAATCAATTCCTTGTTTTTGACGATATCCTTTTGCCACTAATCTAACCTTAAAGGTAACTACATTACCTTCAATGTCGGTTTTCTTCTTGAAAACCCACTTGCACCCTATGGGCTTAATCCCTTCAGGTGGGTTAACCAAGTCCCATACTTGATTTTCGTACATGGAATCCATTTCCGACTTCATGGCTTCAAGCCATTTGTCCCTTTCTGAACTTTTCAGAACATCTTCATAACTGATAGGTTCATCATCGCTTATGAGTAACACGTCGTTCGATTCACTTATGAGAAATCCGTATCTCTCTGGAATATTGCGTGTCCTATCAGACCTACGAAGAGGTGGTGTTGTTTTAGGTTCAACTGATAGCTCATCACTATGAGTTGTCGGTTGTGGGTCTAGACTAGGTGTCTCTATAATGTCTATTAGAGTTTCTTGAACTTCATCAAGTTCAATGCTACTCCCACTATTTTCTTGTAAAAGAAATTCTTTTTCCAGAAATACAGCATGCCTTGAAACAAACACCTTTTGCTCCAAGGGATGATAGAATTGGTAACCCTTCGTTTCCTTAGGGTACTCAATAAATAGACATTTATCAGACTTAGCATCCAATTTGTCTGATACAGTCAGCATCACATAAGCAGGACAACCCCATATCTTACGGTGAGTTAAGTGAGGTTTCTTACTATTCCATATCTCATATGGAGTAGTAGAGACTACCTTGGTCGGGACTCTGTTTAGCAAGTAAACAGCTGTCTTAAGTGCATAGCCCCAAAAGGATTTTTGAAGAGTTGCATGGTTCATCATGGATCTAACCATGTCCATCAAGGTTCGGTTACGCCTTTCAGATACACCATTATGCTGTGGTGTATACGGCGGAGTCCATTGAGACAATATCCCATTGTCCCTAAGATAATCTTGAAACTCTTGACTCAAGTATTCACCACCCCGATCGGATTGAAGTATCTTAATACTTTTGCCAAGCTGTTTCTCTACTTCATTTCTGAACTCTTTGAATTTCTCAAAAGCTTCAGATTTGTGTTTCATCAAGAACACATACCCGAATCGTGAGTGATCATCGATAAAGGTGATGAAGTAGCTATAGCCTCCTTGTGCAAGAGTTGACATTGGTCCACATACATCAGTATGTATTAGACCAAGCAATTCTCCCACTGGATTACCCTTTCCGGAAAAGGGTAATTTGATCATCTTGCCTTTTAAGCATGATTCGCATGTATCAAATGAACCGGGTTCAAATGATTCCAGAATTCCACATCAGTGTAATTCGGTCATGCGTTTCTTACTTATATGGCCAAGACGACAATGCCATGTGTAGGAGTCTATTCGATTATCTATTCGTGCACGCTTGTTGCTTATTTCGATATTGAAAATGTCACCGGATAAATCTAACGTGTAGATACCATTGCATGAAGTTCCAGTCCCATAAAGAACACCATTTAAAGTTATGTAACAACAATTGTTACTAAAAGTTAAATGGTAACCCTTTTCATTCAAACATGAAATAGATACAATGTTCTTTATTAACGAAGGAACAAAATAACAATATAGAGTGACATTCAATAACGAAGATACCTGAAGAGGATGGGGCATCGGATGCCTTCTTCTTCAAGGACTCAAGATAAACCTTGCAGTTTCTTCGCCAGTGACCCTCCTTGCCACAGTGATGGCAAGTGCCTTTTTGGGTCTTTTCAGTCTTTTTGGCCTTTTTCTTCTTTCCCTTATTATGTTCTTTGACCTTCCTCTTAGAAGCTTTCTTCGAGGAACCAACTAACAGTACCGTCTTTTGATCCTGCTTTACAGAAGGCTCTATAGTCTTCAGCAGGTTGAGCAACTCAGGAATGGTAGTCTCCAGCTTGTTCATCCGATAGTTCATCACAAATTGTGAATAACTTTTGGGTAAACAATGCAGAATTATGTCAATACTTAGTTCATGATCCATTGCAAAACCGAGTGTGCTCAGTCGCTCAATGTACCCCAACATCTTTAACACAAACTGCGAGGCAGAAGTGCCTTCCTGCATCATAGTGGTGAAGAGGAGTCTGGAGACTTCGAACCTTTCGGATCTCGCCTGCTCTTCAAACAACTCATGAAGATGGAAGATGATGGTATAAGCATCCATATGCTCATGCTGCTTTTGCAGCTCAGGTACCATAGAGGCTAGCATGATGCTGTTGATGCAGTCTGGCCCTGATTATTGTTTTGATGTTGACAACGATTTTAGTTTAGGAGGATGATTATGATAATTATGATTAAGTCCTGATCGAGGATTAGGCATGATATGGAAAATCCTAACCTGGGAGGTTAGGTGTGATGATTATGATGGTTATGATTAAGTCCTGATCGAGGATTAGGCATGATATGGAAAATCCTAACCTGGGAGGTTAGGTGTGGAAAATCCTAGCTTGGAGGGCTAGGTGTTGGAAAAGTCCTAATTCAGAAGGGTTGGGTGAAAAGTCCTAGCTTGGAGGGCTAGGTGAAAAGTCCTAACTTGGAGGGTTAGGTGCAAATTCCCATCCTGGAGAATTAGGTGAAAAAGTCCTGGCTTGGAGGGTCAGGTGCCTAGCTTGGAGGGCTAGGTTGGATGATGTTCTAACTCGGAAGAGTTGGGTGAAAAGTCCTAGCTTGGAGGGCTAGGTGAAAAGTCCTAGCTTGGAGGGCTAGGTGAAAAGTCCTAACTTGGAGGGTTAGGTGCAAATTCCCAACTTGGAGAGTTAGATGGAAAAATCCTTAGCTTGGAGGGCTAAGGTGGATGAATTCCTAGCTTGGAGGGCTAGGGTTGAGTCACTGGATCGGTCTGGTGACCGATTAGGGACATTGGCACGCTGCTCCTTAGTGGATCGGTCTGGTGACCGATCCAGCTATGTCTGATCGGACTGGTGACCGATCAGGGAGCGCACAGTGAGATTGGGAATCTACTGTGTGGCTCCTGATCGGACCGGTGACCGATCAGGGAGCAGGCTGCTTCCTTGCTGTCTTGCTCCTGATCGGTCTAGTGACCAATCAGGGAGCAAACGGTGAGTGAGTTCCCTTGCTAATCAAAGTCTTGGATCGGTCCGGTGACCGATCAGGGATCTTGGATTTGATTAAAAAGTAACTGTTCATCTGCCCTGATAGATCTGGGTGACCGATCAGGATCCATTCTGATCGGTCTGGTGACCGATCAAGCTTCACCCTGATTGGTCTGGTGACCGATCAGGAGTGTATAGCTGCGAGAGCTGGGAATCCCAGCGAAGCAGTGGATCGATCTGGTGACCGATCCACACACCCTGGATCGGTCCGGTGACCGATCACTTTAATTCAAATTTCACTATCAGACGTGGTCAGAGCGTCTGATCGTATCTGATTTGCTGATGTATGTTTCTGATATTTGATATGCTGCTTGATTTGCTTCTCTAATGCTCTGATTGAGTTTCAGGTGATAGGGGAAGATTCAAACACTCAAGGAGAAGTCAAAGAGTGCTTTCCTTGGAGCAGGTTTGTCTCTTTCTCATCTCAGGTTGCAACGGTGAGCTGCAGACTGGAGCTGAGACTGGAGCTTGACTGAGGGGAGCTCAGTGAGTCCAGAGATAGCTCAGTAGAGGCTGGCATTGGCAGATGAGTAGCTGGGAGCTACAGAGATGTTGTCACTTGTCACTTATCGCTTGGCGGAGAAACAAAAAGGAACGTGAGAAGGAGAGTTTGAAATAAGTTCTTGAGTTTTTCGTGCTCGAGTTCCTGTGTTACAAGCTTGCTGTTCTTGAGTTCTTCAACCATTCTAAGCAAGCTATTGAGGAGCAATCATCATACTTGAGCGCTTGAAGGAGAAAACAAGAGGCTTGGAGTCCGACAGTGGGAAGACATGGAGCAGGGGTCTGCGTGAGATCGCCACTGGGTGGAGCTCAGGGAAGCTTGCTGTATTTTGTCCTTGCTAAGTGTTTGAGTAAGATCCTTCTTATTGTTGTTTCATTGTGCTCATTCTATATCATTGTTTGAAATACACTGTAGGGAGGTTTCTCCACCGAGAAGGAGGTTGCTTCATATCCGGTGTTAACCGAGGCTTGATCTGCCGACGATCAAGGGATCGCCCACCTCAAGGGCACGCCAAGGAGTAGGGCAAGTTATCCCCGAACCTTGTAAATCCTCCTTGTTAGCGATCTTGCTAGTCGTGTTTGTTTTGCTTTCGTTTTGTTTTTTCTGCACACTCTGTTTTCTACTCTTTTCGCTGTGCTACTGATATTTGAGTTGCAGAAATCGTGATAAGTCTTGAAGGAGAAAGTGGTTGTCTATATTCACCCCCCCTCTATAGCCATCTCGTTCCCAACAAGTGGTATCAGAGCAAGTGTAGTGACCCGCCTTCTCTACCTTAGACGGATCGTTACTTTATCTACTTCTTGACTCTAATGCACGACTATGAATGCGAAACTTTCTTTTTTTTTTCTTTTTTTATCCATCTAGGGATGATATTCTAACTCTAATAGTCATGCATGATACAATGGCACACTTCTCTTCATCTATAGGACTTCTCTGCAATGGTACCAGTCGACTGGTATCGGCCACAGAATGTTTCTGGGCGCGGCACCAGTCGACTGGCCTCTTGGCAGTCGACTGATGCATCGAACAGAAGTTACTGTTCGATAGGGCAGTCGACTGATACTGAACCAGTCGACTGGCATGCCTGAAAATCTGAAATTCAGATTCGAAACCTTGTTTCGTCTACCAAACATATAGTTTCAAGCCATACAAAGACACAACACCATTTCTATACTCTATACTAGTTTCCTAAACATTTTAGCCAATCAAAACAACTTCATAAACTCGAAATTAGGACTTTTGCGGAAGTAATTAAGTTATGAAAATTTATATGAACTTTAAACTAGAGTTTTGTACCAAACTTAACTCCTATGCATTCTTAACACCAAACACATGTTCTATAACATTTCTACAGCATTGTGGAATGTGTATGCAACTTTTCTAAGCATATTTAAGCAATAAAAACTTGACTCAAAGGAAAACTGACAATATCTTGGCACATGCATCAAATAGCTCCATCAAAGTATCAATATTCAAAACTACTCACACTCCTACTCATCCAATGCAATCATAAGGATATGTATGCTAAATGAAATGACATGGAATCTTTACTTGTGGTTTTAAGACATGCAAAATATCTAAAACGCAATTACTCGAATTCAATATAATCTAACTTAAACTAAGACTCTATAACAAATGTATTTTGAGTCTTTTATTCATCTTGTCCCAAGGACCTCTCCAAGGTCAGCCACCACACACACGTCACTCAGCACCGCCTTGTCGCCTTCCTTCAGAATTTCTTGCCTTTACCTTTACCTGTAGCAAGAGGAAATGCAACTAATAAGCATAAAGCTTAGTAAGTACTATCTAGCTCACAAAATCTCGAAATGTGCAAACATGCTTTTTAAACAATGTGAAATCACATGAGATACTTTTATGCTTAAAAGAAAACACTAAACATGTATAACTCAAGACATGCATACTCAAGCATAAATAAGTCTCAACTTACTTATTCTTGGCTTAACTTGAAACTTTAGCAATTCTTTAACTTTAAATCTTTCTTTAACTTTTAGAAAACTTCCTTAAACTTTAGAAAAACTTTGCTAAAGCATATACTTGAAAATAATACTCACTTGGATCCACTTAAGACGTAAGTACCATCTTATGCGCGTTCCCTAAAAGGTTGGGGTAGCGAGCCACCAATCCTAATAGAGCAGACCTTGGACTACCAGGGCCAAGACCTTGGAATTGGACACCTGGATTTCTTTAACGATGCCCTTGGACGCTGGGTACTAGCCTTAGAAAATAAAATAGCTTACTTTTTCTTATCTTAAATGCCTTGGCATTTTATCGAGCACCTTGTGTGCCCAAATCCCTAAGTCTTGACTTTTGGGGATCTCTTGAGGCCTTGGCCTTTTCTCTTCTTATCTTTATCTTCTTTTTCTTTTCTCATAACTTTTCTTAGCCCCTAACCTCAATAGGGTGCTTAATCAAACTTATACAAGCATGGATTTCAACTAGAGTTACATGCAAAATCATAAACTAAAGGAAAATTACATTTTTAACTTTCTAACGGGAAAAACTTGCAGAAAAACCGCCTCTTACTACAGGTGAGCAGTACTTACATTGATATCTTGGACTTACAACCAAAATTGACGTCTAGGGCTCGGGAGAAACTTGAGATCTCGACGAACCGTTCGCGCCTACGCGTTCCTCTCGTCGAGACGAACGAAACGCTCCGCCCTCCTTGCTTCTTCCTTGGCCGGCTCCCCCTTAGAAGAGGAGAGGAGGAGGTGGTGTGGTTTCGCCCAAGAGAGGAGAAGAGAGGGGCGGCGTGAGGCTTGGGCGAGGAAGAGGGTTTAGGTTGAGAGAAAAATAAAATTTTATCTCTTTAATTATCTATTTATACTTAGGGTTATTTAAATCCAACTTATAACTTAACTTAATATCTCTCTATTTTCTTTCAGCACTCCCCTGCTGGGGCTCCTGGTTAACCCGACCAACTTAAGTCATTGACCCCATGGGAGGTCTCGGGTTCAAAACTCATCCAGGCAACTTTTTGCCGAAAACTCTATTTCTTTTAATAAAAATACTAAACGGACTCGGAAAATTCCATAAAAATATTCTAAAAATTCCTAAAAATATCTAGAATATTTCTAAAACATTTTTAACTAATTTCAAGGACTTTAAGGACTTAAAATGGAAATTTTGGGGCGTTACAGCAAGGGGCTCTATACACGGCTTAACAACCGAGAGTTTTCAACAAGATGGCTTTGAGAGAAGGCTTCTCCACCACCCGACCTCCATTCTTTGATGGCGCCGACTTCCAATATTGGAGATCAAAAATGGAATACTATTTGAAGATGAATATCCATACGTGGTTCGCGGTGAAGGAAGGATTCATCCCTCCTAAGGATGATGAAGGCAAGGAACTCGAATCTTCGCGGTGGACTGCCGAACAAACAAGGAAAAGAAAAGCCGACGCTAAGGCAGTTGTCACTCTACAATGTGGCATGAACAAAGACCAACTCATCAAGGTTGGTCCCTTCACAAGTGCAAAAGACTTGTGGAACAAACTCATAGAGCTCCATGAAGGCACCCGAGACTCGAGGATTGTAAAGAGGGACTTGTTCCTCAATCAACTTCAAAATCTCTCCATGAAGGAGAATGAGTCGGTAAGTGAGCTCCATAGCCGGTTCAAGGAAGTTCTTAATGGACTTCATTCAATTGATGAAAAGGTCGAGAATCGCGACCTTGTGAGGTATGTCTTGAAAGCATTTCCAAGGAATGCTTTGTGGTCATCCATGGTGGATGCCTACAAAGTATCCAAGGATTTATCTATTGTAAAGTTAGATGATTTATTTTGTGAGATGGAATTGCATGAGATGGCTAACAAAGGCCCCAAGGAGAAGGGGATTGCCTTAGTTGCAGGGGACCGGATCAACAAGAAGAAGAAGGAGAAGAAGAAGGAGAAGGATCTTTCATCGTCTTCATCCTCCTCCGAATCCGAGTCAAACTCGGAGGAAGATGGCAGTGGCTCCTCTTCATCCGAAATGGTGAACTTCGTGCGGAGGATGATGCGAAGAGACCGATGTTTCAAAAGGAGAGGTAACAGTAGTGAATTCAAGCTTGATAAGAATAATGCATCTTGCTTTGAGTGTGGTAGGAAAGGGCATTTCAAGAATGAATGTCCAAAGCTTAAGAAGGAGGAGAAACCTAAAAGAAAAGAAGAGAAATCCAAGAAGAAGAAGAAAGCTTTGAAGGCTTCTTGGGATGAGTCATCTTCTAGTTCATCCGATGATGAGAAGGAGGAGAAGAGCACAAGGCAAGTGACTCTCATGGCTCTTGGAGAGGAGAGCAGTGAAGAATCTTCAAGCTCCTCAAACGCGGCTTCATCATCTTCGGATGATGAAGAGGTAACTTCTCCCGAGCTTGAAAAATGTTATAGAGCAATTGCATGTTTAACTAGTATGCTCAAGAAATCCAAAAACAAAGTTAAAGCATTGCAATTAGAGATTGATCAATTGAAAGCTTCTAGGGATGATAACATTGATGACTTGCATGTTGAATTACTAGAAGATGAAATTAAATCTTTGAAACATGAGATTGTAAGCTTGAAATCCTCTAAGGTTGAGGAAATCAGTGATTTGCATGATAATGAGTTAGTGGAGGAAAACCAATCATTGAAGAGTGAAGTTGAGAAGCTCAAGAATATTCTTGGGAAATTCTCAAATAGCTCTAAGACCTTAGATATGATTTTAAATGCCCAAAGAGCGGTTTACAATAGGGCTGGTATTGGGTACCACCCTAAGGAACCCTCTTTTATATCTCTCATGTCTAGGACTGACATGAGACAATCTAGGACACCCAAAATCCAAAAGAAAGTTGTCAAGGCATGGGTGCCAAAGTCATGCTTAGTTGATGCTTTAGGTCCCAAGGTTTGGGTACCTAAGACTTCTATTTTTCGAATTGTGTAAGTTGTGATTGAGGGGGAGCATCTATCAACTTGGTTCGTTGATAGTGGATGCTCCAAACACATGACCGGGGATAGATCATTGTTTACCACATTTCACAAGAAGAGTAGAGGTAATGTATCATTTGGTAACAATGGTAGCCTTAAGGTCATAGGAATAGGAGACATTCAAATATCCGAATGTCTTAGAATCTCAACTGTCCTTCTAGTCAAGGGGATGAAGTTTAATCTCCTAAGTGTCAGTTAATTGTGTGACACGGGTTACACAATTGACTTCCAACCAAGTCAATGTCTAGTTAGACAAAATGACACCTTGGACACGGTACTAGTAGGAGCAAGAGTAGACAATATTTATCAAGTTTCATTTAAAAGTGCTACTAATGCTTTTGCTAAGTGTTTCATGTCAAAAGAAGAAGAGTCCACTCTTTGGCACCGGAGACTAGCACATGTGAACATGAAGAACATCCGGAAGTTGGCCAACAAGGGACTAGTTCGAGGCTTACCAAGCATCAAGTATGGAAAAGATAAATTATGTGATGCGTGTCAAATGGGTAAGCAAACAAAATCTGCACATAAAGGTAAAAGCACTGTAAGTACTTCCAATGCTTTAGATTTAATTCACATGGATCTATTTGATTGTAGTACTATCATATCATTAAATGGAAGTAGATATTGCTTTGTTATCATTGATGATTTTACTAGATATACTTGGACTTACTTTTTAAAACATAAGGATCAAACCTTAGATATTTTCATTTTTTTTTATAGAAGGGTTGAAAATGAGAAATCATCAACAATTAAGACAATAAGAAGTGATCATGGAGGTAAATTTCAAAACCAAAGGTTTCTAGAATTTTGTCAAGATAAGGGTTATAGGCATGAGTTCTCTACTCCTAGAACACCACAACAAAATGGTGTTGTAGAGAGGAAGAACCGTGTTCTTCAAGAGGCTGCACGAAGTATGCTTAATGAGTACTCACTCCCGAGTTACTTATGGGCTGAAGCTGTAAATACAGCCTGCTATGTGCAAAATCGAGTTCTCATCCATAGGTTTTTAGGAAAGACCCCCCACAAACTTTGGTTTGGGAAACCACCTACGGTTAAACATCTTAGGGTGTTTGGTTGTAAGGTGTTCATCCTAAACACCAAGGATCACCTTGGAAAGTTCACGACAAAAGCTGATGAAGGGATACTAGTCGGGTACTCCCTCGTTAGTAAAGCCTACCGAGTCTACAACAAGAGAACTAGACTAGTTGAAGAGTCTTCTGATGTGGTTTTTGAGGAAATTCCAAAATCAATTGACCAATCAGAAAATGTAGGAGGAGTTCAACTTGAACTTAGGAGACTAAGTTTGAAAGAAACTCCAAGTGTTGTTGATGGTGATGAGTCTGATGACGGTGAGCCTAGACAACTCATTGATCAGCCGGATCCTGAGGCTGAATTTGTGTCTAGTGAACCTATTCAAGAAGCACCACCAACACCAAGGCAAACGAGACTAGCCTCTAGTCATCCCCAAGACCAAATTGTTGGAGACATCCATCAGGGGTTAGGACTAGATCATTCTTCCGGAATGAGGCTAATGAAGTTGCTCTAATTTCCGAAAATTGAACCTAGAAAAATTGATGAAGCATTAAATGATCCTGATTGGATTATCGCGATGCAAGATGAACTAGGTCAATTTGAGAGGAGTCAGGTTTGGGACTTAGTCCCTAGGCCTAAGAAGACCACCATTATTGGAACTAAATGGGTCTTCAAAAACAAATTAAACCACAAGGGAGAAATCATTAGAAACAAGGCACGCTTGGTAGCCAAGGGCTACAGTCAAGTTGAAGGTCTTGATTATGATGAGACTTATGCTCCCGTGGCACGATTAGAGTCCATCCGATTGATGCTTGCATTTTGCAGCACATCGAGGCTTCAAATTATTTCAAATGGACGTCAAATCGGCCTTCCTAAATGGTTTGATTAGGGAAGAAGTCTATGTCGAACAACCTCCAGGGTTTGAGAGTACCGAATATCCGAACCATGTGTACAAGCTCAAGAAGGCACTCTATGGCCTTAAACAAGCACCCCGGCTTGGTATGAGCGGTTGTCGACATTCTTGATTGGAAAGGGGTTTCGTTAGAGGTCAAATAGACCCTACACTATTTCTACGAAGAGATGGTGACAATATATTTGTAGCCCAAGTATATGTCGATGACATAATTTGTGGCTCAAACAACAAGGGCTATTTACGTGAATTTATCGGACACATGGAGAGTGAGTTTGAAATGAGTCTAGTGGGAGAGTTGACTTTCTTTCTCGGACTTGAAATCAAGCAAACTCGCGATGGTATCCATGTGCACCAATCAAAGTATACACATGAAATGCTTCGAAAATTCAATATGAGTGATTCGAAAGAGGTAACCACTCCCATGGCTACAAACACAAGATTAGATAATGATGAGAGTGGTAAACCCGTTGATCTAACTCAATATCGAAGCATGATAGGTAGTTTGCTATACCTCACAGCTAGTCGACCAGATATACTATTTGCTATAGGGATGTGCGCTAGGTATCAAGTCTGTGCCAAGGAATCTCACCTAATTGCTGTTAAGCGAATTTTGAGATATATCAAGGGCACAATTGGTGTAGGTCTTTGGTATCCCCATACCGAATCTTTTGATTTGATGGGCTATACGGATTCCGACTACGCTGGATGTAAGTTGGACCGGAAAAGCACTAGTGGGGGCTGCCAATTCTTAGGATCGTCCTTAGTAAGTTGGTCGAGTCGGAAGCAACATTGTGTTGCTCTTTCCACTACCGAGGCAGAGTATATCGCCATGGGTGAGAGTATATCACAATTGTTGTGGATGATCCACACCTTAGAGGACTATGGATTGAGTTACAAGGGTGTGCAAGTGTTATGTGATAACATTAGCACAATTAACTTAACCAAGAATCCGGTCCATCATTCTAGGACAAAGCATATTGAGGTAAGACACCACTTCATTAGAGATCATGTAGCTAGGGGGAACATCAT
>JAGFNQ010006995.1:23286-106409 GCA_024364735.1 Boesenbergia rotunda
GCGCGTGCTTGTTCTTCCGGTGGTCGCGGGTTCGAACCCCCTGCTGCCCTTAACGTTTTTCTTTTTTAAATATACTAAACGGACTCGGAAAATTCCATAAAAATATTCTAAAAATCCCTAAAAATATCTAGAATATTTCTAAACCATTTTTAAATAATTCTAAGGACTTTAAGAACTAAAAAATGGGAAATTTTGGGGCGTTACAATCCCCCATACCTTATGAAAAGTTCGTCCTCGAACTTAGAATAATTCTGGATATCTCTCTCTCATGCTGTCCTCACGTTCCCAAGTAGCCTCTTCATGCTTTTGATTCTGCCAGATGACCTTCACTAGTGGCACTTCTCTGTTTCTTAATCTTTTAACTGCTTTGTCCACTATCTGTGTCGGTCTGCTCTCATAACTAAGATCTTCTTGGATCTGTACTGACTGAGGCTGAATCACTTGGCTAGGGTCGTGAATACACTTCTTTAGCATGGAGACATGGAATGTACTGTGGATAGCTGACATATCCTCTGGTAAGTCCAACTCATATGCTACCTTACCAACCCTCCTTATGATCTTGTAGGGTCCTATGTAGCGAGGACTTAGCTTACCCTTTTTACCAAATCTCATCACTCCCTTCATAGGAGCGACCTTGAGAAATACTGAATCTCCAACTTGGAATTCAAGTGGCCTACGGCGTGTGTCAGCATAACTTTTCTGTCTACTCTGGGCAGTCTCAATCCTCTGGCGGATCGTCTGGATAGCCTGAGTGGTCTCATCTATAAGCTCAGTCTGGCTGTCTAGTCCTGACTCCATCTCTTTCTTCTCACCAGCTTCTTGCCAACATATGGGTGATCTACATTTCCTGCCATATAATGCCTCATAAGGTGCCATCTTGATAGTGGCCTGATAGCTATTGTTGTAGGCAACCTCAGCTAAGCACAGAAATTTGCACCAACTACCTTTAAAGTCCAACGCACAAGCCCTTAGCATGTCTTCTAAAATCTGATTTACTCTCTCTGTTTGTCCATCTGTCTGGGGATGGAAAGCTGTGCTGAACTGAAGTCTGGTGCCTAGGGCGTCCTGAACACACCTTCAAAAATGGGAGGTGAACCGCCCATCTCTGTCAGACACGATCGACCTCGGAACTCCGTGAAGCCTAATCACTTCTTTCACGTACAGCTGTGCTAATTGCTCTACCGAATGCGATAACTTGATGGCTAGGAAGTGGGCAGACTTGGTCAATCTGTCCACTATCACCCATATTGCATCGTGTCCATGGGTGGTCCTTGGGAGACCTGTGATAAAGTCCATGGATATTTCTTCCCACTTCCACTCTGGAATGGGAAGTGGCTGTAGAACTCCTCCTGGCCTCTGGTGCTCTGCTTTGACTCTCTGGCAGGTCAAGCAGGTACTGATATATCTGGCTACGTCTCGCTTGAGTCCAGACCACCAGAACCTTTTCTTTAAATCTTGGTACATCTTGGTAGAACCAGGATGCATAGAGTACGGGGTACTGTGGGCTTCTTCTAAAATATTCTTTCTTAGTTCCTCATCATTGGGGACGCAAAGGCGGTCTCCAAGATAGAGGATGCCACTATCTGATACTCGAAACTCTGAATTTTCTGCCTCTTGGATCCCCTGCTTGATCTTCTGGATTTCTGGGTCTTGATCTTGCTTTTCTTGTATATCTATAAGCAGGGTTGACTCTAGGGTCAATGCAGAAAATTGCCCAATTATTACCTCGACTCCAAAATCTTTTATTTCTTTCTGAAGTGGTGGAGACAGTGATGATAGGGACATCAGTGCTGCACAGGATTTTCTGCTCAGTCCATCTGCCACTTTATTAGCTTTACCTGGGTGGTAGAGGATTTCACAGTCATAATCTTTGACCAACTCTAGCCACCTGCGCTGCCTCATATTCAGATCCTTCTGAGTGAAGAAGTACTTCAAACTCTGATGGTCTGTGAAGATTCTGCACTGCACTCCATACAGGTAGTGTCTCCAGAGCTTCAGTGCAAAAACCACAGCTGCTAGCTCAAGGTCGTGTGTAGGGTAATTCTTCTCATAGTCCTTAAGCTGTCTGGAGGCATATGCTATTACTTTACCGTCTTGCATGAGGACAGCTCCAAGGCCTATCTTGGATGCATCACTGTAGATGTCAAAGGCCTTGTCACTCTCTGGAACCGTCAGGATGGGAGCACTGGTCAGTCTCTTCTTCAGCTCTAGAAAACTGTGCTCGCATTTATCTGACCATTCAAACTTCTTGTTCTTTCTGGTCAAGGCTGTGAGTGGAGAGGCTATTCTGGAAAAGTCCTCCACAAATTTTCTGTAATATCCTGCCAGGCCTAAGAAGCTTCTGATTTCACTGGCATTCTTGAGTCTACACCAGTTGCTGACTGCTTCTATCTTGGCTGGATCAACTTGAATGCCTTCTTTGGATACAATGTGACCTAGGAAGGTCACCTGATCTAGCCAAAACTCACACTTTGAGAACTTTGCATAGAGCTTCTCCTGCTGCAGGATCTGCAGCACTATCCTCAAGTGTGTAGCATGGTCCTCTGGAGTCTGTGAGTATATGAGAATATCATCAATAAATACAATGACGAATTTATCGAGATACTCCCGGAAGATGTGGTTCATCAGCTCCATGAAGACTGCTGGAGCATTGGTCACTCCAAAAGGCATCACTACAAATTCGTAGTGGTCGTATCTTGTCCTGAAGGCCGTCCTGGGGATGTCACTTTCTTTAACCTTTAGCTGATGATACCCAGAACGCAGATCTATCTTCGAGAACACTGTAGCCCATTTGAGTTGATCGAATAAATCATCTATTCTTGGAAGGGGGTACTTGTTCTTAATGGTTACCTTGTTCAGAGCTCTGTAGTCTATGCACAGGCGCATAGACCCGTCCTTCTTCTTGACGAAAAGTACAGGAGCTCCCCAGGGTGAATGACTCGGGCGGATGAAGCCCTTGTCTAGTAGCTCCTGGAGTTGCTCTTGTAATTCTTTCAGCTCTGCAGGAGACATACGATATGGGGCTTTTGAGACCGGACCGGTACCTGGCACCAGCTCAATCTCAAATTCCACCTCCCTGTTGGGCGGTAGTCCAGGTAGTCCTTCTGGAAACACTTCTGGATATTCGCAGACTACCCGTACATCCTCCTACTTGAGCTCTCTCTTTGATTCTGAGTCCACTACGTGTGCAAGAAAACCAGCACACCCTTGCTCTAGCATCTGGTGGGCTACCAAGGCTGAGAGGAATTTCTGAGTCTTCCTCTTTGGGGCTCCTTGAAACTCGAATGGTGGTTCTCCTTCTGGGCTGAAAACCACCTTCCTTCTATGGCAGTCCACTGAAGCGCTGTACTTACTGAGGAAATCCATCCCTAAAATGACTCCCTAATCCTTCATCTCAAGGACTGTCGAGTCACTATAGAGCTCTCGGTTGGAAATCCAGATTGGTACTGCCCTTAGCCTCTGAGTAGAGGCCATCACTTCCCCTGACGGTAAGGTTGTTAAGAACTTCATCGTTCAACCTTTCTGGTGGCCTTTATACTGTTTAAGTAGTGCTCAGTGATCAAAGCACTACTTATTAGTTCTTCGGAGGTTTGCAGCCTCTTAACACCGCTAGCCCCCTTTAACGCTATCTCAGGCCTTAACATCTTGAGCATTAGCCTAACTATCTCTTTTTCTGTGCTAACTAGCTCTGGGCACAGATGAGCTAACCGCTTAAACATCTTCACTGCTTCATCCACGGATAGTTCTCCTTGTCTGAACTCCGTGAATTCATCATAATGCTTGTTGGTTACTTGCATATGAAAGTATTCTTCGAAGAACTCAGTCTCGAAGTCGGCCCATGTCATCTGGCTGACATTTCTCTTGGCCTTGACTCTCTTCCACTATATTCTAGCATCTCCCGTAAGGCAGAAAGATGCACACTTTATCTTCTCTACCTCATGCCAGTCCAGTAGCCCTACTATTCTTTCCAACGTTTTGAACCATGCTTAAGCATCCCATGGTTTGCTTGTGCCTGGGAAGTTCCCTGGCTTCAGTTTCTTCTACTGAATGAGGTACGCTTCTTGCCTTACCCCCCTTGCCGGACTACAGATGTAATCGATGGGTCTTCGATCACAACTGGTGCCACTACATTCACCACCGGTGAGGTAATAATAACGACCTGCTAGTTAGCCATCCTAGTGGCAATAACTTGCTGTTGTTCTACTAACTGTCTCTGTAACTGAGCCACCACGTCTAAGAGATTTGGTGGGGGTACTGACTCTGTTGCCTCTTGCCCTCTAGGAGCTTGCTCCTCGTTTTGGGCCTTTCTAGGACACCCTCAAATGTATAACTTAACACTTAATGGTAATGTTCCCAAACTTGCTTTAGGATATAACAAGACCTTGGTCTTGATTCTTATCTCATTTCTTAGTCCTAGAATTCGTTCTAGGGCTTAGTAAGACCTTGGTCTTACTCAAAACTTTTATCAAGCACCTTGCGTGCCACAATCCCAAAACTTACTTTTGGGCAAATCAAGTAAGTACTTAAGCATTTCTCTAATATCCATTCTTGTGATTAAACATGATTCCGTGATACTAAGGTATTAAACATGCTTCCTTGTTCTATGCACATATGAGTAAGTACTTAAGCATTTCTCTATACTGCAATTAAGTAAAGGAGCAATAGAAAAACTGAAACTTAAAGCTTTCTTATTTGAAGACGGCAAGGTTGATGCTGATGTGTGTGTGATGCTGGAGAATGGGAACTGCTCTGATACCACCTGTAGCGACCCGCCTTCTCCTGCCTTAGACGGATCGTTACTTTTGTCTACTTCTCGACTCTAATGCACGACTAAAAATGCGGAAATCTTTGTTTTTTCTTTTTAATCTATCTAAGAATGATATTCTAACTTAAATAGTCATGCATGATACCATGTCACACTTTCTTTCTCAAAAACTCGTAAAAAAAATACTTATTGAAACTTGCCTCGCCTAACTCAGCTTACGGGTATCAGTCGACTGATACTGTACCAGTCGACTGATAAGTCTGAAACCTGTTTTCCAGATTCGAAGCCTTGTTTCAAAACTCCACCAAACCTATACTTTCGAGCCATATAAAATCATGACACCATTTCTATACTCTATACCAGTTTTCTAAACAATTTAGCCAATCAAAACGAATCCATAAACTTGAAATTAGGACTTTTGCGGAATTTAGCAAGTTATGAAAAATCTACATAGGCTTTAAGCTAGAGTTTGTACCAAACTTAACTTCTAACCATTGAAACTCATCACACAAAATTCTGAAACATCCCTAAGGCATTATCAAATGAGAAAGCAACTTTTCTAAACATACTTAAGCAATAAAAACTTGATTCAAAGGGAAATTAATACTATCTTGGCACATGCATCTATTTCTCTAACAAAGTATCAATATTTCAAACTACTCACACTTCTACTCATCCAATGCAATCATAAGGATATGTATGCTAAATGAAATGACATGGAATCTTTACTCTAAGAAATTTAGCATGTAAAACTATCCAAAGCTTAAATGTTCGCTAAACTCCATAAGGCAAGAACTTGAAATTTGAATAAACTAAAACATTGTAATTCAAATAACTAAATTGTCTCGTCTCAAGGATCTCTCCAAAATCAGCCACCACACACACTTTACTCAGCACCGCCTCGTCGCCTTCCTTCAGAATTGCTTGCCTTTACCTTTATCTGCAGTAAGAGGAAATGCAACTAGTAAGCAAAAAGCTTAGTAAGTACTATCTAGCTCACAAAATCTCGAAATGTGCAAACATGCTTCTTGAACAATATGAAAATCATATGAGATACTTATATGCTTGAAAGAAAACTAAGAACATGTATAACTCAAAACATGCATACTCAAGCATTAATAAATCTCAATTTACTTTTCTTGGCTCAACTTGAAACTTTAGCTATTCTTTAACTTTTTGAAAACTTTCTTAAACTTTAGAAACTTTGCTAAAGCATATACTTGAAAATAATAATCACTTGGATCCACTGAAGACGTAAGTACCATCTCATGCGCGTTCCCTAAAAGGTTGGGGTAGCGAGCCACCAATCCTAATAGAGCAGACCTTGGTCTACCAGGGCCAAAACCTTGGAATTGGACACCTGGATTTCTTTAACGACGCCCTTGGACGCCGGGTACTGGCCTTAGAAAATAAAATAGCTTTTCTTTCTTTTCTTTCTTATCTGTAAATGCCTTGGCATTTTCTCGAGCACCTTGCGTGCTAAAATCCCTAAGTCTTGACTTTTGGGGATTTCTTAAGGCCTTGGCCTTTTCTTTTCTTATCTGTAAATGCCTTGGCATTTTCTCGAGCACCTTGCGTGCTAAAATCCCTAAGTCTTGACTTTTGGGGATTTCTTAAGGCCTTGGCCTTTTCTTTTCTTATCTTTATCTTCTCTTTTCTTTTCTCATAGCTTTTCTTGGACCCTAACCTCATATAGGGCACTCAATAAAATATATAAGCATATAATGAACTAAGATCACATGCAAAAATCTTAACAAGAAGTAAATATCTCTTTTAAAAACTTTTAAGGGAAATTCTTGCGGAAAAACCGCCTCTTACTGCAGATGAGCAGTACTTACATTGATATCTTGGACTTACAACCAAGATTGACGTCTAGGGCTCGGGAGAAACTTGAGATCTCGGAGAATTCTTCGCGCCTACGCGTTCCTCTCGTCGCGGGGATCCCGAATATAGGAATATCTCTTGGAGGAGAACCTTGGCCGGCCCCCTTGGCCTTGGTGTTGGTTGGTGTCGCCCAAGAGAGGAGAGGGAGAGAAGTCGGCGCAAGGTGCTGGGCGAGGGAGAGAAAGGGTTTAGGTTGAGAGAAAATAAAATTTCTCTCTTTAATTATCTATTTATACTTATGGGGCGAATTTACCTAATTATACCTTATCTATTGTTTCGCCCAGCTTATTTTAACAAAACCAACCAGCCTAGCTGGTCGCGTGCGTGCTTGTTCTTCCGGTGGTCGCGGGTTCGAACCCCCTGCTTGCTCTTTAACGTTTTTCTTTTTTTAAATATACTAAACGGACTCGGAAAATTCCATAAAAATATTCTAAAAATCCCTAAAAATATCTAGAATATTTCTAAACCATTTTTAAATAATTCTAAGGACTTTAAGAACTAAAAATGGGAATTTTGGGGCGTTACAGAAACCTTGCCACAACACCAAACAAACCTCTGAGCACAAAGACTACTATCTTGCCTTTAACCAAGACAAGATTCGTCAAGAAACTCAGCCACCACGAAGTCCTCTTTAAATAGGACTCGAGCTGAAACCCTCGTTACCAATCGACTGCCCCAGGGCAGTCGACTGGTGCCACTGAAATTCGACCGTTGCACCCCAACGTTCGATTCTCAGCCAACTCACCAGCCACCTACCAGTCGACTGCCCCCAGGGCAGTCGACTGGTCCCAGGGCTGAGACCTTTCTGTGAGTTCCATCAGTCGACTGCCCCCAGGCCAGTCGACTGGTCTACTCACCCACCTAAGGTTACCCTTCCTGAGTACATTCCACTCCGCACTCAACCCCTAGGATTTCCCGAGTACAATCACACAGCACTCGTACCCTCATGACTCGACTGACTCCTCACTCAGCAGCCTCGACTATTACCTTCGCGCCCTCTTCATCTTCGGCTCCTGTCCCTCAGATGCACGCAAGCCTCCAGCTTGCCTCCATGTCATCCTTCACGCATGCCTCGAAGTTTGCGCCCCTCAGCTCATCGTCCCTGCTCTCCAAGGTCCCTCGAGTGCACACAAGCCTCCAGCTTGTCTCCATGCCACCCTTCACCGTACCGAGGCCGTCCAGTCAAGTCCATATGTATAAACCTGTACAACATGCACACTCAACATACACATATTAAATACAAGGGAAACCTAACTTAAACCCTTTGCCCAAATATCAAAACACTTAGTCACTCCGGACCACAGATTGCCTTAACAAAAACCTCCTCTTACGAATGTAGGGATTCGTATACGTCCATACCATCGTGTCATGCGAATTTCTCGGTGTATAGGGGTGTTGGTTGATTTCGAAAATTAATTGTTTTGAGGAATCAATTTATTTTCGATTTCTAAAGTAGTGTATGTTGTGATTCTCAGGTTTTTCATAATGGCTTTTACTCCACTAGCAACAATTCTTAAGGACAATAAACTTACTGGACCAAATTACATAGACTGGAAGAGGAACCTTGACATTGTCCTCACTGCTGTGTACAAATTTGTACTCTTCGAGGAATGTCCGGAAAAGCCATGAGAAGACTCTGGTGAAGAGTTGAGGGAGCGTTATAGGAAGTGGAAAAAGGCAGATGAGATGGCGCGGTGTTACATTCTGGCTTCGATGTCGAATGTACTGCAACATCAGCATCAGGCTATGCCCATTGCTAGTGACATGATGCTGAACCTCAAAGATATCTTCGGTCACCAAGGTCAAGCTGCTAGGCAAAATGCGATGAAGAGTTTGATGTCAACCACTATGGTTGTAGGGACACCCGTAAGGGATCATGTCCTAAAGATGATGGCTCACCTCAATCAGATTGAGGTACTGGGAGCAGAAATCGACAGGGAATCCCAGGTCGATATTATACTCCAGTCTCTGCCAAGGAGTTTTGAACAGTTCAGGCTCAACAATAATATGAACAAAATGAATTATACGTTGGGTGAACTGTTAGGAGAACTCCAGGCGGCAAAGGCTCTCCTTCATTAGAACTCACATGCCTTAGTAACTCAAAAGGTTTCTTCTTCTGAGCCGAAAGGCTGGAAGAAGAAGAAATGAGGAGGGTTCAAGAAGGCAGGAGCATCACAAGCACCCCGGACTGGCATGAAGAAGCCGAAAGGCAAGTTCTTCACGTGCAAGCAAACTGGGCACTGGATGGCGGACTGTCCCCATCGTCAAAGCAAAGGTATTTCTTCAGCTTTAGTCGTTGAAACATGTTTAGCGGTGCTATCTACCAGTACCTGGTGTGTAGATACATGAGCCACTAACCATGTCTGTAATACTCTGTAGGGGTTCTAGGAAACCCGACGGCTAGCGGATGAAGAAATAGTGGTCTACATGGGTGATGCTACAAGAGTAGCAGCAGTTGCAGTGGGAGTCATTTATTTATCTTTTGAGAGAAATAAAATGTTAGTTCTGAGAGATTGCCTTTATGTACCTTCATTTAAAAAGAATTTAATTTCAGTCTCTAAGTTATTTAAGGATGGATATTCTGTTACTTTTGATAATAAAGTTGTTATTAAGAGAAACAGAGAGATTATCTGTTCGGGTAGAATGGTCGGCAATCTGTATACTCTAGAACCCAAACCTCCCACAATACATACTGAAGTAAATAGATCATCATCTAACTCAAATAAGAGAAAAGAGTCTTCTAAGATGAATCAGACATATCTTTGGCACCTTAGGCTTGGTTATATTAACCTTAGTAGGATTCAGAGATTGATAGCCGATGGGCCCCTGGGTTCATTGGTGGTGGAGGATCTCCCGACCTGTGAGTCTTGCTTGGAAGGTAAGATGACCAAGAGGCCTTTCAAGGCTAAGGGGTATAGGGCCAAAGATGTGTTAGAACTGATTCATTCTAATTTGTGTGGTCCCATGTCAATCCAGGCTAAAGATGGCTTTGAATATTTTGTCACTTTCATTGACAATTATTCAAGGTATGGGTACATTTACCTGATGCGCCGCAAGTCTAAATGCTTTGATAAGTTCAAAGAATTCAAGGTTGATGTGGAGAAACATCGAGCTAAGAGTATCAAGACACTACGATCAGATCATGGTGGCGAGTACCTCTTTGGAGAGTTTAGGACCTATTTATCAGAAGCCGGGATTCAATCCCAGCTAACAGCACCCGGTACACCCCAACAGAACGGAGTTGCAGAAAGAAGGAATAGGACTCTTATGGGAATGGTTAGGTCAATGATGAGCTATTCAGACTTACCTGATTCGTTCTGGTGATACGCTTTAAAAACGGCAGCGTACATACTGAACTTGGTTCCATCTAGGTCAGTCCCTCATACTCCCACAGAACTGTGGACTGGGCGCAAGCCCAGTCTAGGACTTGTTCGGATTTGGGGTAGTCCATCACATGTGTTGAAGGGAGATACGGATAAGTTGGAATCTCGTACGGAGGTACGTCTGTTCGTAGACTATCCTAGAGGAACAAAGGGTGGTCTATTCTATAGTCCTGAGGATCATAAGGTAATTGTTAGCACAAATGTCAGATTCTTGGAAGAGGACTATGTGATGAGCCACTAGCCAAAGAGTAGGCTAGTGCTTGAAGAGTTAAGGGGGACGTTTCGACCTTAGGACCAATTATACAAGAGGACACACCACAAGTCACTGCACCGCGTGTCACTGAGGATACACAGGTAGTACCTTGTCACAGTGGGAGGGTTGTGAGACAGCCTGAAAGGTTCATGTTTTTGGGAGAGTCTTCGGACTTGGTCTCTGATAAACATGAACTGGATCCCTGGACCTATGACGAGGCCCTCCAAGACAAGGATGTTGATTCTTGGCAAAGGGCAATGAACTCAGAGATAGAATCGATGGATTCAATCCATGTCTGGGAGCTAGTAGAACCACCCAATGGTGTAAAAGTTATTGGATGCAAGTGGATCTACAAGAGAAAGAGAGGATTAGATGGGAAGGTTGAGACCTTTAAAGCAAGGCTTGTTGCGAAAGGGTACACTCAGAAAGAGGGTATCGATTATGAGGAGACTTTTTCGCCGGTAGCCATGCTCAAGTTGATCCGGATTCTCTTATCTATAGCAGCTCATATGGATTATGAGGTATGGCAGATGGATATCAAGACAGCCTTCCTTAACGGGAGTCTTGAGGAGACCATCTACATGCAACAACCAGAAGGTTTCATTGCAAAGGGCAAAGAGCATCTAGTGTGCAAGCTTAATCGATTCATCTATGGATTGAAGCAAGCTTCAAGGTCTTGGAACATCTGCTTTGATGAAGTAATCCAGTCATATGGATTTACTCAAAGCCTGGATGAGTGTGTGTGTACAAAAGATGTGACAGAAACGTAGTGGTCTTTCTTGTACTCTACGTAGATGACATTTTATTAATTGGCATCAATGTCAAAGTGTTATCAGACGTAAGGGTCTGGCTATCAAAGCAATTTGATATGAAGGACTTAGGAGAAGCAGGACACATCCTTGGGATCAAGGTCATAAGGGATCGCCAGAAAAGGATGTTGTGCTTATCCCAAGCTTCATATGTTGACACTATCTTGTCTCGTTTTAGCATGGAAAACTCCAAGAAGAGTTCTACCCTTTAGACATGGAGTTCCCCTATCCAAGGAGATGTGTCCGATAACATCAAAGGAGATAGAGGAAATGAAGGCGGTTCCTTATGCTTTGGCAGTAGGAAGCCTCATGTATGCTATGTTGTGCACGAGACCTGATATCTATTTTGTCGTGGGCATGGTTAGCAAATATCAGAGTAACCCTGGACTGGGACATTGGACAGCGGTAAAGCATATATTGAAATACCTGAGACGGACTAGGGATTATATGTTGGTTTACCGAGCAGACCAATTAGTTCCTGTGGGTTACACAGACTCAGATTTCCAATCAGATAGGGACAAGAGTAAGTCTACCTCAGGGTTGTGTTTACTTTAGGAGGTGGAGCCATTGTCTAGAGGAGTGTCAAGCAGAAGTGCATGGCGGACTCCACCATGGAAGCTAAATATGTGGCAGCCTCGGAGGCGGCCAAAGAGACTGTATGGCTCAAAAACTTCATCATGGACATGAATGTGATTCCTGGTTTGCCCAGATCTAACACAATCTTTTGTGATAACAGTGGTGTAGTTGCAAACTCGAAGGAACCACGAGCCCATAAGGCGAGTAAACACATAGAGCGCAAGTACCACCTGATACGAGAAATCGTAAAGCGAGGAGAAGTAGCTGTCGCCAAGATTGCATCAGAGGACAACCTAGCAGATCTTTTCACTAAGGCTCTTCCATCTAGAGCTTTTGATAGGCATGTGGAGAATATAGGAGTCAGATGTATGGCAATGGGAGAACAGCAGTGTCTTTAAGTATAAATGGGAGATTGTAAGATGTGTATACTGAAAGACATGACTTTGATGAACATCTTTATTATGCAAAGAGAATCACGACTACACTAGGTGTTTGTTTATATCAGTGCATACACAAAGTCCACTTACTTTGCATTGTAGATAAACATGGTGTGTGGTGTCACACGAAAGATCGTGTTATCAGTTCCTTGCTTAGTATAAATAAGAGGCCCACAACCGAGATGGAATTGGACAATTCATCAGGATGGTTGTAGTGTAGTTAGGTGTGGTTGGTCTTGACCATAGAACTACACTAGTGTACTATGAGTACATTGAGCAGGACCCAAACCCGAGGTTATCCGATTTGTACTGACTAGATGATTGGATAGGACCTCAGTTGAAATTATGGAGGACGATCCCTTAATCCTGAAATAATATTGGGAATATATTATTAATTATTATTTCTTTAATTTATCAATGGGTGAGATCTATTCTGTTAGATCGATAGACCCGGTAAGTTGAGAGATAATATTAATAATATGATGTGCCGATGATTATTGATGAAATTTGTGTCCTGGTGAGTCAGGATGATGATGCCCCCTTGATGAGCTCAAAAGGTTCATCGTGCTAAACCCTGCAGGTGGATTTGATCCGGCACGTTGATAAGGTTGAGTGGTACTAATCAAGGATCCAGAAGTTAATTAATTTAAATTGTCAGTAATTTTAATTAATTAACAGGCATGCGAGATCTTAAACACGGGGGTATGGACGACTCGTAATATATGGAGCCCATATGAAAATATGGGGGTTGGTGAGGAAGTTCAATTAAGATCCTTTAGTGGAATGTATCTTAATTAATGGATCGGGTTTAGATCCATTAGTGGGCCAAGAACCAACTCCTCCTCTTGGTCCCTACCTTAGCCCTATAAATACCCTATGAGATCAAGAAACCATGAGCTAATTAATCCAAGAGCCAACACCCAAGCCTCTCCTCTCTCTCTCTCACCCTCTTAGGGTTTCGGCGCCGCAACAAGGGAAGAAGGGGTTCTCCGCTTCGGTTCTCTCCATCTCCTCCACCAAGCTCCGGCTGAGGCTAAAGGAAGCAAGTCAGAGATCTCCTCTACCTTGTGTGGGGCTCAGGCAGGGCAGAGGAGGCGTCGGTAGCCGGCTGCAGGCGGCGCAACTAAAGGTTGCGGCGGCGCCGCAAGGCTGAAGGAGGGAGGAGTTTACGGGCTGTTTGGGTAAGGAAGTATGTTTTCTCCTTCCTTCTTCTTCTTCTTCACCTTCCTGTTGAGGTGCACTGCTGGTCTAAAGGGCTTGGAGTCGGCTCCGGCGGTCGGCGGCGCAAAGGGAGAGGGAAGAAACCGGCGGCGCAAACCCTAGTGGCTAGGGTTTTGGTCAGCTGTGAGAAGAGGTTGTTTTGGATCTCTTGGTGATCTCAGATCGCAATATATCGTCTCCCACATGATGTCCGCAAAGGTAGGGACATAAGGTAGAAGACCGCGAGGTGATCGGAAAGGTATAACTTTCCATACGCTCCTTTGTATTTCCTTATGTTGATTTTGTGCCATGATCATATGCCTCATCATTTTATGTTTAAGAATTTATTGTTTTGTTTTCAAAATATGATAAATAAATTCTTAACTGGACCCCGACCATAAACACAAAAGTCGGCAGTCAACTCGTCACCTTTTCCGCGGTCGAACGGTCGAGCAAATTACAAGGCCAATTTTGAGAATTGGCTAAGTTGTAATTTGGATCGTTCGATACGGCACGAGACGGTCGATGGGAGACGGGTCTCCAGTTAGATTAATTTTTAATCCGTAGATGTGGAGAGGTCTCTCGGATCGACCAGGTATTCGCTTAGGAAACCCGCTAAGCCATACCCTACATGGTTGACTGATTAGACTAGTGGTATAACGGGGAAGCTATATTATTGTGGATCCCTGCACCCATTACTACTTCATTGGCGGCCTGCCAGGTCCGAGGAATCAGAACATTCATCCCTGGACCCCAGACAGCTCCTTGAACCAGCCCAACATCTCTACGAGTTTCGAGACAATGCCATGATAGTTGTCCATGACCCTTTAAAAGCACATGGGGTCTCTTAATGGCGACAAGGCAGTCTAACGAATGTAGCCTCGCCACGTACTCCGTCATTCTCTGCGCGGCGATCTCCCACTGATATGCACCACAGGGCTATACGAAGCGACAACCGTAAAGGATGGTGGCACCTTGGGATTCCCAATCAGTGCCATTGACGTGTCGCATTCCCGTTGCTCACATGTGGGCGGCTTCTTTCTATAAAAGCGGGTGCAACGGCACCCTTCCACCTTCTTGCCTTATCTTCTTTCAACCTCCTCGTTCACCTTCTGCTAAATAGGTCGCTGCATTTGCTGCCAGCATAAATCTTCTTCTCCTGTTTACTCCTTTCATTCACCATCATGAGTCCAGTAGAGAAGAAGAAGAAGCCCTGAATTGGGAGTGAAGATCCCTCAGAGGTACAAACCTATCGCCCGGAGTGGTATGACACCATCTCTTCTAGGGTTATGTTAGAGACCCTCCAAGCCGCCTGCGAGAAGTATGGTATCCCAGCGGACTTAGAGGTAGATGTACCTGCGTTAGGTCAATCACCCATAGAACCTCCTCTAGGTTTCTTTACTTTTTTCCTAGCACTGGTAGAGTTAGGACTTAGCTTCTCTATTCCTCCCTTCTTCATGAGTATTGCCACTTACATTGACATTCCTCTTCACCAACTGGCTCCAAACGTCATTGCTCAGACGTGTGGGGCATTTATCCTCTTTAATCTTTTCAATATCCCTTTGACCCCCCATTTTTTCCACTTCTTTTTCGTTTCGATTGGCTGACGAGGGGCGTTTAGCTTTACTACCCACATCGGTCATAGGTTCCTAGGGGGCTTTCTTCCTCCCACAAGGGATAGAAGGAACATTGTGTTGGTGCAAAATGCATTAGTGATGTTCTCCTCTAAGTGTTTCAATGTTTAACAATATGCTTAAGTCAGTCATACATTGAACAAGGGAAGGGTAGTCAAGAAAACTGGACCAAAGTGATGAAAAGTCCAAGTTAACCTAGGCACTAAGTCCTGATTATGGATTGGGCACTAAGTCCTGGCCGAGGGCTGGGCACCTAAGACCTGACCGAGGGTTGGGCACTAAGTCATGGTTCGTGGAATTGGGCACTAAGTCCTGGCCAAGGGCTGTGCACCTAAGACCTGATCGAGGGTTGGGCACTAGGTCCTGGTTCGTGGAATTGGGCACTAAGTCCTGGCCGAGGGCTGGGCACCTAAGACCTGGTGAGTGAAGCTGGGCACTAAAACCTGGTGAGTGAAGCTGGGCAATAAGTCCTGGTCATAGGATTGGACAAAAGTCATGGTGAGTAAAGTTGGGCAAAAGTCCAACCGGATGGGCCGGGTGGCAACCGTCTCCTGAGAGGAGTAGGTGAAAGGCGCATTCCCGGGGATGGGAACTTAGGCGTCGGTTCGACCTAGGGTTTTGTGGAATTCGAAGTCAAAACCAAACCCTTAAGGCTAAGGATATACATATGTTTGCCTTGTATTTATGTATCTTGTAGGTACCTAAAATTGAAGACAAAGCAAGCAAACAAACACACAACAGGGCTGGAAACATGGCTACTAGACGCCCCCATTAACCAGGGCGCCCTAATGAAACAGGCGCCTCAATGGGTTAGGCGTCTAAACAGATCGGGCACCTCCTTCAACACAGGCGCCCTAGATCAAAGGGTTATCTGTTGCTGCGAGTTCGGAGCGAAGATAAGCTTTGACCAAGCCTTGTGAGGTGCCTCCTTCATCACATGCGCCCTGTAACAAGCCTATAAAAGGGCTTCGACCCCTCAACTCAGTACAACATTCGAAGAGCATTCTAAGCCTTCCAAGTGACAACAAAGCGCTAACGACGAAGCTCTGCGACCAAGGAAGCTCCGGGAGGAAGTGCACGGCACTTCGGAGTTCCAGATCGGCTGAGTCTTCGACTCTTTCTGTTTGGTTTGATTTACTTTCCATACTTAATTTCTTTAATATTTGTGATTGTAAATCATGCACTGTAAGACGGGTTTCTCCACCTTCGGAAAGGAGACCATTAGTGGACGGGCATTTCCCATGGTTAGGCCTTGGACGTAGTGACCCTGGAGGATTGGGAACTAAGTAAAAAAATCCCGTGTGCAATTTGTTGTCTTTTATTTTTCATTCTTTCTATTTTCCGCTGCTACTAACTCTGTATCTAGAACGAACCTCGAAAGTCTACAAAAGACAAGTTTTCCGCAAGAATTTTTACGGTCGATATTCATCCCCCCCTCCCCCTCCCCCTCCACTCTATCGACGACACCCGTCCCAGAAACTAAACCCACAACTATTAATTAACCCAGAAATTTTGAAATCAAAATCTAATTAAATCTAAACAATTGTTACATTAATTATTTAAACCTTAATTAAATCTTAACAATTTTTTTAATTATTTCACCCTTAAACAAACCTTAATTAACTTAATCCTTAATTAATTTAACTTAATTTAATCTTAATTATTTTAACTTAATTTAATCCTTAATTAATTCAACTTAATTTAATCCTTAATTAATTTAACTTTAATTTAATCCTTAATTAATTTAACTTTAATTTAATCCTTAATTAATTTAACATAATTTAATCCTTAATTAATTTAATTTAATTTCATCCTTAATTAATTCAACTTAATTTAATCCTTAATTAATTCAACTTAATATAATCCTTAATTAATTTAACATAATTTAATCCTTCATTAATTCAACTTAATTTAATCCTTAATTAATTCAACTTAATTTAATCCTTAATTAATTTAACTTTAATTTAATCCTTAATTAACTTAACTTAATTTAATCCTTAATTAATTTAATTTAATTTAATCCTTAATTAATTCAACTTAATTTAATCCTTAATTAATTCAACTTAATTTAATCCTTAATTAATTCAACTTAATTTAATCCTTAATTAATTCAACTTTAATTTAATCCTTAATTAATTTAACTTTAATTTAATCCTTAATTAACTTAATCTAATTAATCCTTAATTAATTTAACTTTAATTAATTCTTAATTAATTCAACTTCAATTAATTCTTAATTAATTCAACTTCAATTAATTCTTAATTAATTTAAATTCAATTAATTCTTAAATAACTTAAACTCGAATTAAATAAAATCTTACCTAAACTGCAACAATTAATTTAATAAAATTAAATATGTCAAAGTGGGTTGACATATTCGCGGGTTCACACGACATGTATCATCAAATTGGGAATTTGATACATTATTAGAAACTTAAGTAAAATAATTTGAATTGTTTGACTCATACATAACTGTCATGCTCATGTATTTGCTATTTTTTTTAAAAATATATGTCATGACATTCATATTTAAATTTATGCATGATTTAGAACGACTATAGAAAAAAGACTAGTTGAAACTTAAACAACCTAGTATTAGGTGGAGGTGAGATGATAGTATGTTAGGGAAGCCCTTCTAATAAGGTCAAGTAAGTTAAGGCATACCCTACTTGGTCTGTTTAGTCTTGTGGAACTAGCCAAAGCTACCGATCCAAAATCAAAGCTAGTTAGACCAAAATTTTTCAAAAAGTAATTTGAAAATGAACTTTCGGTAAAAGGCTTTGTCAAGGAAAGGGTTGTTGCTCCAATAAGGCTGCGGCCAAAGAAGGCCTTTGTGCCTCGCCAAGACCTGGAAACCAATTATCGAAAATCAAATTCAATTTACTATTTGATAAATTTGAATCTAACACAAGTTTTGATTAAATCTTAGATTTAACAATAAATTGAGAAAAATTATTCAAGCATCTCACAATACACCCATAAGACAACCATGCTTGCTTGTACTGAGACATCTAAAATGGGTGAGATGTTAAGGACTAATAAATTGAAAAATATTTTTCAAAATTGTTTTCCAAAATTCTTAGAATATTTTTCTAAAAATATATTTTCAAAATAGTGCTTTAACATAATAATATTTTTATGGAGTTCATGTTTGTTTGAGTGCTTATATATGATACAGTTTCAAAATTATATCTTTTTGAAAAATTATTTGACCTTCACAATTAGACAAAAGCCTCTTAGGTCAACACTAAAGTCCCTTAAGGCACTTAGATAGAGTCAAATGGTGTTGGATACAGGGGGAGTGTCTTATTCTTTAAAAGGTTTTTTTTGGTTTTTCGAAAACCATGCTTGAAAAATTATTATCACTTAGGGTTTTCAAAAAAGGTTTATGCTTTAAAATTATCATCATTCTAAATTGTATTTTCGAAAATTGTCTCCTTGAGAATTACCAGACTCAAAATGTCATTCACTCTTTTGATTTTGATAAACCCTAAAGACATAGAGGAGGTCTACTTCATGATCTACAAGGATTCCTAGGATGTGTCAAATTTAGGGGGAGTCTAAATCAAAAAGAAATTATTTCTAACAAATAATTTTTCAAAATTATTAGACAGTTCTTATAATTTGAATCAAACCTTAAGGCTCAGAGGAAGATCACTTGTAGTCAACAAGCTTCCTAGGACTAGGTCAAGTTTAGGGGAGGTCAAATTAAAAGAATCATTTGTTTGCATGCACTGTATTTTTAAAATCCTTTAAAACCATAAGTAATTTTTTTTTCAAAATACTATCATTTTCTTTACTTTCAAATTTTTTGTTATTTTTGTAAATAAAAATTACTTGAATTTGGAGAATTTTCTAGGACACTTAGGAAAATGTCTTTGTAGTTAACAAGGCTTCCTAGGATTGTGTCAGACTGGAAAAACAACCAAGTCAAGTAAAGTACTAGTGTTTTCAAAAGTACTTATATTTTTCAAAAATTGCTTTTAAAAGTACCTATATTTTTCAAAAAGTGCAAAATAATTCTCTCAAATTGTAAAATAATTTTTTTTCAAAGTACCAATTTTTTTTTGCACAATATTTCACAAAATACTAAGGTCAATATTTTTCAAAGTACTTAAATTCTTTCAAAAAGTTCATAATATTTTTCAAAATACTTATATTCTTTCAAAAGTTCATAATATTTTTCAAAAGTACTTGTATTTTTCAAAAATACATAATATTTTTCAAAAGTACTTGTATTTTTCAAAAAAATGCATAATATCTTTCAAAAGTACTTGTATTTTTCAAGGTACTAATGTTTACAAAGTACGAAGATTTTTTTTCTTCAAAAGTGCAGATATTTTTCAAAATACTAACATGTTTCAAAGAACAATTTTTTTCCAATCATTTTCAAAATGAAAATGTGTTAAGTGTAAAATATCTCTCAAATTTTTTTACAACATTTTTCAGAGTATTCTTCTAAATGCACTGTTTGTTAAGTGAAAATCTTTTTATGAGTGCAAACTTTTGAAAAATCTTTTCTAAATGAAAGTCTTTCTAAGGCAATAGTTTTCTAAGTGCAAGAATTTTCTAAGTTAAAAATATTTTCCTACAAATACAAAGTATTTTTCCAAATTGAACAATACTTTTCAAAACAAAATTTTTTTGGGTGCAATTTAAGTAAAATTCATTTTCTATTGGTGCAATTATTTTTTTAACGAGCACTTTGCTATGCTTTCAAAGATTTATACTAAGTACTTTCAAAAAGAAAATTTTGTCATTGTTGGTGCAAGTGTTTTTGTAGTTTTTTTTATGTATGACAAAGGGGGGAGAGTGAGCTTAAGTTAGAAGTTTTTTTTCTTCCCAAAGGATCAAAATGAAAATGAAAATGTTTTTTTTCAAAAAAGGGGAGAGCGAGCTTAAGTTAGAATTTTTTTTCTTTTCCTTCTCCCAAAGGATAGAGAACTTTCCCAATTGATCAAAATGTATTTTCAAAGCTTAGATCATTTTTTTCCCAAGGATTATAATTTAGCCCTTTCATCCAATCTAACTTAAGATGTTGTCAAACATCAAAAAGGGAGAGATTGTTGGTGCGAGATGTTGGGACCGGGTGCATGTTGACAAGGATACGGGTTCGTAAAATTTTAAATTTTTACGTGCAGCGGAAGAATTAGCATAAAATAATTTCTTAAATTATTTTGACCTCGTATCTAGCATGAAACCTTATGATGTGTGGACATGATCATAAATTAAAACTTTGCAGAAAAAGTAAACTAATTTACTTTATACCTCTCATAACTCGAAGTAAGGGACAAGATCCAACCGTAGCGTCCTTTGGAAGCTCCGCCTCTATTCGCGTCCACACCGAGTTCTCTTCGGGATGACTTCGCAAAGCCACGAGTTTTGTGCCGACGAGAACTACTAGATTCTCTAAAGGCACAACTAGAAGATCAAGAGAGAAGAAAAGAAACTAACCACCAAGAATCGGAATCGAAATTCCGGGAAGGAAGGAGATGTGATCCGCTTCTTCTTCTTCTTGGTTGGCTTCTCCTTCTTCTTGATGGCTCACGGCAACCAAAGGTTGGAGGTGTGCCGGCCCTAGCTCTCAAGGAGGGCGCCGGCCCTAGGATGCCCTAAGGGGCGCCGGCCCTAAAGGGAAGAAAGAAGAGAGAATAAAAGAGAGAGAGGGAGAGAGTTAATCTCTTGATAGCTCTATTGATTAGAAATTCAAGGCTTGCCTTTGGTTCCTTATATAGTTGCTTCTCCCTTGCCAAGTCTCTCTCTTAACGGAATTAATTTTCATAAGAAATATATCTTATAATCTTTCTTATGAATAATTCCGTTATGCCTAGTTTTATTATAACTAACTTTATAATAAAACAAATACTTCTCTCCTTTAATTATGGAATAAATTTTATAAGAAATTTATAAACTTTCTTATTATGAAAAAAATCAATTCATAATTGATTTTATAAAATTAAAATAAATCATTCCATGGATCATTTTAATTTCCATAAAAAGAATAAATTTCTATAAATTTATTTATATAAATTTCTTTATACAAATTTATTTATCCATAATTTATAAAACAAATCGCGCTAGATTTATTTTATTAATTAAACCAAATAAATTGGTTTCTTCCCCTTGTTGTGGCTGGCCAAACCAAAGGGGGCTAACACCCTCTTTGGCTGGCCAAACCGAGCCGAATCGATCGCGAATTAAACTCATTTAATTCGCCCAATAAGCCTTCAAAAGACTTAGCCATTTTAAGTTTCCTGTTGCGCCTCTGATTAACTCAGATTCGACTTATTTCTCTTGATTGGAAAATCTAATTTTCAACTCGTTTTAAATCCCTCGGATTACTCGTAGTGCGTGTGACTAAATAGGCTTTCGATTTATGTTGGTCGTCTATAATTAACCAATTATAGAACGGTCATGAGTGGCACCTAGTAGTACATCATGACCCCCAATTAATCGAAAGATCAACGGTTTGACCTCAGAAGTAATTCCGAAACCCTTCAGCAGCTCTAATGAATCGTGCCTCATTCCCTTCACCATCTTATACCCACTTGGTTCAGGACACGGTCTATTTGTGTCAGTTCCCACTAGGCTGACTACGTCACACCTAGCCCAAGTAATGTCTTTCTCGTCCTTTGGATTTCTAATTACTCTCATGTATTTAAGAGACTCGCACTCTAAACATGATATGCTCTGGCCAAAGGCTTTGAGTAACAATCCGACGATAGGCCTAGGTATACATCTCCTCGCAAGGAGTGGTGAATCCTTTGTAGGCTGTTCAAACATCTTCGGGCACTTCGGCTTATACCCAATCATCCTGGGTCCACACCTCCTTGGAGATGCTTGCTTAAGATGTTAAAGTATAAGTCTCTATGACCAAGATGACTTGAACACCGCAAGTCAAAGGAACATCGCACTTAAGCTGCAGTAATAACTTCAGTGACATATCTTTATAGATTACCATATGATGTTTTACAGCTAGTCACTCAATGAACTAGTTCCCTTAACTAGCATCCATGTTTATCTCCGGACATCCCAATGTCACCAGCCAGTGAGAATCAGCTGATTAGAGAATAACCCATGCTAGTCTCAACAGAATTGATAGTGTCCGTATTTATCAATTCATCGACTAGGGATATTTTCAATACTTCACAATTGCACATTTAGAGATAATCACTAGTTGTGATCCCATCACAAATTCTCTTATGCTGTGAATTGTATTGCGGACATTCAGTAGATGAGTTTAAGATCCCAATCAAATACACAAACATGTAAACTCAAATAGTGAATTATCATTTATTAAAATAAATGTTTACAATCATAAGGCGATTGCCTTAGGACACTTCTCTCATATCACTAACACGAGATGCATCAGTGATGTCCTCCTCTATGTGTTTCAATGTTTGACAATATGATTAAGTCAGTGATACATTGAACAAGGGAATGGTAGTCAAGAAAACTGGACCAAAGTGATGAAAAGTCCTAGTTAACCTAGACACTAAGTCCTGATCATGGATTGGGTACTAAGTCCTGGCCGAGAGCTGGGCACCTAAGACCTGACTGAGGGTTGGGCACTAAGTCCTGGTTTGTCGAATTGGGCACTAAGTCCTGGCTGAGGGTTGGGCACCTAAGACTTGGTGAGTGAAGCTGGGCACTAAGACCTGGTGAGTGAAGTGTAGGACCGGTGCCGTCGATAGAGGGGGGATAAATATCGACCGTACAAACTTTTGCGGAAACTCATAAACATTCGTTCGTTCTGGACACAGAGTTAGTAGCACAGCGGAAAACAAAACGGAAAAAGTAAAGGATGACACAAATTGCACACGGGATTTTTACTTGGTTCCCGACCCCGCAGGGTCAGTACATCCAAGGCCTAAGCACGGGAGTGCCCGTCCACTAATGATCTCCTTTCTGGACTTTTTGGAGACGAAGAAACCCGTCTTACAGTGCAAGATTTACAATCAAAAAGAGTTAAAGAAATTAAGAATTGAATGTAAATCAAACCAAATAGAATGAGTCGAAGACTCGGCCAATCTTGAACTCCGAAGTGTCGCGCACTACCTCCCGGAGCTTCCTTGGTCACAGAGCTTCGCCGTTAGCGCTTCGTCGTCAGTCAGAAGGCTCAGAATGATCTCGAAAGTTATGTACTGAGCCTTGGGGTCGAAGCCCCTTTTATAGTCTTCATTAGGGTGCCTGTGATCACTGGAGCGCCTCATAGGGCTTGGTCAAAGTTTATCTCCGCACTGAACTCGCCGCAGCAGATAAGACTCTTGACTAGGGCGCCCTGGACCTTCCTAGTGCCTCATTGAACTTGGTCAAAGCTTATCTCTGCTTCAAACTCGCAGCAGCAGATACAGCTTTCAACCAGGGCGCCTGTAACATATGGGGCTCTTGAATGAAGAGCCTGGTTTGCCTTTTTTCGTTGAGGCACCCTAGATGATGGGGGCGCCTAGCTCCATTACGGTGCCTCCTTCAATGGGGGCGCCTAGCAGTCCTTTTCCAGCCTTGTTTGTTTGGTTGTTTGTCTGCTTTGTCTTTACTTTTAGGTACCTGCAAGATACATAAATACAAGGCAAACATGCAGATAATCTTAACCTTAAGGAAATGGTTCAAGACTTCGAATTTCCGTGAAACCCTAGGTCAAACCGACGCAAGTTTCCACCCCCGGGAATGTACCTTTCACCTACTCCTCTCAGGAGACGGTTGCCACCCAGTCCATTCCGGTGGGCTTTTGCTTAGCCTTCGATACTCTAGGATCTCGAGACGTCCGAACCTCAACCCGTCTCTACTTCTATCCTTAGTCATCGCTTAGCTAAGTTGCTCAATCCCTCAAACCAAGACTTCATTCCCAAACTCTAGGTTTAGGACTTCGGTGCCCAACCCTCGGCCAGGACTTAGTGCCCAATTCCTCGAACCAGGTCTTCGGTGCACAACCCTCGGCCAGGACTTAGTGTCTAATCCATAACCAGGACTTCGTGCCTAATTCTTCGAACCAGGACTTCGTGCCCAGGTTAACTAGGACTTTCTTTCACTTTGGTACCCCTTTCTTGACTAACCCTTCCCTTGTTCAATGTATCACTGACTTAAGTATATTGTCAAACATTGAAACATTTAGAGGATGACATCACCGATGCAACTTGCACCAATAATCTCCCCCTTTTTGATGTTTGACAATATCTTAAGTTAGATTGGTTGAAGGGACTAAACCTTGGGATAAAATAAAAAAAATTTGAAAGCCCATTTTTGATCTTTTGGGGAAAACTTCTAACTTCAGCTCACTCCCCCCCCCCCTTTTTTTTTGAAAAAAAAACATTTTGATTTCATTTGATCCTTTGGTAAGAGTAAAAAATTTCTAACTTAAGCGCACCTCTCCCCCTTTGTCATACATCAAAAATCACCAAAAATACTTGTACCAACAATGAAAACATTTGGTTCTTTTTTAAAATACTTAGTATAAATTTTTGAAAGCATAGCATAAAACTAATTACTTAAATTGCACCCAAAAAAAATTTCACTTTGGAAAGTATTTTGTATTTGTAGGAAAGTATTTTGAACTCAGAAAACTTCTCACTTAAAAAAACTTTCATTTAGAAGAGATTTTTCAAAACAAATTGCACTTAAAATATTTTCACATGACAAATAGTGCACTTCGAAGAATACTTTAAAAAATGTTAGCATTTTGAAAAATAACTGCACTCTTAAAAATATTTGTACTTTGTGAAAATTGGTGCCTTTTCGAAACCATTTTGGAAAATATTTTGAATATCTTGCAAGTACTTTTGAAAAATATTTGAGCTTTTGAAAAGTGCAAGTACTTTTTTGAAACATATTATGAACTTGAAAAACATAAGTATTTTGAAAAATATTATGAGTTCTTTGAAAAAGTTACTTGACTTATATTTTGAAAGTACTTAGAAAAATATTGTTTTAAAACATAATATTTTACTTGACTTGGTTTCTTTTCTAGTCAGACACAATCCTAAGAAACCTTGTTAACCACAAGGACATTTCCCTATGTGTCCTGGAAATTCTCCAAACTCAAGTAAATATTATTTCAAAAAGTATTTCAAAACAATTTTATAAGCCATAACAAATTTTGAAAAATAGAATAATAGTATTTTGAAAGACAAATTACTTTTACTTCCAACAGGATTTTGCAAATATAGTGCATGAAAATATATTATTTTGAAATGTTTACTAACTCTTTTAGTTTGACCTCCCCCTAAACTTGACCCAGTCCTAGGAAGCTTGTTGACCACAAGTGCTCTTCCTCTGAGTCCTTAGGGTTTGGTTCAGACCAAGAGAATTATCTAATAATTCCAAAAAGTAATTGTCAAAGAAAATACTTGTTAGAAATAATTTTCTTTTGATTTAGACTCCCCCTAAATTTGACACATCCTTGGGGTCCTTGTAGATCATTAAGTAGACCTCCTCTGTGTCTTTAGGATTTATCAAAATCAAAAGAACAACTTTGAATGACAATATGGTACTTTTTTAAGATGATAAGTTTTTAGAAAATTCAATTTGGAATGAAGATAATTTTTAAAGCATAAGTCTTTTCGAAAACATACATGATAGTGATTTAAAGCACCATTTTCGAAAAGCATTTTGAAATGATAATGATGTTTTTAAAGCATAATTCTTGAAAAACACTTTTAAAAAAAACTCCCCCTAACACCAACACCATTTGACTCTATCTAAGTGCCTTAAGGGACTTTAATGTTGACCTAAGAGGCTTGTGTCTAATTGTGTAGGTTAAACAATTTTTCAAAGAGATATAATTTTGAAAATGTATAATCTGTATAAACAATCAGACAAGCATGAAATCCATAAAAACATTACTATGTTAAAGCACTATTTTGAAAATAGAATTTTTTTAAAAAAAATATTCTAAGAATTTTGGAAAATATTTTTGAAAAATATTTTCATTTTATTAGTCGTTAACATCTCACTCATTTTAGATGTCTCAGTACAAGCACGCAAGGTTGCCTTATGGGTGTTTTGTGAGATGCTTGAGTCTTTTTTCTTAAATTATTATTAAATCTAAGTTTAGTTGAAACTTGTGTTAGATTCAAATTTATCAAATAGTAAAGTGAATTAGATTTTTGATAATTGGCTTCCAGGTCTTGGTGAGGCACAGGGGCCTTCTTTGGCCGTAGCCTTATTGGAGCAACAACTATTTCCTTGACAAAGCCTTTTATCGAAAAGTCATTTTCAAATTACTTCTTGAAAAATTTTGGTCAAACTAGCTTAGGTTTTGGATCGGTAGCTTCGGCTAATTCCACCTGACTAAACAGACCAAGTAGAATATACTTGACCTTATTAGAAGGGCTTCCCTAACGTACTATCATCTCACCTCCACCTAATACTAGGTTGTTCAAGTTTCAACTATTCTTTTTCCTATAACCGTTATAAGTCATTCGTAAATTTAAATATGAATGACAAGACATATATTCAGAAACATAGCAGATGCATGTACATGGCATTAATGCATGATTCAAACAGGTCAAGGCATTTAATTAAGTTTCTAATGATGTATCAAATTCCATATTTGATACATGTCATGTGAACTCGCGAATATGCCAACCCACTTTAACATATTTAATATTTTTAATTTAATTGTTGCGGTTTGGGTAAGATTTTATTTAATTTGAGTTTAAGTTATTTAAAAGTTAGAGTTAAGTTAATTGAAACAAATTTGAAGTTAAATTAATTAATTGAAGTTAAATTAAGAAGGAATTAATTAAAGTTGAATTAATTACGAATTATTAATTAAGAATTATCTAAAGTTGAATTAATTAAGAATTATTTAAAGTTGAATTAATTAAGAATTATCTAAAGTTGAATTAATTAAGAATTATTTAAAATATAATTAATTAAGAATTATCTAAAGTTGAATTAATTAAGAATTATTTAAAGTTGAATTAATTATGAATTATCTAAAGTTGAATTAATTAAGAATTATCCAAAATTGAATTAATTAAGAATTATCTAATGTTGAATTAATTATGAATTATCTAAAGTTGAATTAATTAAGAATTATCTAAAGATGAATTAATTTAGAATTATTTAAAGTTGAATTAATTTAGAATTATTTAAAGTTGAATTAAAATTTAATTTGATTTAAATTTTAAAATTTCTGTGTTGGTTAAAAGTTGTGAATTTAATTTCATCATTTTTAATATTTCGAAAATATCTTCTTCCTTTACTATTTCTTCTTTATTAATCTTTTCAAGTTTTACTAATAATTCTGATTTATTTGAATCTTTGTAAACTTTATTAACTATAGTCTTGATCTCAGAAAGTTTCATCTCCTCCTCATCCTCAAAATTTCATCCTTCAACATCCTCAAAGTAGGTGGAGTAATTTAGGCCACTAGTTAATATTTTGTAATAATCTCCAACATTATCTAAAACAATAATTAAACTATTATCTAAAAGAATTTCATCTCTATTATCCTCAGAATTATCAGAAATATTTTCAATTTTATCCTTACGATTTTCAGAGATAATTTCAATATTATCCTTAAGATTTTCGGAGATAATTTCAATATTATCTTTAAGATTTTCAGAGATAATTTCAATATTATCCTTAAGATTTTCAGAGATAATTTTAATATTATCCTTAAGATTTTCAGAGTTAAAATTATCATAATTTTTAGAATTTTTAGAATTTTCAGAATTATCAAAAATTTTAGAATTATCAAAATTTTCAGAATTAAAATTATCATAATTTATTTTAGAAATTACTGAAATGACATTCAGGATTAAACAATTAATTTTTGATATTTTAGGATTATTTATATTTTCTAACTGGTCATGCAAGATATTTATTTGACTATGCAATAATTCTAATTTATCAAAAAATTTATCTAAATTATCATAAGACAGTGCAGGAATTTGTAAATTTTTTGGAATGTAAATTTTCCATACCTTCGTCGGACACTTATTCTTGTAGTGTCCATATATTTTTGCATTTGAAACACCGTATTTGACTTTTATCCCTCCGGACTCCGAGCGTTGGTGCCTCCTTTGCTTCCGGTGGTGTAGACCGAGTCTTACAAGTAGGGCACTAATTTTTATAATGCCCTCTCTCCCTGCACTTGAAACATATTATATAGAATTTAAAAATTGACATTTGAAATAAAATTGTACCTGATTTACCCCTGGGCTCTCCCTCAACTCCTGGCGTCTTTGCTCCGTCGGCTGTTAGTCCGATGAAGAGCGTCCAGGCTCTGATACCACTTGTAGGACCGTTGCCATCGATAGGGGGGGTTGAATATCGACCATAAATACTTTTGCGGAAACTCGTAAACTTTCGTTCGTTCTGGACACAGAGTTAGTAGCACAGCGGAAAACAAAATGGAAAAAGTAAAGGACGACACAAATTGCACACGGGATTTTTACTTGGTTCCCAACCCCCCAGGGTCAGTACATCCAAGGCCTAAGCACGGGAACGCCCGTCCACTAATGGTCTCCTTTCCGGACATTCCAGAGGCGGAGAAACCCGTCTTACAGTGCATGATTTACAATAAAAAAGAGTTAAAGAAATTAAGAACTGAATGTAAATCAAACCAAATAGAATGAGTCGAAGACTCGGCTGATCTGGAACTCCGAAGTGTTGCACACTTCCTCCCGGAGCTTCCTTGGTCGCAGAGCTTTGTCGTTAGCACTTTGTCATCAGTCAGAAGGCTCAGAATGATCTCGGAAGTTATATACTGAGCCTTGGGGTCGAAGCCCCTTTTATAGTCTTCATTAGGGCGCCTGTGATCACTGGGGTGCCTCATAGGGCTTGGTCAAAGTTTATCTCCGCGTTGAACTCGCCGCAGTAGATAAGACTCTTGACTAGGGAGCCCTGGACCTTCCAAGTGCCTCATTGAACTTGGTCAAAGTTTATCTCTGCTTCGAACTCGCAGCAGCAGATACATCTTTCAAACAGGGCGCCTGTAACATATGGGGTGTAACGACCCGAAAAATTTTCTCGATATTTTTCCTTAAAATATTGATCATGCCTAGATAGATTGTCGAGGAACATAGGGGTACTAGTATAAACTTTAACATGATGATCCATGAATTTCGATATAGAATAAGAAGCTAAGTGCTAATGGCCTTACATGGGCTTTTCTAGTACCATGGTTATTAGTGGATTTTAGGTAGAATTTAATATAAATAGAAATGGGTTTAAATTAGGAATATTAGCACGGCTATAGGTAGGCCTTAGGGGGTGTGGCCGAAAATAGAGGAAAAAAAAAGAAAGTAAAATAAAATAAAAATAAAGTGCATGAACCAAGGATTGAACCTTGGACCTAGTGCAACACCATGCATGTACTAACCAATTCACCTACCAAGGGAGTGCTAGTAGAGAATGAAGCGAATTTTGGTTAAGGCTTAGGGAAGTGAAGAGTCATCAAGAGAAGAGGCACCATGACCCTTCACTTGCCCCCATTCATGTGGTATAAAAGAGGGGATGAGAGAAGAGGAGACATAGGAGTTACTCTTTTCTTTCTTTCTTCCACCAAAGCCATTCCTCTTCCTCTTCTTCCTTTTCCTAGCCAAAACCCACCAAGGCTCCTCTCCCTTGGAAAAGCTTCACAAGGGGACTTTCTCTTGAAGATTCAAGGCTCCTACAAGGCTACAAGGGCTAAGGGTGATCAAGGGACAACAAGGTCTTCATCATCTTCTCTATTTAAGGTCTAAAAAAAACCAAGTTAACAAGGGTAAGACTCCCTCACCTGTGGTATAATAGTTTTCAAGTTATTTTCATGATATAAGAGGTTGTTTGGACTATATGTTGGAAAAAACTAGGGTTAGGGCTTTCAAGGGTTTCGGCCACCATATGTTTCCATGGTTAGGTTTGGATCTAACTCTCTCATGATGTTTCTTATGTTTTCTCATGTTGTAAGGGATGTTAATAGGGGTTTATGTGAAAGTTTTTACATGATCTATGGCTCTTGTAACTTTCGGCCAAGTTAGGTTTTAGGGCAAGGGGTTAGGGTTAACTCTAAGCAAGGGTTGTAATGGCTTCCTATGGTATTCTATGTAGGGTATTAGATCTAAATTGGGAATTTTATGAATGTTTCCATGTGCTTGTGACCCTTTTAGGGTTTTGGCCAATGCATGATTTAGGGCTAGGACTTAGGGTTAAATCCAATCAAGGGTTCAAATGGTTTCTATGGCATGGTATGTATTGTGTTGGATGTTAATCATGACCTATGTGAATTTTCCATGGATTTATGGTCCTTTAGAGTTTCGGCCAAGACCCTAATCTAGGGTTTGGTTTGGGTTAAGGTCTCAAGGATACTTGATTATAGGATATTATGATGTAAGTATATGGTTAAGCATGATGTAAGGATCTTTATGTTACCAAAACCCTAGCTTCATATGTTATGTATCATGACTTCGTATGTTTAGGTTATATGTTATGTTTTATTCATGAATGTTTTAACCATATGCCATGAACATATGTATTTGATGTAGGCTTCATGTTATATGGAATGATACATGTGTGTTGTTAAATGCCTATAATAGATATATGTTTATGAAGGTCTATGCATGCTCTATGATGAATGCCATGAACCTAAGTAATGTAGAATGTCATAAACCTAAATAGTATGTACCTTGTTCATAAGAATTTCACCCATGCATGCTCTATGATAGATACTATGATTATGTATGTATGTCATGTTTTACGAAAGAAGAAGATGATTGCAGACAATGTTAATGCCTTAAATACGAATGATAAGTATGAATGATGAAGGCATAATGATATTATGAATTAAGTATGAATGATGAAATGCCAAGTATGATTTATGTCATGATGAGGGATGGGCACCTTAAGAACGCCTCGGTTCTGGAACTACCGTAGCTGTTCCTACTCTTATGCTATGCTTCATGAAACAAGATTATGTTTATGCATATATGTCTATGAATGATGAAGCATGCAAAGTTATTTTACTTTATGAATGGGCTTGTACCGGACCGAAGTAAGGGTCCAAGGGATGGGCACCTTAAGAACGCCCCGGTTCTGGACTACCGTAGCTGTCCACTGTTCTGGGACTACCGAAGCTGTCCAACAAGGATGGGCACCTTAAGAACGCCTTAGTTTTTGGAACTACCGTAGCTGTTCCTACCCTAGTAGGTCGAGGCTCTCTATCTCGTATTTACTTAGGGATGCGCGCTTATGATTTATGTATGTGGTACAAGCCGGGGACCCCAATGATGTTATGATTATGTTTAAGTATTTATAATTATGGTTTTCAAATAAGCATCCTTATGTATATGCATTGACTCATGCATGCATTCATGTTATGCATTATGACATGTTAAGTATGTTTATGTTCATGTTAAGAATTATGACATGTTAAGTATGTTTATGTTTATGTTCATGTTAAGAATTATGACATGTTAAGTATGTTTATGTTTATGTTCATGTTAAGAATTATGACATGTTAAGTATGTTTATGTTTATGTTCATGTTAAGAATTATGCCATGATGAGTATGTGTTATGCTTATGTGCATGCTAAGAATTATGCCATGACAAGTATGTATATGCTTATGATAGGTCAAGAACTGTGCCATGTGTTAAGTATATGTTAAGAACGTGATATGTTTATGTTATGCGATGTATGTTTTAGTGAGTAGGAAAGAGACTTACTAAGCCTATGTGCTTATAGTCTTATTTTTCTTATGCCGCAGATCAAGCAAGAAGTTACTAAGGGAAGTAGCAGGAGGGGCAAAAGTGTGTGTGTGGCAGTGACATGACAAATGATTCTTCTATTTATACTAGTTGCATGTCTTGTGTTTTGAAACGCCTCCTTAGGTTCTATGCTATACTTATGATAGTTATGCCTAAAGAATAACTTACTACTTATGATGCTTATGGACAAGTTACTTGCTACTTATGATGCTTATGGATAAGTTATGGAATGTTATATCATGATGCTACCTATGATGTTTATATGCTAAGTTACCATGTCACCATGTTAGGAATGATAGTTAAGATATGTATGTATGATTTAAGTGCTAGTTGGATGTATGAATTAAGTAAGTTAAGTTTTATTTCTTCCGCTGCAATACGATGTTTATATGCCCTATGTATGTTAGCGTAACGCCGCCTCCCGCCACACCGAAAGGTGGGGGAGAAGGGCGGGCGTTAGAGGTTGGTATCAGAGCAGGTTGTCATCTCACTACACACACATCAAGCCACCTTCCTGCAGCTTCCAAGTAAGTTCCTCTATGCATACCTTATGTTCTTTTATTATTCTAGAATAAGCAAGTATGGATGATATTTTATAATTCTAGAATATGCAAGTATGAAGGATATTTTATGATAGGAGGTACTTGGACGGATATGTAATATGAACGATACTTTACCTTATTCTTATGAAACCAAATACTTTAGCATTTGATATGCGGGTAGGAATATATATATAAAAAAATTGTGACTATTAAAGTAAAGGAAACCGATTTGATCATGTGTGCTTCTCTCTGTATATATTTGTGAATTGAAAAAAAAAACTAGTTTTGTACTGGTTTTGTCAGTTGTGTACTGACTGTGTCGTTTTTTCTTTCAATTCCAGATGTTGCATGAGATTGGCACCACGAGTCGTTGCCATGGGCGGAGTCGTGAGCTGATGGAGCAAATAGAAGAGGTGGAGTATAGTCCGGTCCTTGGGATCCAAGGCAATATGGGGAAATTAGACCTACTATTTTGGAAACTGGAGCAGGAAGAGTTTTCAATCATGGATGACCATAGAATTGGAGCACTGCTTCGTTCATTGCCCAAGCGTGCGAGAGAAGTTGCTTATCAGATCTGGGGGCAGCATGAATGCCGGATCTCATATACGGAGTTATGTAAGCAACTTCTTCGCCATGAGTTTCCGGAGGATCTGGGGGACTCTGAGGAAGATCCCGAGATGTACGAGGAGGATCCCGAGATGTTCGAGGAAGATCCCGAGATGATCGAGGAGGATCCCGAGATGTTTGAGGAAGATCCCGAGACGATCGAGGAAGATCCCGAGATGCTCGAGGAAGACCCCGAGATGCTCGAGGAAGATCCGGAGAGGTTCGAGGAGGACCCTGAGATACTCGAGGAAGATCCCGAGATGCCCGAGGAGGTTCCCGAGATAGAAGAAGAGGATCTGATGGAAATGGTAGAAGATCCCGAGGCAGGCCAAGGGGAGATGAACGAGGGAGTGATAGTCACCGCCATGATATTTTTCATTATGGGCATGATGGCAACCCACCTAGTTCAATGAGTTCGGATAGTTTTCGGTATATGAACTTACAAGATCTAATAAATAAAGTTGTGTTAAAAATAGTAATCCGAGTCTTCAGAGAATAAAGCAGGAGATGCTAGAAGGAAAGGGCGATGGTTTTCATATCGCCAACGGGGGAGTACTCTACCTTAGGAATCGTTTATGTATTCCTAATGATCCGGAGCTGAGGGGAGCAATATTAGCAGAAGCTCACGGAACCCCTTATTCGATGCATCCGGGATCCACCAAAATGTATCAAGACCTGAAGGAAAAATTCTGGTGGTCCGGTATGAAGAGAGATGTGGCTCAGCATGTTGGCGCTTGCCTGACCTGCCAATGGGTGAAGGCAGAACACCACCGACCCGGAGGAGTTATGCAGTCACTTCCAATTCCGGAATGGAAATGGGAAGATATCTCTATGGACTTTATTTCAGGACTTCCCAAGACTACAAATTGATATGATGCAATATGGGTAATTGTGGACAGGTTGACGAAGTCTGCTCATTTCCTAGCAATCAAGATGACCTATTCGATTGAGCAACTAGCTCAATTATATGCTAAGGAGATAATCAGACTTCATGGAGTTCCCAATACCATAATCTCAGATAGGGATGGTCGCTTTACCTCACACTTTTGGGAGTGTGTTCAGAAGTCTCTCGGCACTAAACTACGATTCAGTACCGCTTTTCACCCCCAGACTGACGGCCAAACTGAACGAGTGAATTAAGTGCTGGAAGACATGTTGCGGGCTTGTGCCCTGGATTTGAAAGGGAGTTGGCGCCGGTACCTATGTTTAGCGGAATTCGCTTACAATAACAGCTACCAAGCTACTATTGGAATGACAGCTTATGAAGCCTTGTACGGGAGGAGATGTAGGTCTCCGATCTGTTGGTATGAAGGCGGTGAAAAGAAGGTGATGGGGCTCACGACGGATCTCATCGACGGCACCACCCGAGCCATACAAAACATTCGACGACGGATAGAAGCTGCTCAGAGTCGGCAGAAGAGTTATGCAGATGTCTGGCGTAGGCCACTGGAATTCAATATTGGGGATCTAGTATTCCTCAAAGTTGCTCCTATGAAAGGGGTAACGAGATTCGGGAAGAAAGGAAAACTAAGTCCGCGTTATGTGGGACCGTACCCGATACTGGAAAGAGTCGGCAAGGTGGCATATGAGCTGGAGTTGCCTCAAGAAATGTTGGCTATCCATAACGTGTTCCATGTGTCGATGCTCAAGAAGTGTATTCTAAACACGGATCAGGTGATCGAGCCACAGACAATACAAGTTCAGGAGGACCTAAGTTTTGAAAGTCGACCTATCCAGATCTTGGATCGAGAAATCAAGAAGCTAAGGAACAAGGAGGTACCCTTAGTCAAGGTCCTATGGCAAAGTCAAAGGTTCGAGGAAGCTACCTGGGAACGCGAGGACGAGATGAGACGCAAGTACCCGGAGCTATTCTAAGTTTGAGGATGAACTTTCACGAGGTATGGGGGATTGTAACGACCCGGAAAATTTTCTCGATATTTTTCCTTAAAATATTGATCATGCCTAGATAGATTCTCAAGGAACATAGAGGTACTAGTATAAACCTTAACATGATGATCCATGAATTTCGATATAGAATAAGAAGCTAAGTGCTAATGGGCCTTACATGGGCTTTTCTAGTACCATGGTTATTAGTGGATTTTAGGTAGAATTTAATATAAATAGAAATGGGTTTAAATTAGGAATATTAGCATGGATATAGGTAGGCCTTAGGGGGTGTGGCCGAAAATAGGGGAAAAAAAAGAAAGTAAAATAAAATAAAAATAAAGTGCATGAACCAAGGATTGAACCTTGGACCTAGTGCAACACCATGCATGTACTAACCAATTCACCTAGCAAGGGAGTGCTAGTAGAGAATGAAGCGGATTTTGGTTAAGGCTTAGGGAAGTGAAGAGTCATCAAGAGAAGAGGCACCATGACCCTTCACTTGCCCCCATTCATGTGGTATAAAAGAGGGGATGAGAGAAGAGGAGACATAGGAGTTACTCTTTTCTTTCTTTCTTCCACCAAAGCCATTCCTCTTCCTCTTCTTCCTTCTCCTAGCCGAAACCCACCAAGGCTCCTCTCCCTTGGAAAAGCTTCACAAGGGGACTTTCTCTTGAAGATTCAAGGCTCCTACAAGGCTACAAGGGCTAAGGGTGATCAAGGGACAACAAGGTCTTCATCATCTTCTCTATTTAAGGTCTAAAAAAAACCAAGTCAACAAGGGTAAGGCTCCCTCACCTGTGGTATAATAGTTTTCAAGTTATTTTCATGATATAAGAGGTTGTTTAGACTATATGTTGGAAAAAACTAGGGTTAGGGCTTTCAAGGGTTTCGGCCACCATATGTTTCCATGGTTAGGTTTGGATCTAACTCTCTCATGATGTTTCTTATGTTTTCTCATGTTGTAAGGGATGTTAATGGGGGTTTATGTGAAAGTTTTTACATGATCTATGGCCCTTGTAACTTTCGGCCAAGTTAGGTTTTAGGGCAAGGGGTTAGGGTTAACTCTAAGCAAGGGTTGTAATGGCTTCCTATGGTATTATATGTAGGGTATTAGATCTAAATTGGGAATTTTATGAATGTTTCCATGTGCTTGTGACCCTTTTAGGGTTTTGGCCAATGCATGATTTAGGGCTAGGACTTAGGGTTAAATCCAATCAAGGGTTCAAATGGTTTCTATGGCATGGTATGTATTGTGTTGGATGTTAATCATGACCTATGTGAATTTTCCATGGATTTATGGTCCTTTAGAGTTTCGGCCAAGACCCTAATCTAGGGTTTGATTTGGGTTAAGGTCTCAAGGATACTTGATTATAGGATATTATGATGTAAGTATATGGTTAAGCATGATGTAAGGATCTTTATGTTACCAAAACCCTAGCTTCATATGTTATGTATCATGACTTCGTATGTTTAGGTTATATCTTATGTTTTATTCATGAATGTTTTAACCGTATGCCATGAACATATGTATTTGATGTAGGCTTCATGTTATATGGAATGATACATGTGTGTTGTTAAATGCCTATAATAGATATATGTTTATGAAGGTCTATGCATGCTCTATGATGAATGCCATGAACCTAAGTAATGTAGAATGCCATGAACCTAAATAGTATGTACCTTGTTCATAAGAATTTCACCCATGCATGCTCTATGATGGATACTATGATTATGTATGTATGTCATATTTTACGAAAGAAGAAGATGATTGAAGACAATGTTTATGCCTTAAATACGAATGATAAGTATGAATGATGAAGGCATAATGATATTATGAATTAAGTATGAATGATGAAATGCCAAGTATGATTTATGTCATGATGAGGGATGGGCACCTTAAGAACGCCTCGGTTCTGGAACTACCGTAGTTGTTCCTACTCTTATGCTATGCTTCATGAAACAAGATTATGTTTATGTCATGTATGTCTATGAATGATGAAGCGTGCAAAGTTATTTTACTTTATGAATGGGCTTGTACCGGACCGAAGTAAGGGTCCAAGTGATGGGCACCTTAAGAACGCCCCGGTTCTGGACTACCGTAGCTGTCCACGGTTCTGGGACTACCGAAGCTGTCCAACAAGGATGGGCACCTTAAGAATGCCTCGGTTTTTGGAACTACTGTAGCTGTTCCTACCCTAGTAGGTCGAGGCTCTCTACCTCGTATTTACTTAGGGATGCGCGCTTATGATGTATGTATGTGGTACAAGTCGGGGACCCCAATGATCTTATGATTATGTTTAAGTATTTATAATTATGGTTTTCAAATAAGCATCCTTATGTATATGCATTGACTCATGCATGCATTCATGTTATGCATTATGACATGTTAAGTATGTTTATGTTCATGTTAAGAATTATGACATGTTATGTATGTTTATGTTTATGTTCATGTTAAGAATTATGACATGTTAAGTATGATTATGTTTATGTTCATGTTAAGAATTATGACATGTTAAGTATGTTTATGTTTATGTTCATGTTAAGAATTATGCCATGATGAGTATATGTTATGCTTATGTGCATGCTAAGAATTATGCCATGACAAGTATGTATATGCCTATGATTGGTCAAGAACTGTGTCATGTGTTAAGTATATGTTAAGAACGTGATATGTTTATGTTATGCGATGTATGTTTTAGTGAGTAGGAAAGAGTCTTACTAAGCCTATGTGCTTATAGTCTTATTTTTCTTATGTCGCAGATCAAGCAAGAAGTTACTAAGGGAAGCAGCAGGAGGGGCAAAAGTGTGTGTGTGGCAGTGACATGGCAAAAGATTCTTCTATTTATACTAGTTGCATGTCTTGTGTTTTGAAACGCCTCCTTAGGTTCTATGCTATACTTATGATAGTTATGCCTAAAGAATAACTTACTACTTATGATGCTTATGGACAAGTTACTTGCTACTTATGATGCTTATGGATAAGTTATGGAATGTTATATCATGATGCTACCTATGATGTTTATATGCTAAGTTACCATGTCACCATGTTAGGAATGATAGTTAAGATATGTATGTATGATTTAAGTGCTAGTTGCATGTATGAATTAAGTAAGTTAAGTTTTATTTCTTCCGCTGCAATACGATGTTTATATGCCCTATGTATGTTAGCGTAACGCCATCTCCCGCCACACCGAAAGGTGGGGGGAGAAGGGCGAGCGTTACATGGGGCGCCTGAATGAAGAGCCTGGTTTGCCTTTTTTCATTAAGGCACTCTAGATGATGGGGGCACCTAGCTCCATTACGGTGCCTCCTTCAATGGGGGTGCCTAGCAGTCCTTTTCCAGCCTTGTTTGTTTGGTTGTTTGTCTGCTTTGTCTTTACTTTTAGGTACCTGCAAGATACATAAATACAAGGCAAACATACAGATAATCTTAACTTTAAGGAAATGGTTTCTAACTTCGGATTTCCACGAAATCCTAGGTCGAACCGACGCAAGTTCCCACCCCCGGGAATACGCCTTTCACCTATTCCTCTCAAGAGACGGTTGCCACCCTGTCCATTCGGGTGGACTTTTGCTTAGCCTTCGATACTCTAGGATCTTGAGACGTCCGAACCTCGACTCGTCTCTACTTCGGTCCTTAGTCATCGCTCAGCTAAGTTACTCAATCCCTCGGACCAAGACTTCGTGCCCAAACTCTAGGTCTAAGACTTCGATGCCCAACCCTCGGCCAAGACTTACTGCCCAATTCGTCGAACCAGGTCTTCGGTGCCCAACCCTCAGCCAGGACTTAGTGCCCAATCCATGACCAGGACTTCGTGCCCAGGTTAACTAGGACTTTCTTTCACTTTGGTACCCCTTTCTTGACTAACCCTTCCCTTGTTCAATGTATCACTGACTAAAGTATATTGTCAAACATTGAAACATTTAGAGGAGGACATCACTGATGCAACTTGCACCAACATGAAGCTGGTAAATAAGTCCTGGTCGTAGGATTGGGCAAAAGTCTTGGTGAGTAAAGCTGGGCAAAAGTCCAACTGGATGGGTCGGGTGGCAACCGTCTCTTGAGAGGAGTAGGTGAAAGGCGTGTTCTCGGGGATGAGAACTTAGGCATTGGTTTGACCTAGGGTTTTTTCGGAAATCCGAAATTAGAACCAAACCCTTAAGGCTAAGGATATACATATGTTTGCCTTGTATTTATGTATCTTGTAGGTACCTAAAATTGAAGACAAGCAGGCAAACAAACACACAACATGGCCCCCATTAACCAGGGCACCCTAATGAAACAAGTGCCTCAATGGGTCAGGCGCCTCAATGGATCAAGCGCCCTGGATCAAAGGGTTATCAGCTGCTGCGAGTTCGGAGCGAAGATAAGCTTTGACCAAGCATTGTGAGGCGCCTCCTTCATCACAGGCGCCCTGTAACAAGCCTATAAAAGGGGCTTTGACCCCTCAACTCAGTACAACATTCGAAGATCATTCTAAGCCTTCCAAGTGACAACAAAGTGCTAACGACGAAGCTCTGCGACCAAGGAATCTCCGGGAGGAAGTGTGCGGCACTTTGGAGTTCCAGATCGGCCGAGTCTTCAACTCTTTCTGTTTGGTTTGCTTTACTTTCCGTACTTAATTTCTTAAATATTTGTGATTGTAAATCTTGCAATATAAGACGAGTTTCTCCGTCTCCGAAAAGTCCGGAAAGGAGATCATTAGTGGACGGGCATTTCCCGTGCTTAGGCCTTGGACGTACTGACTCTGGGGGATTGGGAACCAAGTAAAAAAATCTCGCTTGCAATTTGTTGTCTTTTATTTTTCGTTCTTTCTATTTTCCGCTGCTACTAACTCTGTATCTAGAACGAACCTCGAATGTCTACGAAAGACAAGTTTTTCACAAGAATTTTTACGGTCGATATCCACCCCCCCCCCTCTATCGACGGCACTGGTCCCCACACGTTGATTGTGTCTCCAAATTAGGACTTGATTGTGTCTCCAAATTAGGACTTGATGCATAGATTTATTGTAGGAAATAGAGAAACAAGACCCCTTTTCCACCATAAGATCATCTAATTCTTGTGCTGTAACGCCCCAAAATTTTCCCATATAGAATGCTATGAAATATCATGAAATTCATAAAACATAGCTGTGCTTATGTAAAATGGTAGGGTAATTGCCTATGCCTCTAGGCAACTGAAGGAACATGAAAGAAACTACCCTACCCATGACTTAGAATTAGCAGCGATGGTCTTTGCACTGAAAATATGGAGACACTATTTATATAGAACTCAGTGTAAAGTTTATACAGATCACCAGAGTCTGCGGTATTTCTTCACCTAGAAAGATCTGAATATGAGACAGCGCAGATGGCTTGAATTGGTCAAGGATTATGATTGTGAGATCCTGTACCATCCGGGAAAAGCCAACAAGGTAGCCGATGCTCTCAGTAGAAAATCATGTGCTGCTTTGATGTCTTTATCAGCTTTGTCACAACCCTTAGGGGAAGAAATTATGAATTACGGGATTGAAATCATATCAGGATAGTTGTCCACCCTGATGATTGCGCCGACATTATTCGACGATATTCTGGAAAAGCAGAATCATGACTCGAGTCTTCAGAGAATCAAGCAAGAGGTTCTCGAAGGCAAGGACGATGGATTTCGGATTTCAGACAGCGGAGTCTTATATCTCCGGGATCGATTATGTATTCCCGACGACTCCGACTTACGGACAAGAATCCTAGAGAAGGCTCACGGAACACCTTATGCGATGCATCCTGGGTCTACCAAGATGTATCAGGATCTGAATGTAGCCCACTATGTCAGTATGTGTTTGACCTGCCAGAGGGTCAAAGCAGAACACCAGAGGCCTGGAGGAGTTTTGCAACCCCTGTCTATCCCCGAGTGGAAATGGGAAGACATCTCCATGGATTTCATCTCTGGGCTACCTAGAACGACGAATGGATATGATGGCATATGGGTTATAGTGGACAGACTCACCAAGTCCGCCCATTTTCTGGCCATCAGAATGACCTACTCGGTGGAGCAGTTTGCTCAACTGTACGTCAAGGAAATTATCCGACTACACGGGGTTCCCAAGACCATCATCTCGGATCGAGATGGTCAATTTACTGCGGATTTTTGGGGACACGTGCAGAAGGCTCTTGGCACGAAGCTGAAATTTAGTACTGCCTTTCACCCCCAGACTGACGGGCAGACTGAAAGAGTAAACCAGATATTAGAGGACATGTTGCGAGCTTGTGCCTTGGATTTCAAGGGAAGCTGGTGTCGATACCTGAGCCTGGCAGAGTTTGCTTATAACAACAGTTATCAGGCTACTATCGGGATGGCACCGTACGAAGCACTATACGGAAGGAAATGCAGATCTCCTATATGCTGGCTTGAGAGTGGTGAAAAGAAGGAGATGGGACTCCCGACGGATATTATAGACGAAACCACTCAGGCTATAAAGAATATTCGCCAGAGAATAGAAACTGCTCAGAGTCGGCAGAAAAGCTACGCTGACAAGCGACGCAGACCATTAGAGTTTGAGGTTAGGGATTCAGTATTCCTGAAAGTGGCCCCTATGAAAGGGGTGATGAGATTCGGAAAGAAAGGGAAGCTGAGTCCGAGATATGTGGGACCGTCTCAAATTCTGAGAGGGTAGGCAAAGTGGCCTACGAACTGGAGTTACCGCCAGAAATGTCGGCTATCCACAATGTCTTCCATGTATCAATGCTCAGGAAATGTACCTCTGATGGAAATCAAAGGATAGAACCTCCACCAGTACAAGATCAAGAGAACTTAAGTTCCGAACGCCGACCTATACAGATCTTAGATCGGGAAGTTAAAAAGCTAAGGAACAAGGAAGTACCCTTAGTAAAGGTTCTGTGGCAGAATGAGCAATTCAAAGAGGCCACATGGGAACGAGAGGAGGCAATACGATTAAAGTATCCGGAATTATTTTAAAGTTCAGGACGAACTTTTTATAAGGTATGGAGGATTGTAACGCCCCAAAATTTTCCCATATAGAATGCTATGAAATATCATGAAATTCATGAAATAGTATTATGGATATCAGGAAATATTATGAATTCATGAATATGAAATATTATGAAATTCATGAAATATTATCATGGATATTAGAAAATATTATGAATTCATGAATATGAAATATTATGAAATTCATGAAATATTATCATGGATATTAGAAAATATTATGAATTCATGAACATGAAATATTATGAAATTCATGAAATATTATTAATATTATGAAATTTCATGATGGGCTTGGCTTAATGGGCTTTGATATGGATTAGTGTAAAATGTGATAAAAAGGAGGAAGCAAGGATTGAACCTTGAACCTCCTAGTTGCACTCACCATGTCATAACCAATGAACCAAGCAATGTTTCTTGTAGAGGGAATAAGAAACATGCTTGTTAAAAGCTAGGGAAGTGAAGAGACATGTCTCTTCCTGAGAAAAGTATAAATAAGGGAAGTTGGAATAACTTCCTCTTCTTCTTCTTCTTCCTCCCTCTCATCACCGAAATCCCCTTCTCTTCTTCTCTTTTCATTTTCGAAAAAAAAAAGTGAACCCTAGGGTTTTAACCCTAGGGAATTGGAAGGAGAAAGGAATCCATTGAAGGTTCTTGCCCTCTACTAGGGCCAAGGTTGCTAGAGAAGACTAACAAGGGAAACTCTCATCTTCTTCTTCTTTAAGGGTACCCTAAGATTTTAAGAGGAGAAGAAATTCAAGCGAAAGGATGTAAGTATCCCCTCGCCTGCAGTGTAATGGTTATCGTATGTGTTGTTTCCTTGATTGTTTCAAAAAAAAAATGGGGACTTTTTCCCCTTGGCATGTTTCGGCCACCCCCTTAGGGGAAGGCTTTGGTTCCTTTTTATTACACTAGTAGACCCTTGGAACTTAGGGTATATGTATATGGGGTTTAATCAAAATGTTGTGAACAAAAAAACCTAGGGTTATATCCTTGTGTGACTTTCGGCCAACCTCAAAGAGGAGGCCTTGATTTCTTCTTGTTACATGTGTAGACCCCTTGGAACTTAGGGTATATGTGTGTGTTGTATCCTTCAAATGTAATGAATAAAAATCTAGGGTTGTCCTTGTATAGGGTTCGGCCACTTCCAAAGGGAAGTGTTTGGCTACTTTTGATACATGAAAAGAACCCTTAGGACTTAGGGTATCCACATATGTGGTGACCCTTCATTTTGTGATGACAACAACTAAGGTTTAGGGTTTGTAAGGGTTTCGGCCAAAGCAATGAATTAGGGTTAAGGAGAGTTGAATTATCCTATAAAATATTCATGCTTAGTGTATGGTATGATATTGTATACAAGGTGTTTGTATCATTGTTTGTGTGAATGATCAATGCAAAAGTCCTAATCTTTCCCTACTCTTGATGTTTCGGCCAACCCACTAGGACTAGGGTTTGTCAAGGTCAAACTACCCTATGATATATGTTTATGGTTGGGGATGATTATATGTATATGCATGTGGTGTTAAATGGAATGGTTGATATTGAAACCTTAATTGTTAGCATGCTATGATATGTTTATGCATGAGGTGTTTAAATGAGATGTCTGATTGAAATCTTAATTGCTAGCATGCTACCACTTCCTATGATATGAGTATGACCTATGTGACCAAATCTTGTCAGATCTAAAGTATGTTAAGTGGTTGAATTATGATGTATGTATGAGCATGTCTTATAGCCCATGGGGCACACTTATGAAATTGCATGTGATATGTTAAAATGCTTGAACGGATACTCTACTAAGTATGGGATCAAGAGCACCCCTTATGTTGTGTGGTGTGTCCCTCCAGGATCATGAGCACCCTTGAAGAGTGGTGTGTCCTGCAAGAAGTGATTTGGAGTACTCCTTAGCATATATGTAAAAGCATGATAAGTATTTTACTTTTGAAGTTGTGTACCCGACTCGTAAGGGGGTCGTTAAACAAATCCGGGGTGCATGTTAACGTAAGGTCATGGCTCCGGTAGGACGGAAGGGTCCTGCTCTAATTAATTGGTGGCTCGCTACCCCAATTCATTAGGGAACGCGCAATAGTTCCGCACGATAGTTGGTACACAACAGGGCCCAATATGATATGGATGTATTTTTAAGTAATACCATTATGGAACTGCTTTGAAAAAAAAATATTTATTGCATGTGATAGGTATGCTTAAAATTCTATATGCTGCATACTTAGAAACTTGATGTTTAGTATGCTATGATGAACTCATGCTTATGTCTTGTTATGTACACACGCTGTATGCTTTCGTATGGATTTTGCGAGTAGGACCGGATCCTTACTAAGCTTTTATCCTTACTAGTTATGTGTTGTCTTATGCTGCAGATAAAGGTAAGGAACACATGAGCTAAAGGAAGAGGCAGGAAGGCTGAAGATGTGTGGGGTGGTGGCTCGGGAAAGAAAGACTTCTATATCTACATATTTATGTTTATGTTTAGGTTCCCTTGACAATAAGTGTTAGTGATTAGGATTGACATGGCATGATAGTGTTTACCTTGGAGGTCTCTTATACTTGATCTTATTGGATTATATTATGGTTTGAAATAAAATATGAACCTCTCATGTTATGGAATAACTTTTGATTAAAATATTTCAAATGATGTTCTAACGATTCAAGCATGACATTTGTTTGACATGTATAGACAAGCATGCTTAGCACTTACTCCTTGCATTGTTTGTTTTAAATTTTATGCTAGAAGATAGAGGAAAAAAAAATAAATACATGATTGTTTGTTACGTAACCCCGCCCCGAGAGTAGATATAAGGGCGGGCGTTACATGTGCTATAGTGTCTATTTGACTGGGAGTAGGAATTTCATCATCTTGAAAATCTTCCCAAGAAGTCATCTCAAGATGTTGAGGTTGATGTGGTTTATCAAGTGTTGAATCCTCTTGACATTCTGATCGACTTTGGTATGTTTGAAATGTTCGCTCAACCCTTTGCTTGCTTCTATAATCGAAGACCTCATAACCATCCAATCTTATGGTAGTTCAAGGTCATGTTGTTGTAGTTGGAAATATACAAGCTGCTCGGGGACTTGTTGAGATTGAATGTTCTAGTTTGTAGATTTTCCCAACAATAGCTATCAGTGCTTAAAGTTGGATCATCCATAATCAGATGTTTAAGTTGAAATAAGCACTAAAGATTCATGGGAGCACTAGCATCTTGGTGACATAGGTGACATATAGCAGTTGGATGAGTCGTGCTACCACAAGTTCCATAGAGGAACTCATATTGGTCTTTAGATGACTTATAGTCCTCATCAAATTCTTCAAATTGCAAAGAATATGGATCCATGTTCAAACACAAAGAAAATTTTCTAACTTCTCTTGAAATACTAATAACAATATGGAGTACTCATAACAACACAAATGGTTATATATGATATAAAGTAACCAAGGCACCCAACAAATTTAGTGTTAGAAAATGCAGAATTAAAACTAAGAAAAAGAAATGTAGAAATAAAAGCAAGAAAATGGAAAATAGCTATACATAAAAAGAGAATGTAGAATTTAAAGTAAGAAAAGAAATGCAGAAATGAAAGGGAGAAATGACAAAAGCAAGCTATACACAAAAATAAAGAAAAAAATATCTTGACTAGCTAAATTGATTATCAATTAATATTAATCTGAACAGTTCTCGACAACACACTAAAAACCTAGTGTTGCATCCACAAGTGCACGAAAACTTTGTCAAGTAAAAAAATATCAATCCACTGGAATTGTTGATTAAGTACTAGTCGAGTCTGCAAAACCAGCTCTCTAGATGATCATAGTGTTGGTTGTGAAAGCTTGCTCAAGAGAGAAGAGAGAGAAAAAGAGAGAGGGAGAAAGAGAGAGAGAGTGAGAGAGTTGATCTTTAGGGATGGGTGGAATCTAGGATTTCGGTTTTGCTACAATACTAGTTGATGCCCTATGTATTGTTAATATCCTAATCTCGATGTTTATGCACTTATAGAGATCCTAACTAGGTATCGGTGTTAACTCTGTAGAAGTGCACCGGAGTGATTTCCCCTTGGGCAACCAATTATAGGGATCTATAGGCATAAACATTTGAAAATCGCAACGGAAATAATAGATCCCACGAGCGATCCATGCGAAAGAATACTCATACAAAGTTAGATCTACAACTTCCTATCTTATAGGTATACCATTGACGTATGTCCTTCGCTTATCCCGCGTGTCCAAGGTACGCCGGATCTCTTACATGTTCAAGTGTCCATGCCTCTATGTGTATCCACACGAACACGATCTCTTAAGCTTCGGAGAATAATCGCCTTTGTGGTGCTAGCCACAAGAGGAGATTCACAAAGCAAGGAGTGGAGGTGAAGGGGTTTCGGCCAAAGGGTAGGAGGAAAAGAAAATGACAAGAGCTAATCCAAATGATAAGAAAAACTCTTTTATACTCATCCAATGAATATGAAAAGTTTGTCCTTTTAGCTTCCCACCATTAAAGACAATAAAAACCTAATTAAAGCACATGTTTCTCATGTGGCTCTTCAATTTCTCTTCATCTAATGAAGAGAAACTTCTTCATCTTCCTCTATTATTTATTGATTAAACATTATAATGAATAAATATCACATTCAAATATGAATGAGTCTAATATAAATGAGTCTAACTAAAATTAGAACTCAATCCTATAATCCAATTGGATTCACTTCTAACTAAATTAATCCAAATCGGAGCAAATCTTAGTCAAACAAAAATTAATTAATCTCCGAAGCATCGTGTCCTTAGTGTGTGACCCAATATGTTCTCGTAGCATTGGCAATGTGTCTAAACCGCTTTAGACACATAAGCAATAAGAGACATCTATCAATGCATCATTGCTACCCAAGAGACGAGAAAGTCGAGATCCGACTTAACCTCCATGACTATGACAATGTATGACCTTGTCATTCTATCCTCGATATCTAGATTGACCAATGAGGCATAGACCGTGTCATCCTTGATCAATCATTGTTTTTCTTAATTCCCAAGTAGACTCAATCAAATAAATGAGCTCAACATCTCATATTGACTCATTTGAGTATGGTCATGTGTTTTAATAGTCCTACTCAATCAAGGGGCCCACAAATATCATAACCGTCATATGGGAGAGATAGATCTCATCTACATCACTCACATCCCTCCGCATAATTAATTACATACCCAATGATCGCCTTTATAGTCAACCTTGTTACAGGTGACGTTTGACGATCCAAAGTACATAACTCCTTATGTAGGGAACCGTTGTGACTTCATATCTAAGGACTATTCATACTAACAGTCACATGAGAAAGTTTATAACACTCATATGACAATCTATAAAACTTTCTCATGGCGGGTCAATTTAGTACATATTTTCTATTGTATACCCATGTGTCACTTAATATCACATATCCATGACTTGTGAGGTCAAGTCATCAATTAACCTAACATGCTAGTCTCCATGTATTAATATTGCCCCTGTATGTTAATGCTTGACTAGGAATAGTTTAGTGTAGTGTTCTTTACATCATCTCACTATCGATTCAATCAATCGATATGATGTAGATAACAAGAACCTACTACCCAAGGACATCATTGTTGGGTATGGCTTGGCGGGTTTCCTTAGCGATTACTTGGTCGTCCTTGAGAGACCTCTCCATATCTACGGATTAAAAATTAAACTGAATGGAGATCTATCTCCCAACGATCATCTTGTCATCGTATCGTTCGGTACGAATTACAACTTGGTCAATCACAAAGATCAAGCCTTGTAATTCTTCTAACCGAACGACTACAGAATAGACGATGAGTGGATCGTCGGTTCTTGTGTTTATGGTCGGGGTCCATTCAATTAATTATTCACCATGATTCGCAATCAAAATAATTATTTATTGCACATAAAATGACGAAGCTAATTAACATGGCACCAAAAGAATAAAAGGAGCTAAAGGAAGGACATATACCTTCCGTTACCTTACGATCTTCTACCGTATGACCCTCCCCTCTTGGGCGTCGTATGGGAGACGATCTACCAAGAACCGTGGTCACCAAGTTGATCCCTTCTCCTTGCGCCAACCAATCCCTAACCAAAGGGATGTCGTCAGCCGCTCCAAAGAAGAAGATAATTCAAACACAAACCCTACTTCTCCTCTCCTCCACCGCCGGCGTCCTAACTGTGAGTTGCTTCAAGACAAAGTTGCAAACAACTTTACTCCTTGAAGAACAACATCTGCACAGTCCAAAGCCAGCAACCGGCTCCTGAGCATTGCTCCCTGACCAAAGTTGCGAGTAACTTTACCGCAGCCGTTAGCAACTTCTCCACAACCTGAAAATTGCGAGAGCAATTTATCTACAAGTTGTAAGTTGCGTGGACTGCCAAATTACTCGACTCTGCATGCGCTCTGCTCTCCACCAAAAGCCACTGAAGGTTGTCTTGCTCTTCTCCCGAAGGCCACTGAAGCAACCATCTGAAGAGCAACTGAACAACCATCCGAGGAGCAACTGAGGCCATCGAAGGTTGCTTAATTAACCTTCTTTCTTCATCTGATGTTGGCGTCAGGTGGGATTTCTCCACCGCCGATTTCTCCATTGGCTCAGGTTGTGTGCGGGACCTTCTCCACCGTATCAGCCAAAGCAACCGAAGGTAGCAGCCGAAGAAGCCGAAGGTAGCAGCCGAAGGTTGCGTGAGCAACCTTCCTGCTCCCATGCAATTTCTCCACCGAACAGCAGCGTGCTCCCACGCGTGTCCTCTCCACCGAAGCAGGAGGTTGAGTGGAGAGCAAATTAATTGCTAAGGCAATTAATTTTTAATGAGGAATAATAGCGCATGTTGTTCAGTGCCGCACCATCAAACGAGAGGGAGAGAGAGATGGGAGAAGAGGAGAAAACCTAGGGTTTTTATATGTTCATTGGATCAATTCATTAAACTTGGTTTCATGCAACCTGGAATATATATAGGGCTATGGTAGGGACCATGAGGAGGAGTTGGATCTTGGCCTGCTAATGGATCCAAACCCGATCCATTAATGAAGATCCATTCCACTAAAGGATCCTCATTGAATTACCTCACCAACCCCCATATTTACATATGGGCTCCACCTATAATGAGTCATCCATCCCCTCGTGTTTAAGATATCAAATGTTTGATAATTAATTTAAATTACTGACAAATTAAATTAATTAACTTCTAGATCTTTGATTAGTATCACTCAACCTTATCATCATGTTGGATCAAATCCACCTGCAGGGTTTAACATGATGAATCTTTTAAGCTCATCAAGGGGCATCATCATCCCGTCTCACCAGGACACGGATTCCATCGATAATCAACGGCACACCATATAATTAATATTATTTCCCAACTTACCGGGCCTATCGATCTAACAGAATAGATCTCGCCCATTGGTATATCAAAGAAATAATAATTAATAATATGTGCCCGTTATTATATCGGGATTTAGGGATCGTACTCCATAATAAAATTCAAGGTCCTATCCAATTATCAAACCAGTACAAATTGGATGACCTCTGGTTTTGGTCCTGCTCAATGTACTCAAAGCACACTAGTGTAATTCTATGGTCAAGACCAACTACACCTAATTACACTACAACCATCCCGATGGTTTGTCCAATTCCATCTCGGCTGTGAGCCTCTGCTTATACTAGGCAAGGAGCTGATAACATGATCTTCCGTGTGACACCACACACCATGTTATCTATAATGCAAAGTAAAAGATTTTTATGCATGTACTAATATAAATAAGCACCTAGCGTTGTTGTGATTCTTTTTCAAAATGTGGATGACTATACAGAAAAGGTAAGACTTTTAGTATACATCCTAACAATCTCCCACTTATACTTAAAGACTTTGCCGTCCTCAAAATGTCATACATCTGACTCCCTGATCCTCCACATGCCTAAAGCTCTCGCTATCAAGGCCTTCAGTGAAAAGATCTCCCAGGTTATCCTCTGATGTAATCTAGGCAATAACAGCTTTTCCTCGCCTAGGTGGTACTTGCGCTCTATGTGTTTACGTGCCTTATGGACTCGTGGCTCCTTCAAGTTTGCAACTGTTCCATTAATATCACAACATAATATGATAGCTTTGGGCAAATCAAGAATCACATCTAAGTCCATCTTGAGGTTCCTAAACCATATAGCTTCCTTTGGCTGCCACAGATGCTGCCTCATGCTCAATTTCCATGGTTGAGTCCGCCACGCAGCCGCTGCGCGACACTTCTCCTAACTATGGTTCTACCCCCTAAAGTAAACACAAAACCCCAAGGAATAATTATATTTGCCCCTATCCGACTGGAAATCTGTATCCGTATAACCCATAGGAGATTGGTCAGCCCAGTAAACCAGCATATAATCCTTAGTCCTTCTTAGACACTAATATATGCTTTTACCACAATCCAATTTCCCTGACCTGGGTTACTCTGATATCTGCTAACCATGCCCACGGCAAAGCAGATATCTGGTCTCATTTTTAGCTTACATGAGGTTTCCTATAGCCGATGCTAAAGGAACTGCCATTACCTGCTCTATCTCCTTTGATATTCTAAACATATCTCCTTAGATAGAGTAGTTCCACAGCTGAAAAGTACAAAACTATTCCTGGAAGTTTCCATGCTAAAACGAGCTAAGACAGTGTCTCTGTATGAAGCTTGGGATAAACACAACATCATTCACTGATGATCCCTTAGAACTTTGATCGCCAAGGATGTGTCCAGCTTCTCCTAAGTCCTTCATATCAACTATTTGGACAACCATACCTTTACGTCTGATAATACTTTGTCATTGTTGCCAACTAACAAAATATTATCTATGTATAGTACAAAAATACCAATACATTTCCATCACATTTCTTATATACACAAATCTCATTCGTCCTTTGAACAAATCCATATGACTGGATTATTTCTTCAAAGCGGATGTTCCTTGTCATAGGTCTAGGGATATTGATTCATGGCCGCCAGGGACTAAGTCCGAAGACTCTCCCAAGAACATGAATGCTTCAGGTTGACTATCAACCCTCCCATTATGATGAGGCACCACCTGTATATCTTCTATGACACGCGATGTAGTGACTTGTGGTATATCTTTTTGTACAGTTGGTACTAAGGTTGGAACATCCCCTCTTAATTCTTCAAGAACTAATCTACTTATGGTCTTGTGGTTCATCACATAGTCTTCCTCTAAGAATCGAGTATTCGTGCCAATGATTACCCTCTGATCCTTAGGACTATAGAACCACCTTTCGTTCCTCTAGGATAGCCTACGAACAAGCGCATGAGATTCTAACTTATCAATATCTCCCTTCAGCACATGTGTTGAACTACCCCAAATCTAAATATGTCTTATACTAGGCTTTCGCCCAGTCCACATTTCTATGGGAGTAGAGAGTACTGACCTAGATGGTATCAAGTATGTACACTGTCGTTTCCAGGGCATATCCCCAGAACGAATCCGACAACTCGGAGCAGCTCATCATTGTCCTAACCCTCTCTATAAGAGCTATTTTCCTTCACTTTGCTGCACCATTCTATTGGGACATACCAGGTGCAGTCAATTGGGATTGAATCCCAATCTCTGATAACTAAGTCCTAAACATTCCCAAGAGGTACCCACCATCACGATCCGATCGTAGTGTCTTGATACTTTTACCTTGATGTTTCTCCACAACAGTCTTGAATTATTTGAACTAATCAAAGATTCAGACTTGCGGCCATCAAGTAAACATATCCATACCTTTGAATATTCGTCTCACGAAGTATTCAAAGCTACCTCTTTCCTGGATAGGCATAGACACAAATCAGAATGACCAATTCTATCATATCTTTGGCTCTATACCCCTCGTCCTTGAAAGGCCTTTTGGTCGTCTTACCTTCCAAGCAAGCTTCAAAAGTTTGGGAAGTCTCCCACCACCAATGAACCGGAGGATCCATTGGCTATCAACCTTTGAATCCTACTAAGGTTAATAAGACCAAGCTTTAGATGCCAAAGGTATGTTTGGTTCATCTCGGAAGGAACCTTTCTCTTATTTTGGTTAGATGATGAGCTATTAGCTACTATTTGCATCAAGGGAGACTTTGGTTCTAATTGCTTAAATTGCTTATCCATGTTCTTAAATAGATAATCATTCTATTCGACTTTTCATAACAAAAAGCAATAGAATATCCATTATTTCAGAAACTGAACCAGAGTTCGTTCTAAACGTTGGTACATAAAAGTAATCTTCTTAAAACCAAAACTTTATTTTCCTAAATAAAAATAAATAACTCCCACTGCAATAGTAGCCACCTCCGTAGCATATCCCATGTAAACAGTAATCTCATCCTTAGCTAGTCGTTCGGCTTCTTGGAACCCCTACAAAGAATTGCAGACCTGTTTAGTGGCATCCGTATCTACACACCAGGTACCGGTAGATAACACCGCTAAACATGTTACAACGACAAAAGAAAAAGATATACCTTTCTCTTGACGACGAAGACAGTTCGCCTTCCAATTTCCAATCACTGGTTCGTGAAGCACTTGCCTTTCGGCTTCTTCACACCAGCCTGAGGTCCCTACGATCCAGCCGCCTTCTTGTACCCACCTTATTTCTTCTTCTTCCTGCCTTTCAGCACAGAAGTAGAAACCTTCTAAGTGACCAAGGCCTGCGAACTCTGACAAAAAAGCACCTCTGTCGCCTAGAGTTCTCCTAACAATTCCCCCAATGTATACTCATGCTTATTCATGTTATAGTTGTGCCGAAATTGCCCAAAAATCCTAGGCAGAGATTGGAGTATTATATCGACCTGGGTTTCCTCGTCGATTTGTCCTCCAAGAACCTCAATCTCATTGAGGTGGGCCATCATTTTCAGTACATGATTCGAAGAGCACATATTTGTACTCTTCAGTAGTAAGGACAATGTCTAGGTTTCTTTTCCAGTCTATGTAATTGGGGGCCAATAAGTTTGTTTTCCTTAAATATGGTCGCTAGTGGGTTAAAAGCTATTTTGAAAAATCCTAAGAATCACAACATACACTACTTTAGAATTCGAAAATAAATTGATTCCTCAAAACAATACATTTTCGAAATCAACCAACACCCCTACACACCAAGAAATTTGCATGCCACGATGGTGTGGATGTATACAAATTTCTACATTCGTAAGAGGAGGTTTCACCCATTAATCTTACTATCTCATCAACCTAACTTTTTGACAAGTAAGATTAATAGTTGGTTAACTTCGGCCCTACAAAATAATAGCAGTGACTCCGATGGGGAGGATACTATTATTCGCATCTAAGTGTTTACCATTACAGGACACTAAGAAAATTATTTCCGATTATGTGCCTTTCGATGGGGAAGTACATACGCTCTTTAATAATTTTCTATAGTTTTTTCCTACCCAATGATCCGCAGAACAAGTCCATCCGATAGAGAGGAAGGCACTCAGAGCCGACACGAAGAATTGTTCGCATCACTTATCGGATTGTAATAGAGGTCATGAGACCCTTAGGATCCCTCTCCCACTTAGTAATTTATTACGAGGAATTTTAACTAGCCCCCACACAACAAGCACATAACCAACATAATGAAAAAATGTAGAAAATCCTAGATTTTCCAACTTTTATGGCCTTGGTTTCCAATGCGCCTCCAGTCGTGTCATCACTTCATCCGCTCCTCCCTTCCTTTTGCGTAAGCCACCTTGAGGGATCTCCGAGCCGAAATGACTAGCTAATTATTTACATCATCAATCCTATACTCCACGAAGGAGTGTACATGAAAACTAGATCGAAAGTAAAATAATAAGTTCGGCTAAACATGTGTCGTATTCAATTTCAAAAATTAAATACTACCTAGCCTCGTCAAACCCGAGGATTAATTAATTTACAACAATTGCATAAACATTCACACACATCAAATATTTGGCCATGATAAGTTGGAATCCAGTGCCTGCAATACAAAGTTAGCCTACGCACATCCACATATCATCCAGCAAAATATAATGTATGAAAAATGTAAAAAATTAACCAATCCTAAACACAAAAAACCAGAAACCTCAGCTCTGATACCAATTGTTGGGTATGGTTTGGTGAGTTTCCAAAGCGATTACTTGGTCGTCCTTGAGAGATCTCTCCATGTCCATGGATTAAAAATTAATCCGAATAGAGACTCGTCTCCCAACGACCATCTCGTCATCGTATAGTTCGTTATGAATTACAACTTGGCCAATCAAAAAGATCAAGCCATGTAATTATTCTAACCGAACGACCGCGGAATACGACGAGTGGATCGCCAGTTCTTGTGTTTATGGTCGGGGTCCAATTAATTAATTATTCACCATGATTCGCAATCAAAATAATTAATTATTGCACATGAAATGACGAATCTAATTAACATGGCACCAAAAGAATAAAAGGAGCTAAAGGAAGAACATATACCTTCCGTTACCTTACGATCTTATACCGTATGACCCTCCCCTCTTGGACGTCGTGTGGGCGATGATCTACGAAGAACCGTGCTCACCAAGTCGATCCCTTCTCCTTACGCCAACCAATCCCTAACCAAAGGGATGTCGCCGGCCACTCCAATGAAAATAATCCAAACACAAACCCTACTTCTCCTCTCCTCCACCGCTGGCGTCCTAACTGTGAGTTACTTCAAGACAAAGTTGCAAACAACTTTGCTCCTTGAAGAACAACATCTCCACAGTCCAAAGCCAGCAACCGGCACCTGAGCTTTGCTCCCTGAGCAAAGTTACGAGTAACTTTACCGCAGCCGTTAGCAACTTCTCCACAGCCTGAAAATTACGAGAGCAATTTATCTACAAGTTGTAAGTTGTGTGGACTGCAAAATTACTCGACTCTACATGCGCTCTGCTCACCACCAAAAACCACCGGAGGTTGTCTTGCTCTTCTCCCGAAGGCCACCGAAGCAACCATCTGAAGAGCAACTGAACAACCATCCAAGGAGCAACCGAGGCCACCGAATGTTGCTTGATCAACCTTCTTTCTTCATCTAAAGTTGGCGTCAAGTGGGATTTCTCCACCGCCCACTGCTCCATTGGCTCAGGTTGTGTGCGGGCCTTCTCCACCGTATTAGCCGAAGCAGCCGAAGGTAGCAGTCGAAGAAGCCAAAGGTAGCAGCCGAAGGTTGCGTGAGCAACCTTCCTACTCCCATGCAATTTCTCCACCGAACAGCAGCGTGCTCCCACGCGTGTCCACTCCACCGAATAGCAGGCGTGCTCCCATGCAAGCCATTCCCATGCGTGTCCTCTCCACCGAAGCAGGAGGTTGAGTGGAGAGCAAATTAATTGCTAAGGCAATTAATTTTCAAAGACGAATAACAGCGCATGATGTTCAGCGCCGCACCATCAAACGAGAGGGAGAGAGAGAAGAGAGAAGAGGAGAAAACCTAGGGTTTTCATGTGTTCATTGGATCAATTCATTAAACTTGGTTTCATGCCACATGGGATATATATAGGGCTACGGTAGGGACCATGAGGAGGAGTTGGATCTTGGCCTGCTAATGGATCCAAACCCGATCCATTAACGAAGATCCATTCCACTAAAGGATCCTCATTGAATTACCTCACCAACTCCCATATTTACATATGAGCTTCACCTATTATGAGTCGTCCATCCCCTCGTACTTAAGATATCGAATGCCCGTCAATTAATTTAAATTACTGACAAATTAAATTAATAAACTTCTGGATCCTTAATTAGTACCACGCAACCTTATCATCATGTTGGATCAAATCTACCTGCAGGGTTTAACATGATGAATCTTTTGAGCTCATCAAGGGGCATCATCATCCCGACTCACCAGGACACGGATTCTATCGATAATCAACGGCACACCATATAATTAATATTATTTCTCAACTTACCGGGCCTATCGATCAAACAGAATAGTTCTCGCCCATTGGTAAATCAAAGAAATAATAATTAATAATATGTGCCCGTTATTATATTGGGATTTAGGGAATGTACTCCATAATAAAATCCGAGACCTTATCCAATTATCAAGCCAATACAAATTAGATGACATCTGGTTTTGGTCCTGCTCAATGTACTCAAAGCACACTAGTGTAATTCTATGGTCAAGACCAACCACACCTAATTACACTACAACCATCCCAATGATTTGTCCAATTACATCTCGGCTGTGAGCCTCTGCTTATACTAGGCAAGAAACTGATAACATGATCTTTCGTGTGACACCACACACCATATTATTTACAATGCATAGTAAAGGACTTTTTATGCATGTAGTAATATAAACAAGCACCTAGCGTTGTTATGATTCTTTTTCAAAATGTGGATGACTATACAGAAAAGGCAAGGCTTTTAGTATACATCCTAACAATTATTATACATAGTTATTTTCCACAAATATAAAGTAAGTATAATAACTAAATTTTTCCTTTATTGATAATAGAATATGATTCAAAAGTCCTTAATCAATCATCACATAATTGGCTCTAGGGCTCTTACTAACAATTGTTGGGACCTTGCCATTTAGCTAGAGGGGATGAATAGCTACTTTTTCAATTTTCTTCATACAAAGGTTAGCAAGTGCAAGCAGAAAACTAACAATAATCTAAAACCAATACTAACACAAACCGTTAATTACGTGGTTCGGAGAGAAAGCTCATACTCCACGGCTGTCCGTAAGGTGGACGATCCCGATCCGTCGGTGGATAACTCCCCGGAAGACCTTCGGCTAGCTCGTGTAGCTCCTTATGGGTGGAGAAACCTCGCCACAACCCGCATCACTCTTCTGAGCACTTAGACTACTAATTGGCCTTTAACCAAAGTCAATTTCGTCAAAAACTCTCATCCAAAACCGAGCTCTCTTAAATAGAGCTCTTTGCTGAGAAGACCGTTACCAATCGACTGGTCAAGCACCAGTCGACTAGTGCCACTAGGATTCAAACGTTACAGCCCAACGTTTAAATTCCAGCTATCATCAGTCGATTGATCTTTCTGTGGACTTCATCAATCGACTGATCCAAGCATCAGTCGACTGGTCCACTTCCAAACCTAAGGTTTCCCTTCCCGAGTACATTTCTCTCAGCACTCGAACCCTAGGATTTCCTTCCCGAGTATAATTCCCTCAGCACTTGACCCCTCACGACTCAGTTGGCTCTCCATTCAGCAGCCTCGACCTATTTCCTTCAAGCCCTCTTCGACTTTGGCTCTCGTTCCTCGGATGCAGCAAGCCCACGACCTATCTCCCATGCCATCCTTCACGTATGCCTCGAAGTCCGCTTCCCTAGTCTCATCGTTCCTGCTTTATCCACGGTCCCTCGGATCATACAAGCCCATGGTTTGTCTCCTCACACCATCCTTCACCGGACCCGGAGCCGTCCAACTAAGTCCATGTGTATCCTGCAAACCTGCATACTCAAATACACATATCAAATACAAGGGTGAACCTAACTTAAACCCTTTGCCCAAACATCAAAACACATGGTCACTCCGGACCATAGATTTCCCAACAATCTCCCCCTTTTTGATGTTTGGCAATACATTTAAGTTAGGGAAAACAAATAGCAAATTCAATGCATTAACTATTTGGAATTACGTTGCCAAGGCTTCATCTTGGACTTATACCACCAATGCGTATGTAATGCAAACATGCATGGATCCTATCACAAGGCATCCCCACACCTAACCTCCCTAATGAGTTTAGGATTTTTACCAAACCAGGCTTGTTAAAACCTCTCCAAGGCTCCCCCTATATTGGACTTACAAAGGCTTTTTAATAACCTTCCCAAGGTTCCCCCTTTGCCACCAAATGAGCAACAATGCTCCCCTTTTACCTAAGCTACCCCTTGACCTATGATTTCTTGCAAAGGCGTATTTGGTTTCCCACTTAAACCCAACAATTCTCCCCCTTTGCCACACATCAAAAGGACTCCAACAATTTCCCTCTTATTAGATCCTTAACCTCTAATAATCATAAACAAAGTGTATTAACCCCCCATAAGATTACATACTTGTTTTACATCATTACAACACCTTTTGATTATTGAAAACCAGTTTCAGCCTCTATCAGTCGACTGCCTCTTGAGCCAGTCGACTGGTACCCTGAAAATCTCATTTTCAACATTTCTGACCCAATTTCAGAAATACACCAGAAATTTCATAAATCTCCAAAAATTTCCAAATTTTGTGGAGAGGTTTGTGGTACCCATATCTACATGGGAAAAATACATTTAAAAATATATCTATCACCAATCCCAAGATTGACACAAAACCCAAAACTATTTAAATGGTTCATTTTAACCTTGACCTAAAGTCTTAGTTTTGACCTCCTCTTGATGTCTCTGCTCATACCAAACCACAATGCATCCCTGGCATTTGTTTATATGGCATCTACACATCAAAAATCAACTTCCATGCTATATGACCCCAATGTCATATTTTCATGTATGAGACTCAAACCCATTGTGTCAAATTCCTAGGATTGAGACTTCAAATCCATCTCCATATCCTTTGGCACACTTCATGACCCATCTAGACATCCAATAGAAATCCTCCCGGGATCCATAGACCAGGGGTCCCAACTTGACTCCTAGAGCTCCCCCTTGAGCTCTTAGCCTTAGCCACCTCCCTAGGTGACTCACTTATAAACAAATGGCCACACCAGTGTACCTCCGGTGTCTTTTGGCCTACACCCTTAACCTTCTTAACCTTGGACCCCATGTCCTTAGTTAAGACTTTCTCCTTTCTTTTAAATGGCATCCCCTTGTCATTTTTGGACTTCCCCTCCTTGCTATAGTTATATGTTACCCTAGCATGTTTCTTTTCATTAGCATCGAAGAACTTAGATCAGTATCCTAGACCCGATCTATTATTGTTGGTTTTTTTACTACCCAACCCCGTAGCTAAACCCTTAGACCCAATAGTGAATCTATCTAGGGTTTTCTCCATATCTTCATGTCTTGCCCTCAAGACTTAATTTTCCAACTCTAGAGCTCTAACCCTAGAGTCAACATGTTCACCTTGGACATTCCTAGACCTACCTACCTTCCTAGGCATATGTCTCCCCTTCTTGGGATTTGTGCCATGATCATTAACCACCTTCCTTCCCTTAGGCATGGTAGTTTGGGTCTTTCTTGGTCTAGCCTTGGGTAATGATTTCCTAGAATTATCTACCTTATTAACCCTATTCCTATCATTATACCTAAATCCATGATTATTCATAACAAGCATATAAGAATTTGAAATTGGATTTAATTTCAAATAAGGGATTACCTTTCCTTTTACCTTTGAAGCTCCCCCTTGACTTGAGCTCCTCTTCTTTTCCAATTTCTTCAAGTGCGCCAATTTCTTAATTTCTCCTTTCTTTGGGCACTTGGTGTGGTAGTGTCCATGCTCACCACACGTGAAGAAAATTATATGTTTCTTATCCTTCTTTGTTTCATCCCTATAACTCATGTTAGTTTTCAAATTATTTGAACTGAGTTTAGGGCTTACCTCCTTTTTCTTACCCAATGGACACTTGTCCTTGTAGTGTCCCTTTTGATTGCTCCCAAAGTAAATTATGTGATCCTTTGACTTTGCTTTGATGGAGGTGGAAGCTTCTTCTTGCTCAGACATTGAGGATGGTCTCTCCTCCCCCTCAATCCTTGAAGTGGAGACTTCTTCTATTTCTTCCTCACTTGAGGATGTGGACGATTCCACTTTCTCCTCCTCTTCAGATGTTAAACTTGACTCAACATCCAATTGATCCTTCTCCTTCTCTTGGACCAATGATCCCTTTTCCTTGGGCTCTTCTTCTCCTTGCCTTTGTGTCGAATTTTCATGTAAAGTTATCACCTTTCTCCATAGCTCATATGCATTCTTGTATTCTCCTACATTTGACATAATATATGGAGATAATAAATTTAATACAATTCTAGTTACCTCCTTATCCGCCTCCACTTCCTCCGTTTGATCCTTGGTCCAATACCGAGGTCAAAGGTATTTTCCCTTCTTGTCCGTTGGAGCTTCAAATGGAACTTTCAATGTGGTCCAATGGTCCCAATCCATTTGGAACAACATGTCCAAGCGCTTCCTCCAATAATCGAAGTCATCTCGATCGTATGGAGGTGGAATCCAAATATCCCATCCTAGCGGACCTTCCGAGTCCATCTTCCTCCAGCTTTTTGCTCTCCCGGGGATTAGTTTGTAGACGAGTGACCCCGACTCTGATACCACTTGTTGGGACCTTTTCGTTTAACTAGAGGGGGGTGAATAGCTACTTTTTCAACTTTCTTCCTACAATGGTTAGTAAGCACAAGCGAAAAACTAACAATAATCTAAAACCAATGCTAACACAAATCGTTTACGTGGTTCGGAGAGAAAGCTCCTACTCCACGGCTGTCCGTAGGTGGACGATCCCGATCCATCGGTGGATAACTCCCCGGAAGACCTCCGGCTAGCTCGTGTAACTCCTTGTGGGTGGAGAAACCTCGCCACAACCTGAAACACTCTTTTGAGCACTTAGACTACTAATTGGCCTTTAACCAAAGCCAATTTTGTCAAAAACTCTCAGCCAAAATCGAGCTCTCTTAAATAGAGCTCTTTGCTGAGAAGACCGTTACCAATCGACTGGTGCCACTAAGATTCGAACGTTACAGCCCAACGTTTGAATTCTAGCTGCCATCAGTCGACTGATCCAGGATCAGTCGACTGATCTTTCTGTGGACTTCATCAATCGACTGATTCAAGAATCAGTCGACTGGTCCACTTCCAAACCTAAGGTTTCCCTTCCCGAGTACATTTCTCTCAGCACTCGAACCCTAGGATTTTCTTTCCAAGTATAATTCCCTCAGCACTTGACCCCTCACGACTCAGTTGAATCTCCATTCAGCAGCCTCGACCTGTTGCCTTCAAGCCCTCTTCGACTTTGGCTCTCGTTCCTCGGATGCATGCAAGCCCACGACCTATCTCTCATGTCATCCTTCGTGTATGCCTCGAAGTCCGCTTCCCTAGGCTCATCATCCCTACTTTGTCCACTGTCCCTCGGATGCATACAAGACCACGGCTTGTCTCCTCACACCATCCTTCATTGGACCCGGAGCCATCCAACTAAGTCCATGTGTATCTTGCAAACCTACATACTAAAATACACATATCAAATACAAGGGTGAACATAAATTAAACCCTTTGCCCAAACATCAAAACACATGGTCACTCTGAAGCATTGTGTCCTTAGTGCATGACCCAATAAGTTCTCATAATGTTTGCAATGTGTCTAAACTACTTTAGACACATAAGCAATGAGAGGCACCTATCAATGCATTATTGCTACCCAAGTGATGAGAAAGTTGAGATTCGACTTAACCTCCATGACTATGACAATGTATGACCTTGCCCTTCTATTCTCGATATCTAGATTGACCAATGAGGCATAGACCGTGTCATCCTTGATCAATCTTTGTGTTTCTTGATCTCGACTCAAACAAATAAGCTCAATATCTCATATTGACTCATTTGAGCATGGTCATGCGTTTTAATAGTCCTACTCGATCAAGGGCCCCACAGATATCACTCCCATCATATGGGAGAGATAGATCTCATCTACATCACTCATATCCCTCCGCATAATTCATTACATACCCAATGATCTCTTTTATAGTCCACCATGTTATGGGTGACGTTTGACGATACCAAAGTATATAACTCCTTATGTAGGAAATCGTTGTAACTTCAGGTCTAAGAACTATTTATGCTAATAGTCGCATGAGAAAGTTTATGATACTCATATGACAATCTATGAAACTTTATCATGGTGGGACAATTCAGTACACATTCTCTAATGTATACTCATGTGTCAACTTGATATCATATATCCATGACTTGTGAGCTTAAGTCATCAATTAACCTACATGCTAGTCTCCATGCATTAATATTGTCCTTCAATGTTAATGCTTGACAAGGAATGGTTTAGTATAGTGTTCTCTACATCATGACACTATCGATTCAACCAAAATTCACTGATCGATAGTTCCTGACTCAGTTCAATTCATGTACTGGGAGCATGGTCAACAGATGGTATTTGTCGTCTTTAGGTTTGTTGTTGGCGTCCTTCAGAACTACAAAACTATTTTTCATTATTAAAATTAAATCAAATCTATTTTGAAAAACCCCTGCATTTTATGCTTCCAACTCGCGAACTCCCCCTCGATCTTTGGCGGGTAGATGACTGGTTTGACGATTTTGTTGTTGCTTTAGACGGCAATTAGTCCTGCTGGAGTGTCCTTGCTCTGATACCAATTGAGAGTGATTGAAGGTCGGCATGTAACGACCCGGAAAATTCTCTCAATAATTTCTTTAAAATATTGATCATGTCTAGATAATTTTCTGAGGGACCTAGAGATATTGGTATGAACCTTAGCCTAGAAATCCATGATTTTCTCATTTAAATTGAGAAACTAAGTACTAATGGGCCTTATATGGGCTTTCTAGTACCATGATTATTGGTAGGTTTTAAGCAAAAAGTTAATATGAATATAAATGGATTTTAATTAAGAGTATTAGTAGGATTATGAGTAACTTTAGCATAAGTTTCCTATTTAAATTGAGAAGTTAAGTACTAATGGGCCTTATATGGGCTTTCTAGTACCATGATTATGGGTAAATTTTAGGTAAAAATTAATATAAATATAAAGGGATTTTAATGAGAAATATTAACATAATTATGGGGGAATTTCTAGAGAATTTTCGGAATTTTGGGAAAAATAATAGAAAAATAAAATTAAAAAAAATTAGTGCATGGACCAAGGATTTGAACCTTGGACCTCTTGTACAACCATGCATGCTCTAACCAATTCACCTAGCAAGGGAGTGCTATGAGGAAATGAAATGGAGTTTGGTTAAGGCTTAGGGGAAGAGGAAGAGACACCATGACTCTTCACTTACCCTCCTTAATGTGTTATAAAGAAGGGGGTTTGGGAGTTACCTTCTTCCTTCCATCAATTGCACTTTCTTTCCTCCTCCTTCCTCATTCTAGCCGAACACCACAAGAGAGGTTCTCCATTGGAAAAGCTCCACAAGAAGGTCTCATCACCAAGATCTAAGGGTTTTCCAAGGCTACAAGGGCAAGGGGGTTCAAGTGTCCAAGGGATTTACAATTTCCTTCTCTTTTAAGGTCTAAAAAATCAAGATTAACCAAGGTAAGACTCCCTCACCTGTGGTATAATAGTTCCTTTTGGATTTTAGCATAATATGAAGTTGTTTGAGATTTTATGTTGGAAAAAAAGAAAAGAAGGCATGAACCCCAACCTAGGTTTCGGCCACTAGGATTTGTTGGTCCATGATGATGCTAAAAATCTTCATCATGTTTTCTAATGTGCTCTCATGATGTTTAAAGATTAAATATAATTTTTGAGAATTTTTGGGGTACCCTAGGATCCCCTAGGGTTTCGGCCAATCCCATGAACCCATGGGTAGGGTTGAATCTAAACCCTCAAGCATGTGTTTTGTGTATTATCATGATATAAGGGGGATTGAGGGTGACTTATGTGAACTTTTACAAGGCTTTGTGACCCCACAAGTTTCGGCCAAGTTGGATAGTAGGGCAAAAGTCAGGGCTTTCCTCAAGTAAGGGCTCTAATGGCCCCTATGGTATGGTATGATTGGTGTTTAATGGTTGATTGGGGATCTTAATGAAATTTTTCCATGCACCCATGCCCTTATAGGTTTCGGTCAGCCCTAGGAAGGGGGGCTAAAGGTTAGGGTTAACCCTAATCATGAGCCCTAATGGCTTCCTATGGTCTTATGGATAAGGTATGGTTGTTCCTTTACCTTATGCTATCTTACATGTTTATGGAATTGATGGAACTCCACCTTATAGGATTCGGCCAAGCCATGTATCTAGGGTTTGGGGTGGAGTTAGGGTTCAAAGAATCATGGTTTATGCTTATTATGAAGTATATATATAGGTTCAAGCATGTGGTAGAAATTAAGTTACCTATAACCCTAACCTCAAGCATCATGTTTTACGTTTGTATGTTTATGATTGGATGCCATGCTTAATAGGGTTATTTATGAATGTCTTATATTCTATGTCATGTGCTTGGATAGTAGGTAGCATGTTTATGGAAGTCCTACCTATGTATGCTTATGTTATGTTGAGAACCATGCTATGTTATATGCTCATGTTATGTTAAGAACCATGCTATGTTATTGTGTATGTTCATGATAAGAATGATGCCATGATAAGTATGTTAGGTTTATGTTCATGATAAGAATGATGCCATGATAAGTATGTTAGGTTTATGTTCATGATAAGAATGATGTCATGATAAGTATGTTATGTTTATGTTCATGATAAGAACGATGTCATGATAAGTATGTTATGTTTATGTTCATGATAAGAATGATGCATGCCATGTTGAATGGATAAAGATGCATGTCATGTTTATGAAAGAAGATGCATGTCATGTTTATGAAAGAAGATGCATACCATGTTTATGAATGAAGATAATGCTCATGCCTTCCAGGCATCATGATGCTATGCAATAAGTATGAACAATGAAAGGACAAGCATGTGTTAAGTCATGCTTTATGTAGCATGGTTATGCTATAAATGTCTTCTGAATGATGAAACATATAAAGTATTTTACTTTATAAATGGGCTTGTACCGGACCGAAGTATGGGTCCAAGGGATGGGCACCTTAAGACCGCCCCGGTTATGGACTACCGACTATGCTGTCCACGGTTCTGGCACTACCGGAGCTGTGCAACAGGGATGGGCTCCTTAAGAACGCCTCAGTTCGGGGACTACCGACTATGCTGTCCTTACCCTAGTAGGTCGGGGCTCGCTACCTCGGATTTGCTAAGGATGCGCGCTTATGATGTATGTATGTGGTACAAGCCGGGGACCCCAATGATATGATGATTATGTTTAAACATTTAAAAGTATGTTTTTAAAAGTTAAGCATCCTTATGTATATGCATTCCACTCATGCATTCATTCATGTTATGCATTATGCTATGCTAATAAAGTTTTATGCTTACGCTTCATGTTAAGAAATATGCACGAGAGTAAATGATCTATGTCATGATTATGTTAAGAAGATGCTCATATGCTATGATAGGAAGTATGCCTATGTTTATGCCATACAGGTTGGTTTACACCTTATAGACATGTTTATACCATGTATTATACCATGTTAAGAATGTTTATTATGTTATGTTTATACCATGTATTATATCATGTTAAGAATGTTTATTATGTTATGGTTATACCATGTATTATGACATGCTAGGAATGTTTATTATGTTTATGTTTATGCCATGTAGCATGTCATGCTTAGAATGTTTACTATGTTTACGTTTATGCCATGTCTTATGCCATGCTAGGAATGTTCACTTATGTTTATGTTCATGTCATGTCAAGTATATGATAAGTGATTCAAGTTGTTATGTTCTGAGTAGAGCACCAAGTATGTTAATGTTTCATGTGCTCATTATGAGATGATGAATGGTTTTTGTGAGTAGGAAAGAGTCTTACTAAGCCTGTGTGCTTATAGTCTTATTTCCTTATACCGCAGATCATTCAAGGGGACAATGAGGAAGCAGCAGGAGGGTAAGAACGCATGTGTGTGGTAGTGACTTGGCCCAGGAAACCATATGTTTACCGTTTATGCTAGAACTTTACTTTGGTTACTTATATGCTTGAATGCTTGAATAATGACTTATGGAACTCTATGAGGTGATGTTAAGTATGACATGATATGATGCTTAAGTATGAAGTCAATATGCCAAGTTTCAATATCATTATGTTAAGAATGGTAGTAGGGCATGTATGTGTAAGAATAAAGTTATTCCGCTGTCTTATGATGTCTACATGCCCTAAGTATGTTAACGTAACGCCGCTTTATGAAAAGAAAAAAAAAACGGGCGTTACACGGCAAGAGAGGGGTGAATTGCCCCTAAAAATAAAAACTCTATCTCTTGTTTTTGCTTAACAAAGATATTAGTTAGAACACAAATATCATAAATAAATATAGCAAATAATAAATAAAGAGACAATCGAATTTACTTGGTTTACAACCGGGGAGGTTGTTAATCCAAAGCTAAATATGGCTCGATTCTCCAGAATATAACCCATTTGGGTGGAGAAGCCTCTTACACATTTGGCGCAAGGAGAAGAGATCGACTTGGTGACCACAGGTCTTGGTAGATAGTCGCCCACACAATGACCAAGAGGGAGGGTCATACGGTAGAAGATCGTAAGGTAACGGAAGGTATATTCTGCCTTGGCTCCTTTCGTTCTTATTTGTGTCTTATTCATTTGTCTCGTCATTTTATGTGTGTTAGTTTGTTAATTTGATTTTGTATCATAGCTATTAATTAACTAACTGGACCCCGACCATAAACACAAAAGTCGGCGATCAACTCGTCGCCTTTTCCGCCGTCGAACGGTCAAGCAAATCACAAGGCCGATTTTAGTAATTGGCCAAGTTGTGATTTGGATCGTTCAATACGGCATGAGATGGTCGTAGGGAGACGTGTCTCCATTCGGATTAATTTTTAATCCGTAGACATAGAGAGGTCTCTCGGATCGACCGAATATTCGCTAAGGAAACCCGCCAAGCCATACCCAACATCTACCACTAACCATCCTAGACCTGATAAACTACAATGGTTGAATGATTGAGGGGAAGTCAAGGTCAACAAGCAAGTGTTGGTTTCATTTTCCATTGGTAGATATCATGATGAGATACTTTGTGATGTAGTGCCAATGCATGCAAGTCATTTACTTTTAGGTAGACCATGGCAAATTGATAGGAAGGTCATGCATGATGAGTTTAAAAATAAGTATTCTTTTATTATGCATAGTAAACATGTAACTCTTGTACCATTAACTCCTAAGCAAGTATATGAGGATCAATTGAGAATAAAAAATGAGAGTGAAAAAAGAAAAGATTGTGAGAGAAAAGAAAATGAGAAGAGGAAAAAGAATGGAAAAGAAAAAGAGTGTGAGAAAAGAAAAGGTGAGGATGAGATGAGTGGAAAGAAGAATGAAAGGGGAAAAGAAATTCAAGAGCAAGAGAGTAAAAAAGGGAGCCTTTATGCAAAAGAAAGAGAGGTTAAGAGAGCATTTTATGCTTCATAACCAATGATTGTACTTTTGTACAAGGAGGCGGATTTTAACACTAACGATCTTGACCCTACTTTGCCTAGTGTTGTTAAATCTCTTTTGCAGAAATTTGATGATGTATTTCCTGATGAGGTTCCTAGTGGATTGCCACCACTTAGAGGAATAGAGCACCAAATTGATTTCATCCCTGGAGCCACAATTCCTAATCGGCCAACCTATAGGTGTAACCCCACTGAGATAAAAGAACTTCAAAGGCAAGTTGAAGAGTTGATGAGAAAGGGTATGTTCGAGAAAGCTTGAGTCCATGTGTTGTCCCCGTTTTGCTTGTACCTAAGAAGGATGGAACTTGGAGAAAGTGTGTTGATTGTAGGGCTATCAACAAGATTACGATAAAGTATCGTCATCCTATTCCTAGATTAGATGATATGCTATATGAACTACATGACTCTTGCATTTTCTCTAAAATTGATTTGAAGTCGGGTTATCATCAAATTTGCATGCATGAGGGCGACGAATGGAAAACTCATTTAAAACTAGGTATGGTTTATACGAATGATTAGTCATGTCATTTGGGCTTACTAATGCACCTAGTACTTTCATGAGGTTAATGAAACATATTTTGCATGCTTTTATTGGAAATTTTGTTGTAGTATATTATGATGACATCTTGATTTATAGCAAAAATTTAGAGGAGCATCTGGATCATTTACAAAATGTTCTAATTGTTTTGCGAAATGAAAAGTTGTATGCTAATCTTCAAAAATGTTCTTTTTGCACTAATCAGATTGAGTTTCTTGGTTATATTGTTAGTACTAAGGGAATAGCAATTGATGAGAAGAAGATTAAGGCTATTCGTGAATGGCCAACACCGAAAACCATAACTGAGGTACGTAGCTTCCTGGTTTGGCAAGTTTCTACAGAAGGTTTGTTAAGAATTTTAGCACTTTAGTTGCACCCTTGACCGAAATTATTAAGAAGAATGTTGGGTTTCATTGGGATAGTGAACAAGATTCAACCTTCAACTCACTTAAGAAGAAACTAAGTTTTGCACCATTACTTGCATTACCTAACTTTGCTAAAACTTTTGAAATTGAGTGTGATGCAATAGAAATAGATATTGGAGCTGTGCTAATACAAGAAGGTCGACCCCTTGCTTATTTTAGTGAGAAATTGAGTGGAGCAGCTTTGAGTTATCCCACTTATGACAAAGAGATGTATGCATTGGTGAGGGCTTTAGAGACTTGGCAGCATTACTTGTGGCCCAAGGAGTTTGTCATTCACATTGATCATGAATCATTGAAGCATTTGAAGAGCTAAAGTAAGTTGAATAGACGTCATATGAAATAGGTGGAGTTCATTGAATAATTTCCTTGTGTGATCAAGTATAAACGAGGTATGGAAAATATTGTTACAGATGCTTTATCTCGATGGTATACCTTGCCTTCTACTTTAAACACTAAATTGTTAGGATTTGAATACATTAAAGATCTATATTCTAAAGATCCTAACTTTGGAAATGTATTTGAAGTTTGTGGGCATGCTGTATTCGGGAAGTTTTATAGGCATGAGGGATTTCTATTTAGAGTTGATAGGTTATGTGTGTCTAACTGTTCATTGAGAGAATTATTAGTCCAAGAAGCCTATGGTGGGGGACTAATGGGACATTTTGGAGTGAGAAAAACTCTAGGGGTGCGTTTTGTTCAAGTTATGATATATAACCTCGGTTATGTCATTACCAAGTAATCACATAACTAAGGTTATGGGGAATGAAACATATCCTGAAGTGGTTTGGTTCAATTTAGGTAATCAAATAAAATCTTGTTTGTTTGGAGGTAATAGTCTATAACCTGATATAACATTTTACAGTATTACCCTTTAGAATTTGTTTAGATAATTTTATTTGTTTAGACTTAAGGGCGTCGACGTTGATCGTCGGTGTCCGCGTAGGCAGTCAGTGTCCAACATCGATGGCCGACTGTCGTCGCCGGCCGCCGCCGGCGATCGTCGCCGACCGCCGACAAGTGACCGCCGGCCGCCGACGAGTGACCGCCAGCCACCGATGGTGGTGATCGCCGGCCACCGACGGTGGTCGTCGGTCGCTGGTGGTGGTCGCCGGTGATTGTCGCCGGCGGTGGTGGTCGCCAGCTGTGGTCGTCGGTCACCGATCGCCGACCGCCGGCGGTGGTCGCCGGCCGCCGGTGGTGGTCGCCGGCCGCCGGCGGGGGTCGCCGGCCGCCGGCGGGGGTCGCCGGCCGCCGGCGGGGGTCGCCGGCCGCCGGCGGGGGTCGCCGGCCGCCGGCGGGGGTCGCCGGCCGCAGGCGGGGGTCATTGGTCGTCATTATCGGTCGTCGATCGCGAATAATGCTTTCAGAAGTTAATAAATTGTAATGATTATTTTCATCTTAAATGTAAATATTCGAGGATAATTTTGGAAAGATAAGTTTCATAACCCTGGAATCAAGAAAAATCTTACTTTCCTAAGGTTTTTCGATTCCTGGTTGCATGCCCCTTTTGCTGACGTGTCGGGCATCGATCATTACTTGGGAATCACTGATTATCTAAACCAAACAAGATTTTTATTGATAACCTTGGATGGATAACCAAGGTAATCAAGGATAACCCCCAACCAAACGCACCCTAGAAGTTTTGTTAGAACAATTCTTTTGGCCGCATATGAAAGGAGATGTAGTCAAATTTTGTGAGAAGTGTATCACATGTAGGCAAGCAAAATCTAAATCTTTACTTTACCTCATGGATTGTATACACCTCTACCAATTCCTAGTGAACCTTGTGTTGATATTTCTATGGACTTTATAATAGGTTTACCAAGGTCAAAACAAGTTAGAAACAAAGTTGTTGTTTTCTACCACGTGTCATCCACAAACAGATGGACAAATTGAGGTAGTAAATCGAACCTTAGTTACTTTATTAAGAGCTATCATCCAATAGAATTTAAAAGGTTGGGAAGATTGTTTACTACATGTTGAATTTGCATATAATAGATCTATACATTCTACTACTAAGTGTTCACCTTTTGAAGTGGTATATGGTTTCAATCCCCTAACTCCCTTTGATTTGTCACCTTTGTTTATCTCTGAGCATGCTAGTTTGGATGGTACAAGGAAAGCTGAATTTGTGAGGCAAATGCCATGAGAAAGTAAAGATGCAAATTGAAAAAAAGACTGAACATTATGCTACGCAAGTCAACAAGGGACGAAAGAAAATAATCTTTGAACCCAGTGATTGGGTTTGAGTTCATATGAGAAAGGAGAGATTTCTTGCTAAACGTCGTGCTAAGTTGCATCCACGAGGCGATGGACCATTTCAAGTCATGGTGCGAATCAATGATAATTCCTATAAGCTTGACTTACCAGGTGAGTATAATGTGAGTTCCACATTTAATGTTTATGATCTCTCTCCCTTTGATGTAGGTAATCAAGATTCGAGGACGAATCCTTTTGAGGAGAGGGGGAATGATGGAGTCAAAGAAAATGAACAAGTTGCCCAACAAGCTAATGATATGGATCACGCTCAACCCCTCTAGAAGATGTTGATGATTCATTATGCATCAAAGGAAGCCCAATTACAAGGGCTAAGGCTAAAAAGATGAAAGAAACACTTAATGTGCTAATTGAAGATGTGAAAGCCAAAGATACCATTGAAGAAGGTTTGACCAAGAGCAAGTCATACGGCTTAGTCAACCTAATTCAAGCCTTAGATGAGCTTAACTAGTCCCTTAAGTCTCTTGTCTATGTAAGAGGGATATGTTAGATTTGTGGGTTCAATTTAGGCCCAATTTCTAGCTTTATTTAGGTTGTAATGGTACCAAGAGCTCAATATGGCTATGTAGTCTACATAGGCCTCTACTAAATGGGCTTCCTTTTAGCCTTTTAAGGTTTTTAGGTCACCCTATAGCTATAAATTAAGGGGATGACGGCCACAACATGTAACTTTTGGAATATTTCAATCTCAAGCATGGTGAGGCTCTCACTTGTTGGTTCTTCATTGATCTAGAACTTATCAAAGAATCCCCTTGTGGCGTTCAAGACTTATCAACCTCCATCCCAAGGTTGTGGCGTCTATCTTCTTCTTCTTCTTATATACCAAGTTTCATTCTTTCCTAAGCATTGGTTCGAGGTTCTTTCTTTCATCCTCCATCATTTGATTTAGACTATCTTTCTCTCTTTCTTCAATTTGTTGTGGGTTCTTGAGACATCTTCTCTATGGGTTCGCATCAAGAAACTCCTGTTCCCAATTAGACTAACACCACAACACAAAAATTAGAAGATCTTATGGTGCAACGAGGTATCTTGCTTCTACGGTCTCTACAAGTAATTGATGCATCGAGTCCTAATTTGGAGACATAATCAAATTCTATGTTAGAGGAGATGGATTGTAAAGATGAAGATGACTTTGTTTATGATTCAGCGATTCTACAAAACTCCTCTGTTATTTTAAGTGACGAGGACGCATCTGATGAGACTCTAAATATTGATAGGATTGTTGATGCACCGCCATCCTTTCTTAATGATGCTCTTGATGCAGCCCTCGACATTGATGCAGATGATGTATCTTTGAGTGATGAGAATATAAAGGGGGCTAGTACTAATTATGGAAACCTTATGGCTAAGTGTACATCAAGAAGTCTTAGAGAGGTGACTATCATAGTGGGGATGGATGAAAGTGTTGATGCACAATGATATGAGTGGGAAGCGGTGATTCATAAGAAAACCTGAGACTTAATAATCTCACCTCCGTCGAAGTCCAGATTCATATCAAAAAAGGCCTTGATGTGTTTTGTGTTGGTCTTCTTCCTATCTTGGTTGCTAGGTTTGAACTGCCTCCGAGCTCCAGAGTGTGCGTACAAGGAGGCAATAAGGAGAGAGTTTTACTTCATCCTCTACTTAAGGCTCTCTCCCAACCATGGGCAATTGGAAAGAATGTCTGGAAGTATTATACTATGGCCAGAGATTGAAAAAGAACAAGCCAAGAAATGCCAAGTAAGAAAAAGAACATGTAAGAAACTTGGGTTGCCTCCCAAGAAGCACTCGTTTAAGGTCACGAGATTGACCAATCAGCTAAACTAGGAGCCTTGGCCTTGTAGAGGAGATTGTCCCCTACATTCGAGCCAGATGAGCATGCCTCCTCCTTCTTCCAGGCCTTTGCCAGAATGATATACATGTCATTGCGGGAACGAGGATGCCTCATTTTCACCAGATCTAAAGAGATTTTTGGTGGCTTCCCATGAGTAGGACTATATTACTCTAGGGGGGATGTAGTAATAATTTCATGATGTGTGGGTTGGAAGTTTTCCAAGCCAAGGCCAACAAAATCAATGGTCGAGGTGGAGCGAGGGTCTAGAAGTTTAGATAAGTCAAACTCGAGTCTTTCCTCAACAATCACAAGCATGAGCTTGTGATTTTTGACGTTAATGATGACACCTGCCATCGCGAGGAAAGGCCTCCCAAGAATCAAGGGAATCTTGGGGTCCTCATCCATCTCCAAGACTACAAAGTTGGTAGGGACTATGAAATCCCCTACACCGACTGACACAGCCTCCACAATACCAAGTGGGTATTTGTGGGAGTGATCAGCAAGTTGTAGTGTAATAGTAGTCAACTTTATAGTAGTCAATCCAAGTTTCTTGAAAGTAGAGAAGGGTAGGAGACTTACCAAAGTTCCAACATCACAAAATACCTTACTAAAAATTGTCAATCTAATTTTGCAAGAAATTGAAAAGCTACCTGGATCTTGAAGCTTAGGTGGTAATGAATTAAGTAGTAGAGTGCTACACTCTTCTGACAAAGTCAGTCTCAAACCCTTCATGTTTCCTTTAGTGTACACTTTTCAAACTTGGGCATCTGATGTAAGGCATCTCTAAGTGGAATCTCGATGCATATCTTCTTAATCGTCTCAAGAAACATGTTGAATTCCTCATCACATTTGGCCTTCAAAATCTTTTGTGAGAAGGGGATTTTCTGCAAATTAAAATCAGGGGGAAGGAGGCACTTCAATCTCCTCCCTATGGAGAGGATGGAGAAGAATCTCCAATGTTATTGTCTCTTCCCTGAGCAGTCACTTGGGGATTGTTGTCCCTTCCTTGAGCAGTCACTTAGGGCTCCCCCCAAGTCCATCCGTTCCTTAGTTCATTTATGTTGTAGTGCTCCACTAGGTTCGTCTCAGTTTTCCACGGGAATGTACCTTGAGTTTTGTAGGAGGAGGTAGCTAACTAGGCGACTTGACTATCAAGCATTTTAAGATGTATTAAGATGTTTCTCGTCATTGTCCAATCTAACATTAAGTTGTTTGATATCATTCTTCATATTTTTTCGTTCACCAAGATCTCCTCCAGAAGTTGTTCAGTTCTCGAAGGTTGGTTATTCTATTTGGGCCCACTAGCATGGCCTTGGTCTTGATTGTTGTGATAGGAGAATCTTGGATGATTTCTCCACCCCGGGTTGTCGCAATAGGAGAATCTTTGATGATTTCTCCACCCCGGATTGTAAGTGTTGGAGTAGGGGTTGTTCTACCGTTGGTTGAATGCACCAATAGTGTCCACTTGCTCCACTTGACATAATTGAGTTGGCATAGTTCCAAGTGAACATTTCTCAACTGGGTTTCCATGCTCCCATATACTCCGCAACTTGTTACTATTGTATTCACTGGGTTGACATTGATCTTCTCCAATTTCTTAGTCAAGGCATATAGTTTGGTTGACAATAGGTCTATAGCACCAACCTCGTATTTTCCAAGGGTTTTGGCTGGGTTGTAGTTTCTCTCTGAGACTCACTGATGATGGTTAAGTGTCACACTTTTAATTATTTCCTCAGCCTCATCCAATCCCTTATCATTAGTGCTCCGGTAGTTGTGGAGTCTAGTGATACTTTCGTCTAATAATTGATTCCATTGTAAAATATATGGATCACTAACCATCATTCTAGGCGATGGTGGGGGCACATCCATAGCATTCCTTTAAATCTATCCTAAGCTTCAAAGAGCGACTCAGAATCATTCTGACGAAAGCTGGCAATCAAATTTCTCATATAAGTAGTCTTGCTAGGTGGACAAAATTTATCGAGGGAGACTTGTTCGCATTGCGCCTATCAGGAAATGTTGTTGGGTGGGAGGGAGTTTAACCAAGCCTTTGCTCTATCTCTCAAAGAGAACCTAAATAATAATAGTTTGATTGCTCCAGTTGGGACACCGTTCATCTTCATGATATCGCAAATCTCGTAGAAAGTCTCCAAATGTTGTTGGGGATCTTAAGTGGGTCCTCCCTAAAATTGATGTTGTTGTACCATTGTTATGAAAGCTAGTTTAATCTCAAAATTATTTGCCTCAACTATGGGACTTGATATCCCTGAGCTACATCCCCTTGCATAAGGTGTTGCGTAATCCTTCAAAGGTTTATTGTTATTGGCCATGGTACATTGAGCTAACTGTGCTTGTTCTGAGTCAAACTGAGTTTTTTGTTCTCTCCTTCTACGTTTGTAAGTTCGTTAAATTTTTGGATCAAAAGAAAACAATGTACCTACAGAAAGGAGCCTATGCATGCACAGTAAAAGAATTCACAAGACAAGAATAAAGTAAAAAATATTTTTGGGAGTTTCTATATAAGACAGCAAGGAACAAGTATAAGTAGAAAATGCAAAATGAAGTGGATATAAACAAGTATCTTTTTGTATTTTCCAAGTATGTATGAAAGAAAACAACTATGTTTTTGTGTATTAAAAATTTTACCCTATTTTTGTATTTTATATAAAACTGTAGAAATGTAGATATCTACAAGTAAAAGAAAAGCAAGCATACACTAATATGTACATAATGAAAAAGAAATGTCTAGTCTAGCTCAGAATGCTAGTCATCTAATGTCACATGTCTCAGTCTCTGGCAATGGCGCCAAAAACATAATAATAATCCGCAAGTGCATAGAAATGTCGTCAAGTAATTGTGGGATCGGATTGAATCAATAGAGGGGGGGTGAATATCGATCGTTAACTTTTTCGGAAAACTTAGAGAAATTACGCAGCGGAAAGTAAAACAAGGCAATGCTAACACGTTTGTTTTACTTGGTTCGGAGTCGCGGTCGGCTCCTACTCCAAGGCCCATGGTTCTTGACCATTTATGATGGGCAATTCTATATTGTGTAAAGTATTACAACTGAAGTTCGAATATAGAATTAAATAGAACATACAGCAGTAAAACAATTTTATACCGACGATCGGAGAGGTTAGAAATTCGGAGCCGCGGGTCGTCGTTGGCGCTTGAATCTTGAGCACGGAGTTTGTCGGAGCGGAGCGCTTGAATGAGTGCGTAGAAAGCAATTGTTGTGGAAGCCAAGGGGTGAACCCCTTTATATAGTCGTAGCTGGGGCGCCTGTGTTGAAGGGGGCACCTGACATGTGGACCTCTCTGCGCGAACCACAATCCGCAGACTTGGCCAGCGCTTATCCCCTCAACCAAGGCGCCTGAGCTGACTGGGGTTCCTGTGTTAACACAAGCGCCTCATATGCAGTCATGAGGCTTGCTTCGCAGTGGCTGGAATTAATCCTTTGTCTGGGGCGCCTGTCTCAATACAGGCGCCTAGCCCAGCAGGGCGCCTCACTCCATTGAGGCGCCTGGGAGCAGAAACCTTCATCCCTTCGTTCCTGCAATCAGGGTTAGTTCCAAAACATAAGAAACATATAAATAATACAGATTTAATCATGATTTACAGTCTGAGCTGTCTTGGTTCTGACTTTGGGCTTCCCAAATGGAGCCCTAGGTTGAACCGACGCCTAATATTCCCTCCACGGGGAACGCATCCTCACCTACTCCTTTCAGGAGATTTTACTTGTTTGCCAATCGGCTCCTCCGGTTGGACTTTCGCCCAATCCCTCGGATCAGGTCTTCATGCCCAGTCCACGACCAGGACTTAGTGCCCAGCTTTGCCTACCAGGTCTTCGGTGCCCAGTCCACGACCAGGACTTATTGCCCAACCTTATGTCAAGACTTAGTTGCCCAGCCCGCAGCCAGGACATAGTGCCCAATTCTTAGAACCAGGACTTCGTGTCTAGTGTACCTAGGACTTTACCTGCACACTTGATTATCCTTGTTAGATCATAACAAAACCTTAACTTCTGAACTCTTTGTCATTATCAAAACTCAGGTTTGACTTTGGTGCTTCCAACACCAACAGTACTAAAATATCGAATCTACAGGGACTGAAGATTGGCAACCACTAGGGAGGTTGTAAAGTTGTACTAGCTAGTCTGATCGAGTGTGGAGTGCCCAAGGACTTGCTCTAGAGGGGGAGAGAGAGAGAGAGAGAGTCTAGGCTTACAGAGGGCGAAAGGCTATGAGAGGGATATATCCTAGAGTTTAGGTTTCCATATGAGTATCCTCTAAGTCAGTCATGTCAGGTAATCCTTACCCATCTTGACTTTCTGGACTAAGCTTCTCTAACGTACTATCATCTCGTCCCACCCTAGTACTATATTGGGCAAGTATCTAACAATATTTTTCCTATCTTGCCATTCTAAATTAAGCAAAAAATAAACTAACATGAATGACATGATAAACATATATAAAGATCAAAATAAGCAGATGCAAGATCATGGCAATTATGCATAAATCAATCAAGTTAAAACATTTTAAATAATTTCTACTAATGTATCAAATTCATAATTTGATACAGATCGTGTAAACCCCGCGAATGTGCCAACCCATTTTGACACATTTTTACTATTAATTTGATTATTTTATTTAGTAGAATTATATTAATTTCATAATTAAAGATATTTAATTAACATTTAACTCGTGAATTTTATAATAACAAATTTGAATTTTTTTAATTAACAATAGGTATTTGAATTTAGATATTAACTTTAAATTTTTAATTAATGTTGAATTATTATTATTAATTAAAATTTGAGATTTATCTAACGGTAAATTGTCTAAAACTCCCTAATAGCCCTTTGATCTTTGCATGCACTCCCCAGACAAGTTTTTCTTTGTATTTACTCCCTGATGGATTGAGTATAAAAGAGTGAAAATTGAGTATACATTAGTGAAAACTGAGTATAAAAGAGTGAAACTTGACTATAAAAGAGTGAAAATTGAGTACATGGGTTATTGATGTGGTGGATGCAACCTTATATTCTCAATTTTCTAACTTTTATACTCAACTTTCTTCAAATAATACTCACCAAACTGTCTTGTCAATCCCATCAGGGACTGCATGCAAAGAAAAATTTGTGTAGGGATTACATGCAAAGTTGACTTAGTATGTGGGGAGTTTATGAAAATTTACCCTTTATCTAATTAAATTTGAATTTCCAATTAATGTTGAATTATTATTATTAATTAATATCTCATCATTTTATGTGGATTATCTTTAAAATTATTAACTAAAATTTTAAGGTTATTTTCAAAATTATCTTCAAGATTATTAATTAAAATTTTAGAATTATCTTCAGAATTATTTTCAAGATTATTAACTAAAATTTTATGATTTCATAATTATCTTCAAAATTATTAGTTAAAGTTTCATAATTATCATCAGAATTATTATGATTAACAATTGAATTTTGTGAAAAATCTAAAGAATTATCTTTTATTTTATTAATTAAAATTTTCTCGTTATAGTTTTTAGAATTAGTATTTGAATTTTCAACATTATCTGGCTTAACATTTGAATTTTCAAAATTACCATGATGAGATTTATCCATTAAAATTGTGAGATTATATGAAGAATTAAGAAATAAAATTCCATATTAATTTTAGAAATTATAGGATTAATATAAAAAATTCCAGAATTAATATTTAAAATTTTAATATTATCCCTGTTTGATTTAGATTCATTATTACCTAATTTGTCATGTAATGTATTTAATTTATCATGCAAGTAATCTAATTTATCTAAAAAAATAAAATATATGTTTGCATGCATAGGGGTATTTTTGAAAACAAAATTATCATGCAAATTTTTTTAATTTAAATCTAAACTATCAGGGGTATTTTTGTAAAAATTAATTTTCCATATCATCCTCACATTTTCTAGTATTACTGATATGTTCTTTCTCCATTCTGGACATTGGTTCTTGTAATGATCATGCTTCTGGCACTTGAAGCACAGAATGTGACTTTTGTCCCATCGGGCTCCTGGTACTGGTTTTTCCATTGCCACCGGTGGTAATGCCCGAATCATATGAATAGGACACTTATTTTTATAGTGTCCTCTCTCCCTGCACTTGAAACATGTAATATAAAACTTGAAATTTAACATACTGAAAATTACCTTTTCACCCTTGTCTCCCCCTCAATCCGTGGTCTCCTTGCTCCTTCGGATGTTAGTACGATTAGAGCCTTCCACTCTGATACCAATTATAGGATCAAATGCATCGAAAGAGGGAGTGAATATCGACCTTTGTTCTCTTGTCTGAATTTCTGTAGGATTTTTCGGGCCACGAAAATCGCTTTTTCGCGTCGAGGAAACCCCGAAAGCCCCAATAGAAAGGATCCGAGCGAAGAAAACCATTTCAAAAAATTTACGAGTGCTCGTTTACATGCTTCAAAACCGATCTACAACCTAGATCTATTAGAGAAGAGAAAACTACCTTCGATGCGTGCCCCGCAATTCCCGCTCGCTCCTCGGTTGGTGTCGGATCTCAAGGATGCAAAGTAGCAACCTTCTAGAAGTATCCACACAAGCAAGAGAGTGGAGAGGAGAGCCCAAAAGTGTGCTAGCACTACTTGGGGTCTCGCAAGATGAGAGGAGAGGGAGAGCCAAACAAAACAAAACCAAGTAAGGAGAAGCATGAATCACCCACCCACAAAAAACTCCTTTTGTGTGTTTTAGTGGCCGGCCATTTAATGGCCATTATTGGCCATTAAGTGGCCGGCCACCACCTTTGGTAACCCCCTATTTGAATTCAAAATTTAAATGGGGAGGTTACTTAGCCTTGATGATGATGCCAAGTCATCACTTGTCAAGTCAAAGTGATGTGGCTTGAGTCAAGTCAAACTTGCCTCTTATGGACTTTCCATATTTAGTCAAAGTCAAACTTTGACTTCATTACTCTCCCATGATTAGATTCATCCAACACTTGGATCAAACTCGAGTCCAACTCAAGTTGTCTAATTTGAGTCAAGTCAAACTTGCCTTTTATGGACTTTCCATATTTAGCCAAAGTCAAACTTTGACTTCATTACTCTCGATCCATCATATGGACTTATTCTCCATCTATTGCTCTATGTGTGTGACCCTATAGGTTCTTGTAACGTTGGCAATGCCCTTAAACCTATTTAAGGACATAAGCAATGAGAGGTATCTAGCAACACATCATTGCTACCCAAGTTACAAGAATGTCGAGATCCAACATCACCATTGTGACTAATAATTGTGACCATCACAATATGTGACAACGTCCTTCTATCCTCGATATCTAGATTGATCTTTCATGAGGCATAGACCGTGTCATCCTCAAATCAATCTATATGTCTTGATCTCCAAGTAGACTCACTATAATCAAATAAGCTCAATATCTAATATTGCCTTATTTGGGCATGACCATGCACTTAGTGGTCTTACTCTATCAAGAACGAAGATATCACTCTCGTCATATAGGAGGGATAGATCTCATCTACGTTACTCACATCCCTCCGCATAATTTGTTACAAACCCAGTAATCGCCTTTATAGTCCACCCAGTTACGGGTGACGTTTGACGAAGCCAAAGTACGTAACTCCTTATGTAGGGAACTATGGTAACTTCAGGTCTAGGACTATAGTCATACTAATAGTCACATGAGAAAGTATATGACACTCATATAACGATCCATGATACTTTCTCATGGCGGGCCATTCAGTATACATTCTCTAATGTATACCCATGTGTCAACTTGATATCTCATATCCATGACTTGTGAGATCAAGTCATCATGTTGACCTACATGCTAGTCTCTATGCATTAACATTGTCCTTGAATGTTAATACTTGACTAGGAATAATTAAGAGTAGTGTTCTCTATATCATCTCACTATCGATTCAACTAATCGATTGATATAGATAAGAACCTTCTACTCAAGGACGTTATTATACTAAGTTATTTGGCACCAATACACATAAGTACAATAACCATAAGAAATGCCTTTATATATAAGAAATATATATACAAGAATATGATACAATGAGTCCAAAAAAGTAATCATCATATGATTGGCTCTAGGGCTCTCACTAACAATCTCCCACTAGCACTAGTGTCAATCGCTGTAGTATCTAATACCCAATGACCTAGTGTGACCATCATGCTTCATCTGTGCCAAAGCCTTGGTCAAGGGATCTGCGACGTTAGCCTCTGTGGGTACTCTGCAAATCTTCACATCTCCTCGATCGATGATCTCTCGAATGAGATGGAATCGCCGTAGTATGTGTTTGGTCCGCTGGTGTGAGCGAGGTTCCTTAGCCTGCGCAATAGCTCCATTGTTGTCACAATAGAGCTCTACGGGATCAGATATGCTAGGAACCACCCCAAGCTCAGTGATGAACTTGCGGATCCAAACTGCCTCCTTTGCTGCCTCTGATGCAGCAATATACTCAGCTTCTGTTGTAGAATCTGCAACTGTGTCCTGCTTCGAACTCTTCCAGCTCACAGCTCCGTCATTCAAGCAAAACACGAACCCTGACTGCGATCTGTAATCATCCTGGTCGGTTTGGAAGCTGGCATCAGTGTAACCCTTTACAACTAGATGCTCATCGCCTCCAAATATCAAAAAATATTCCTTAGTCCTTCTCAAGTACTTAAGGATATTCTTGACCACTATCCAGTGACGTTCACCTGGATCTGACTGGTACCTGCTCGTAATGCTCAAAGCATACGAGACATCAGGACGAGTACATAACATGGCGTACATGATAGATCCTATGGCAGAAGCATAAGGGATCTTATCCATGCGGTCTCTCTCCTCTCTAGAAGAGGGACTCTGAGTCTTCGAAAGACTCACACCATGTGACATTGGCAGAATTCCTCTCTTGGAATTCTGCATGGCAAAACGGTGTAATACCGTATGGATGTATGTACTCTGACTTAGGCCAAGCAATCTCTTAGATCTATCTCTATAGATCTTAATGCCTAGAATGCAGGCTGCTTCACCTAAGTCCTTCATTGCGAAACAAGTCCCCAACTAAGTCTTCACAGACTGTAGCGAAGGGATGTTGTTCCCAATGAGTAGTATGTCATCCACATACAAGACTAGGAAGACTACTGTGCTCCCACTAACCATCTTGTAGACACAAGGTTCATCTTCGTTCTTGATGAAACCAAACTGTTTGATCGCATCATCGAATCGAAGATTCCAGCTCCGAGAAGCTTGCTTTAGACCATAAATGGCCCTATGCAGCTTGCATACTCTGCCAGTATGCTGTGGATCTACAAAACCCTCAGGCTGTGTCATGTACACATCCTCGAGGAGGTTTCCATTCAGAAACGCTGTCTTGACATCCATCTACCAGATCTCATAATCGTGGTAGGCTGCAATAGCAAGCATGATCCGAATGGACTTAAACATCGCTACTGGAGAAAAAGTTTCATCATAGTCAATACTATGAATTTGCTTGAAACCTTTAGCTACCAGTCTACCCTTATAGGTATGAGTAAGTCCATCCATGTTAGGCTTTCTCTTAAAGACCCACTTACACCCAATGGGTTTGACCCCTTCAGGTGGATCAACCAAGGTCCAAACTTGGTTAGTGTACATGGATTCCATTTCGGATCTCATGGCTTCCAGCCATGACTCAGAATCTGGGCTCATCACAGCTTCCTGATAGGTGGTAGGCTCATTCTCAATGATCATAACGTCATCATGGTCAGGCAAGAGAAATGAATATCTCTCAGGCTGACGACGTACCCTATCAGACCTGCGAAGAGGTAGGTCTACCTGAACAGGTTGTTGTTCCACAACTTCTTGTGTAACAATCTCATCCACAATTTCTTGTGGTTCCTGTTCAGTATCCATCAAGGGCTCAGTGCTATGGTCGTTGTCTTGAACTTCTTCAAGATCAAACGAACTCCCACTAGTCTTTCTAGAAACAAAGTCCCTTTCTAGAAAGACCCCAGTCTTAGCAACAAACACTTTGTGCTGACTGGGAATGCAGAAGTAATATCCCTTAGTTTCCTTGGGATATCCCACGAAATAGTACTTATCGGACTTGGGTCCCAGTTTGTCTGAGACTTGACGTCTAACGTAAGCCTCACAACCCCAAACCCTCATGAAAGACATCTTGGGACTCCTCCCAGTCCATATCGTATATGGTGTCTTCATGACCGCCTTTGATGGAACACGGTTAAGTGTGAACGCTGCCGTGTCTAGAGCATATCCCCAAAAGAATATAGGAAGATCTGCGTGACTCATCATAGATCGTACCATATCTAATAAGGTACGATTCCTCCTTTCGGATACACCATTCCACTATGGTGTCCCAGGAGGAGTGAGTTGAGATAGAATCCCACACTCAGCTAAATAGTCACGAAACTCATGGCTCAAGTATTCTCCACCTCGATCTGATCGAAGTATTTTAATACTCTTGCCGAGTTGGTTTTGTACTTCATTTCTGAATTCTTTGAACTTTTCAAAGGACTCGGACTTATGTCATCAAATACACATAACCATATCTACTAAAATCATCAGTAAATGTGATGAAGTATCTATAACCACCTCGAGCAGCAATATTGAAAGGGCCACATACATCAGAATGTATGAGTCCTAACAAATCTGTTGCCCTCTCGCTATGTCCACTAAAGGGAGTCTTAGTCATCTTGCCTAGAAGGCATGACTCGCATGTCTCATATGATTCAAAATCAAATGAATCCAGCAATCCATCCTTATGGAGCTGGGACAAGCGACTCTCATTTATGTGGCCTAAGCGACAGTGCCAGAGATAGGTTGGGTTCAACTCATTTGATCTCAACCTCTTGGTACTTACATTATAGATAGGGCGTTCTAAGTCTAGAATGTAGAGTCCGTTGATAAGATCTGCACTACAATAGAACATTTCATTTAAATAGACTGAACAACATTTGTTCTTAATTATAAATGAGAAGCCTTTCTTGTCTAGACAAGAAACAGAAATTATGTTCTTAGTAAGTGCAGGTACATAACAACAATCATCTAGTTCCAGTACAAGCCCATGAGGGCAGAGATAGAAAATAAGTTCCTACAGCAACAGCAGCAACTCGTGCTCCATTGCCTACTCGTAGGTCCACCTCGCCCTTGCCAATGCCCTGCTATTTCTCAGCCCCTGCACATTGGTACAAATGTGAGAAGCACATCCAGTATCTAATACCCATGATGTAGAAATAGAAAGGTTGACTT
>JAGFNQ010006996.1:0-72514 GCA_024364735.1 Boesenbergia rotunda
TCTGTTGGTGCAGGCAGCACCTAAGTCAAACCTGGGTTTTAATAATGGCAAAGGGTTCAAGAGTTAAGATGTTATTGTTGTCTAATGAGTTTACTAAGTGTGCAGGAAGAAGTCCTAGGTACACTAGGCAAGAAGTCCTGGCAAAGGGCTAGGCAAAGAAGACCTGGTCAAGGGGCTGGGCACCGAAGACCTGCTCGGAAGGTGGGCACGAAGTCCTAGTCGAGGACTGGGCACGAAGTCCTAGCAAGGGACTGGGCACCGAAGACCTGCTCGGAAGGTGGGCGCGAAGTCCTGGTCGAGGACTGGGCACAAAGACCTGGTCAGGTGGATCGGGCAAAAGTCCAACCGGAGGAGCCGGTTGGCAAAAGGTAAACTCTTCTGAGAGGAGTAGGTGAGGACGCGTTCCCCGTCGAGGGAACAGTAGGCGTCGGTTCGACCTAGGGTTCCATTTGGGAGACCTGAAGTCAGAACCAAGACAGCTATAGCTGTAAATATTGACTAATATTCGTGCTTTGGTTGTTTTGGAACTAATCTTGGATGCAGGGACCGAAGGAGTGTATTTCTACAGCTCAGAACGCCCCAAAGGAGAGGGGTACGCAGCTGGGCTAGGCGCCCGGGAGGTCCCAGGCGGCCAAGGTCAAAGCCAAACAAGCAAAGAAGCAAGAATCGCTTCGAAACCATACTGGGCTAGGTGCCCGTGAGGTCCCGGGCGCCCAAGGTCAAAGCCAAAGAGGTAGTCGAAGCAAAATCAGCCACGAAGCCAGCGGACTAAGTCAAGCTGGGCGCCTAGGAGGTCCCGGGCGCCCCAGTCAGCTCCAGAGGCCGATTGGAAGGGGATAAGCGCTGACCGAGCTACGGATGAAGTTTCTCCGATCTGAAGGCACGTGTCAGGCGCCCCCAGCGTATCAGGCGTCCCCAGGAGCACTATAAAAGGGGCTCGACCCCGTGGCTTCAAGAACACAACTTTCTAACGCCTCTAAGCTTTTCGTTCAAGCGCTCTGCTCCGGCAAACTCCGATCTCGACATTCCAGCGCCGACGACGACCCTCTGCTCCGAAGTACGATCCACATTAGTGCGTCGGTAACGAAAAGTGTAATTCCTTTATTTGCTGCAATATTCTTGTATTAAAATCTCTAAACCTTTGCGCGATTATAGAATTGCCCGCAGTAAACGGTCAAGGACCGTGGGCCTTGGAGTAGGAGCCGACCGCGACTCCGAACTAAGTAAAAGACTTGTGTTCTTTGTGTGATTGTTGTGTTTTCCACTGCGTTTTCTCTTTCCTTAATCCGAAAAAGATTTTAACGATTTTCACCCCCCCCCCTCTATCATTTTTCTCGATCCAACAAGTGGTATCAGAGCGGGGTAGCTCAAATTTGGTGCAACCACCAATTTGGGAGTTTTTCGGATTTTTACGAAGTTTTTTTTCTTTTTCAATCGAATTTTTATCGTTAATCGATGCTAGTGCAACACCACTCGATCGTTTCATTTTAACTATTTTAATCCCGCACTACTAATCTAAGACCAAGTCTTAGGACAGTTTTTGTTTTTTTGTTATCTCAGTGATTTCTAAATGGCCATGCAAGAAGGGTTCAGTACAGCCAGATCACCACTCTTCAGTGGGGAGGACTTCTCCTACTGGAAGAGTCAGATGGAAGTCCACCTGAAAACTCAGGTGGACATGTGGATCATAATCCTTTTCAGGTGGACATGTGGATCATAATCCAATCTGGTCTGGAAATCCCGAAAAATACTGAAGGAGTGGCACAACCTTACATCGAATGGGATGCCTCGCTGAAAAAAAAAATCGAGGTTGATGCTAAAGCGACCCAAACAGTCCAATGCGGTCTAACCAAAGAAGAGCTGAATTGGGTGGGACCATTCAATAGTGCAAAGGAACTCTTGGGTAAGTTAATTGAATTGCACAAAGGTACCTCCGACACCCAAATCAGCAAGAGGGACCTACTGCTAAATAAATTGTACACCATCAAAATGAATGACGGCAAATCAGCAGCCCAGCTCCACGCCAGAATCCAGGAGTTGATGAATGGTCTACATACAATCGGTCACAAGGTAGAAAATTGTGACCTGATCAGGTATACCCTTAACGCTTTCCCGAGAAATACTTTGTGGGCATCTATGGTAGATGCGTACAAAGTTTCAAGGGATCTTTCCAAATTTAAATTAGACAAGTTATTTTCTGAACTTGAATTACAAGAGCAGACTAACTGCACCTTAGCCGAGAAAGGCATTGCTTTTGTTGCAGGCAAAATAGGAAAGTGGTCAAGAAGAAGCCTCAACCTACACCCGAGTTTGACTCGGACTCAGACTTAGAAGACAGCGAAGGGGATCGACCCAAGCTTGTTCGGCTAGCCCGGGACTACTACAAAGAATTGAAGATTCAGACCAACAGAAGAAAAGCAAGCCGAAAGAAGGAGGATCCGGCTGAACCATCTAAGAACAAATCAAGTGTGACCTGCTTCGAGTGCAACAAGAAGGGACACTTCAAATCGGAGAGCCCTAATATGAAAGAAGCTAAGAAGACAAGAAGGAAGAAGGCCCTTCAAGCAACGTGGGACGAGTCTTCATCCGAAGAAGAAGAAGAGGCCCCACAATCGAACCTGCTCGCCTTGACTGCTTCGGAAGAAATCGACACCCGATCAGAATCGAAACCGGATGACGGAAAGCTCACCATTTCGGTAGACGACAAAATAACTGTAAGTGGTTATTCAAAAGCAGAATTAGCTAAATTAATTGCATACCTATCTAGTAACATGGCGAAAGCCAAAATTCGAGTCGAGTCTCTCCGATAGGAAGTAAAACTCCTGAAAGAGGGCGCTGACTCTAGATCCTTAACTGAGAAAGTTCAAGAAGGAACATCTACTCAAGTTGAAAAACTTGAGAAAGAAAACTCCTCCTTGAAAACTCAAGTCAAGGACCTTAGAGCAGCCTTGGAACGATTCACTTCGGGTTCCAAGGTTTTTGATATGATCCTTGGAAAATAGAATTCCGTTCTAAATCGATCCGGGTTAGGGTATCGAACCAAGGCTAGACAAAGGTCATATTATGCTGTACTGAATCAGTCTAGACCCAAAGTTCAGGCATGGGTACTCAAACATTGCCTGAACAACCAAGATAGACCAAACCAGTATTAGATCCCCAAAGACAAGATTCATATCTTGCCTAATCATTACCGTGGCTTTAGTCCAAGGGGAGCCAACTTAAAAACCATTTTTATAGTTAAATAAATTCTTTTTCTTATTGTAAAATTACATGATTGCTTGTTTATTTATTTTCTGCAATTTACCATGCTTAGACCTAGGACTGGTTAGATTAATGACTAAACCGATTAATTGAAATTTGAATAACATAGTATTGGGTGGACGTGAGATGATAGTATGTTAGGGACGCCATTTTGGCAGAACTAGCCGAAGCTACCGATCCAATACCCAAACTGGTTAGACCAAAATCTTTCAAGGAGTAACTTGAAAATGATTTTTTAATAAAAGGCTTTGTCAAGGAAAGGGTTGATGATCCAATAAGGCTACGACCAAAGAAGACCAAAGAAAACCAAATTCACTTTACTATTGTCAGATTTGAATCTAACACAGATTTCAATTAATCTTAGATTCAACCATTGTTTTCAAAAATAATTTTTAAAACATAGTTAATTGGTTTTTCAAAATTAAGTAAAATTTTCAAAACTAATCATAGTTTTTCAAAATGAAATCTTTACTTCTATTAAAAACTGTCTCACAAAAACCCATAAGTTAACGTGATTGATAACTATATACCAGGTGAGATAGTTAGGACTTAAGCTAATTCAAAATCTAATTTTTGTAATGTTGTCAAATAAAAACATTTATTTTAGAGTTGAATTGAATTGATTGTTGGTTGGTCATTAGAGTCAAACTATGTCAAAATAGTCAAACCTGATCAAACAGTCAAACTAGTTAATAGTCAAACAATGGCCAGCTCCGGCGCTCATGACCCCTCGGGAGCCCCCCTAACCTTCTCTTCGACCAAGATAGGAAAAGCTATCAATACCTAGCTAAGCTAGGCACCCGAGACCTATCGGGCGCCTAGACCTTTATGTTAATTCGAGGCAGCGAAAGCTGCCACGCATGGCAGCTGACTGAAGGCACCCGGGTCCTCACGGGCGCCCCCAAGGACAGTGTCAAAACTGAAAAAGCTACATTTGGCAGTTTATGCCTGACTCAGGCGCCCGTTTCCTCTCAGGCGCCCGACCAACCCCTATATAAAGCCATCGAAACCCCCTTCATTTGTCACCCCAAAACAAACTCTCTTCTCTAACTCTTCTCCTCCTAAGGTGCCCGAACGACCCTCTCGTGCCCTCGAACGTTCCACTTCAACCATGCCTCCCCGGATGGCTACCCGGTATCAATTTTTCATGCATTTATAATTAATTCTTTTTAGTTATTTCGCTAAATGCATGTTCCTTGTTATGACTTTTAGAAAACGCCGTACTATTCAACCCAACCCCGGGACCGAGCCTAGCCCTGACCCTAGGTTTCCGACCATAGAACTTTTCAATAAGTTCGCTAGAACGACCTATAAACCTATCAAGACAAGCTTCTTAAATAGGCAGTTTTTCACTCAATCCTGTCCAGTAGCTATGGACGTCATCAATTTCTATCAACTTGATCGACTTGTTTTCTGCACTCATCCTGTGAATACGACCTTATGTGCAGAATTTTACAACAACCTAGTAAGACAAGATGATCTTAGCTATATCACCACTGTACAAGGAATGCCCTTGACTATCACGCCCTTGTTGTTTAACAGATTCCTTGGACTGCGATCTTCCCAGTCCACTTTCTGCTGTTACCCTCCTAGAGGTCCTCCCTTTGCTCCTCCCTACTCCCATATTGATCTGGACACCCTTTATTCATATTTCTATAGAAATGTCCGAGACCCTTTGGTTAGTCGGTTTCAATCAGTAGATCTCCAGGTCCAAGACTACGCTCTTTATAGAGTTCTAGTCCGTTGCATCCTACCCTTGACCACTAGGGACGTCGCGACCATGCGACCATTCCATACCTTCCTACTGTATGCTTTGATCCATCACTTAGACATAGATATTGGACTTCACATATTCCACACCAATCTACATGCATCCAGTGTTACTACTCAGGGTCGGGTACGCACCCCTTATTGCCACATCATCACCTCTCTTCTTCATCATCACGGTCGCGATATTACCAACGGAGAGATGACTTCGATGACTGAATTTGACGAGATTGGGTATAGAAACTTTTCCCTAGCGGGCATAAATGTCTCGGGTACCGGGGTTTTATCATGGAGACGTCAGAGAGCCGGAGTCCAGATCGATTCTGATGAGGAGGTAGAGGTCGATGTTGCAGATCTCACTACCGAGATTCGAGAGCAGATGGACGAGCCCCCACCGCTGACGCTCGACGAGAGAGTGACACTACTTCAGACAGAGATTCATAGCCTCCGAGAGGAAGAGGAAGCCTACTACATCGAGATAGTCAACGCGATTCGGGCAGAGCATGATGTAAACCGAGCCTACCATAACAAGCACATGGAAGCTATTCTAGCCGACTGCCAGACGAGAGATGCACACCACACTGAGTACATGGATGCTCTCCGAGCCGAACATGAGGCAAATCAAGCCCGACATGACGAGATGATGTCTTGGTTCCAAAATTGGCAGCCCGGTCCATTCTTCCCTCCGGGCCCCTCCTCTTAGACTCCAGATGACTTCAGCTGCTTTATTGTACTATTGACTGATGTTTGACTTTTGTTTGACTGTGCTGGTCCTCACTTTGACCAGTTGACTGCTATGCACTTATCATATCTAGTTATTAGTTGTTTACTTGATGAATTATCTGCTTTTTATCAGTTACTAAGTTAGGGGTATGCTTGGTAGAATAGGACTGCTCTAATTACATTTTTTAAAAACTATTTTAATTTTTGCAAAATCATTTTCTTTATTTATTTAAAATGATTTTCTGACTTAGTTTTTTTTCAAAACTTACCCCCTTCAAAACTAGGGCTTTTTCGTAAAATGGACTTAGCCTAGGCCCTAACCCTAGAATTGCATGCACCTATAGATCTAGAAGCCAACATCTCACAAGCACCTTAGGGTACTTTTGATTGATAACCTAGAATGGGTTAAGATGCTTAGGTCTTTGCATTGATTCATGATGCTTTAAGTTAGTGCATCTACAGTAATTGGGGCACTAAATACCAATTAAATAGTAATCAGATTAAGTGTCAAGCTTATAAAAATCTAACTTGATCAGATCACTTAACTTGACTAACCCTAGCAAAAGCAACTATTTATAATAATTAGTAAGTAGCTAATTGGGTTAGACAGGACCCAAAAGCAAAAATTCAAATTAAGTTGGTCCAGTTTAAAGTTAGAATTGGTTCAGTACAACATCTTACTCATGTTTTTTGCTATATTTTTTGATATATGACAAAGGGGAAGAGATTGGAAAGGAGAGAAAAGAAGGTTTCAAAATTTAGTTTTTTTTTCTAAATGAAATCTTTTTTGCAGAAAAAACCTTTATCTTTTTTTCAAAAAGCAAAGTTCTTTAAGTACTTAAGTTCCTTTTGAAAGTTAATTTTCTAAGTACTTATTCTGAAAATTTTCTGGAAATTTTTTCTAAGTTATAAATTCAAAATTGTGCTTGAAAAATATTTCTAAGTGTTAAAACTTCAGAATAAGTTTAGAAAATTTTCTAAAGTGCAAAACTAAGTATTTTGGAAATTATTTTCGAAATTACTTGCTTTCAAAAATTATTCTAAGCACTTACTCTAAATGGCTGGTTGAAAATTTTTCTAAGTGCAAAAGTTCAAAATTCTCTTGAAAACTTTCCAAGTGTCCAACTCAAAATATTTTTTTGGAAAATGTTTTCTAACTTAAAAACCTTTTCTTGAAAATTTTCTAAGTATTGAAAACCAGAAAAACTTTTCACTCTTAGACTTAGAAACTTTTTGAAAAACCCCACGAACTTTTGAAAAACTCAGGGGGAGATTTCTTCCAGGGGGAGAAAATTAAATTTTGGTACTTTACCTACTTATTTGTATAATTAACTTAACTTTTTGAACCGGGTTGCCATAAATCAAAAATGGGGAGATTGTTGGTGCAGGCAGCACCTAAGTCAAACCTGGGTTTTGATAATGGCAAAGGGTTCAAGAGTTAAGATGTTATTGTTGTCTAATGTGTTTACTAAGTGTGCAGGAAGAAGTCCTAGGTACACTAGGCAAGAAGTCCTGGCAAAGGGCTGGGCAAAGAAGACCTAGTCAAGGGGCTGGGCACCGAAGACCTACTCGGAAGGTGGGCACGAAGTCCTGGTCGAGGACTGGGCACGAAGTCCTGGCAAGGGGCTGGGCACCGAAGACCTACTCGAAAGGTGGGCACAAAGTCCCGGTCGAGGACTGGGCACGAAGTCCTAGCAAGGGGTTGGGCACCGAAGACCTGTTCGGAAGGTGGGCACGAAGTCCAGGTCGAGGATTGGGCACGAAGACCTGGTCAGGTGGATCAGGCAAAAGTCCAACCGGAGGAGCCGCTTGGCAAAAGGTAAACTCTCCTGAGAGGAGTAGGTGAGGACGCGTTCCCCGTTGAGGGAACAGTAGGCGTCGGTTCGACCTAGGTTTCCATTTGGGAGACCCGAAGTCAGAACCAAGACAGCTACGACTGTAAATATTGACTAATATTCTTGTTTGGTTGTTTTGAAACTAACCTTGGATGCAGGGACCGAAGGAGTGTGTTTCTGTAGCTCAAAACGCCCCAAAGGAGAGGGGAAGGCAGCTGGGCTAGGCGCCCGGGAGGTCCCGGGCGCCCAAGGTTAAAGCCAAACAAGCAAAGAAGCAAGAATCGCTTCGAAACCATACTGGGCTAGGTGCCCGGGAGGTCCCGGGCACCCATGGTCAAAGCCAAAGAGGTAGTCAAAGCAAAATCAGCCACAAAGCCAGCGGACTAAGTCAAGCTGGGCGCCTAGGAGGTCCCGGGTGCCCTAGTCAGGTCCAGAGGCCGATTCGAAGGGGATAAGTGTTGACTGAGCTGCGGATGATGTTTCTTCGATCTGAAGGCACGTGTCAGGCGCCCCCAGCGAATTAGGCGCGCCCAGGAGCACTATAAAAGGGGCTCGACCCCGAGGTTTCAAGAACACAACTTTCTAACGCCTCTAAGCTTTTCGTTCAAGCGCTCTGCTCCGGCAAACTCCGATCTTGACATTCCAGCGCCAACGACGACCCTCTGCTCCGAAGTACGATCCACATCAGGGCATCGGTAACGAAAAGTGTAATTCCTTTATTTATTGTAATATTCTTGTATTAAAATCTGTAAACCTTTGCGTGATTATTGAATTGCCCGCAGTAAATGGTCAAGGATCGTGGGCCTTAGAGTAGGAGCCGACCGCGATTCCGAACCAAGTAAAAGACTTGTGTTCTTTGTGTGATTGTTGTGTTTTCCGCTGCGTTTTCTCTTTCCTTAATCCGAAAAAGATTTTAACGATATTCACCCCCCCCCCCCCTCTATCATTTTTCTCGATCCAACACTTCTTCCCTTGCTTGTGTCACCACCAAGAGAAGAAGAAGATGAGGAGGAAGAGGAAGAAGATGAAGAAGAAGAGGAAGAAATATTCTCCTTCACCCAACCCTAACCAATCACTTCCTTCTCCCCTCTCCTTGCCGCCAGCCAAAAGAAGCAAGACACGCTCCTTTTTTCTGACCACCGACGATTCCTCCTTACACCCAGCTCGCGCACGCCAAGGAGGAAGAAAGGAAGAAAGGAGATGGAGAGGAAAAGAAGAAGAAAAAGAAGGTGAACCTTCTTCTTCTTTGCCCCTTCTTCTCCCTTAGTCATCGGCAACACAAACCCTGTTTTGGAGGTCACCGCCGGCGACCCTCCACCGCCTTCTTCTCCCGCCGATCACCACCAGGTGGTGCTACCTTGGATGAAGTTCCACGCCCAAAGAAAAAGAGGAGAAGACCTTCTCCTCTTCCCTCCTTTGCACCGGCGCAACTCCTAACCCTAGGAGAGAGAGTATGAGAGGGAGAGAAGTTGAGAGGCTCTAGTGTTTTCTCTATGTTGGAACACCTTGGTTTCATGACACCTTGGTTTCATGACACCATGGGGTATTTATAGGGCTACAATAGGTACCATGAGGAGGAGTTGGGTCTCGGCCTGCTAATGGGTCCAAACTCGATCCATTAATGAAGAACCATTTCATTAAAAGCTCTTCCTTGGACCACCTCACCAACCCCTATATTTATATATGAGCTCCACCTATTATGAGTACAATTTCTCCCTATGTTTAAGATATCGAATACTCATTGATTAATTTAATTACTTATAATTTTAATTAATCAATATCTAACTCCTTAATTAATACCACTCATCCTTATCATCATGTTGGACCAAGTCCACTTGCAAGATTTAACATGATAAACCTTATGAGCTCATCAAGGGGGCATCATCATCCCGACTCACCAAGACACAGATTCCGTCTATAATCAATGATACACCATGTAAATAATATTATTTTCCATCTTCTGGGCCTATCTATTTAACAGAATAAATCTCGCCTATTGGTAAGTCAAAGAAACAACTATTAAGTACATGTGCCCGTTATTATATCGGGATTCAGAGCATGTATTCCATAATATACTAAGGTCTAATCCAATTATAAAGTCAGTATAAATTGGATCACCTCTATGTTGGTCCTGCTCAATGCACACAAAGTGCACTAGTGTAATTCTATGGTCAAGATAAACCAACACCAAATTACACTACAACCATCCCGATGGTTTGTCCAACTCCATCTCGGTTGTGAATATCAACTTATACTTTATGAGGAAATGATATCATGATCTTCTATGTAACACCACACATCATGTTATCTACAGTGTAAAGTATTAAACATTATCCATATCCTAATATAAATATGCAATAGTGATCTTGTGATTCTTTTCAATATGTAGATGTCTATACAAAAAGCAAGACTTTTAGTATACATCCCAACATAACTACGCTCAATTTGCATAAATTAAATTGTAAGTTTATCAAAGAAATACTTGTAGAATATCCAAAATTAATACATCTAAATGGAGAAATTCATTCACACATACAGTAAATATGAAAAGGATTTTAAGTAAAAAATATGTTCCAACGTACTTTAGAAACCTATAATATATTACGTGAAACAATCTAAATCAATCATATATGACCATCAATAAATATCAAAGCAAATTTGGAAACAGACAAATGCATTGCAACCCTAAATTAGACCCTAGGAAAACTTTGTTCTATTTATTAATAAATTATGACCTAAAATTCAAACCCAAGTAAAATTATTAACCCCCATGTTGATCGAAGAAATGTGTTAGAAGGCTAAAAAGATTGACCAATTTGTGAAGGCTCATACCTTACTAACATCAAGCCCCTCAATTATTAATATTAGGCCTAGAGTCAATTATGAAATAATTAACTAGAAAACTTTATATATCATATTTTATTAATAAAGGTAAAGTTTTGGTTATTATTTTTGCTTCATATTTGTACCAAATAAATAAATATAATAATGTTATTCGGTAGTAGGTTCTAATCTATATCATATTAATTAATTGAATTGATAGTGAGATAATATAGATAGCACTACTCTTAATCATTCTTAGTCAAGCATTAATATACAACTACAAGGACAATATTAATGCGTTGAGACTAGCATGTAAGAGACTACCTATAGCACTTTTGAAGTGCTTTAAGTCTACAGGCTTTCCACGTGTAAGAGGCTTCTCCGCCCAAAGGAGATATATTCAGGAAAATCGAGCTAAATTCATCCTTGGATTAGCAACCTCCCCAGTTGCAAACCAAGTAAATTCTATTGCCTCTTTCTTTCAGTTTGCTTTATTTATTTATGTTTATTATTTCTGGTTAGACTAACAAATATCATTGTCAAAGTTAGACAAAAGATTTTTTATATTTTCTTTCAGGGCCAATTCACCCCCTCTTATCGGTCAACCATGATCCAACACCCTGGGTTGTGGGTGTCCATCCTAGGCGCCCAACATACCAAGCGCCTGAAGCTTACTAGGCACCTGAGTGCTACTAGGCGCCTGGGAAGCAGGATTTATCACTGCGCCGAGTTCGCTGGTTTAGTTTCGGTTTGACCACTTCTTAGGCGTCCCATAAGCTATCAGGCGCCTGAGAACCATGTATAATAGGGGGTTTGTCCCCTCAACTTAGAACAACAACTTACACATCTGCTTAATCATTATGTGCAAAGGAAAAGTGCTGAGACAAAGCTCTGCGACCAAGGAGGCTCTAGGAGGAAGTGCGCAATGCTTCGGAGTTCCGGATTGGTCTGGATCGTCATCTTTTGTTTGGTTTGCTTTTACTTATAGTTATAATTCTTTATATTATTGTGCTTGTACTTAAACTGTAAGACTTGTTTCTCCGCCTCCAGAAATTTCGGAAAGGTGACCACTAGTGAACGAGCACTACCCGTAATTAGGCCTTGGGCATACTGACCCTGGGGGGTTGGGAACTAAGTAAAACCCGCGAGTTATTGTTGTGTGTTTTTCATATTTTATATTCCGCTGCGTACTAACACTCTGATAACAAGTATGAACGGACGGATGATGAAGTTTCACGAAAAGAAGAAAGTCGATATTCACCCCTCCCCCTCTGTCGATGCCACCGATCCCACAGAAGAGACTTTCGACATTGAGGTCTTAGAAGGTGTCGAATCATCGAACGAATCAAATGAAGAAGAACAAACTCAAGAGAGTTACCTTACACTCTCATTACAAGCACAAGTAGCTGAGACGAATTCGAACAAGAATCAAAACATGAGTCCAGATCCGAGATGACAACAGTCAAGTGGGAGATTTCCAATGGGAATTCAAATGGTAAAATTATAAATTAAAATTTCAAAAATCACATAATTTGTTTCAAGTGAAGGGAGAGAGGGCACTATAAAAATAAGTTTCCTACTCGTATGATACGAACAACACCATCGACAACGATGAAGGAACCAGTTCCACGAGCACAAAATGACAAGAGTCACATCCAATGCTTCAAGTGCCAAGAATTTGGACATTATAAAGATGAATGCATAGATAGAAGAACCAAAGATCCAAGATAATCAACCGAGATGGGTAAATTTACATTATATGAAAATCCAGTTTTGACAATAGATGCGAAGATCTTAGCTAATCACTCTTGGTCAAATTTAGATATGGATGCATGCTCAAGTAGCATAATTAAATTATGTAAATTAATTAATTCAAATTTCAGAAAATTAACATAAGAAAATGAGATTTTGAAAATTAAACTACAAAAATTAATTAATAATCTTGCTAACCTAGAAAACCTAGAAATTTTCTCTCATTGTGATTTTACTTAAAGATTTCTTTTTAAAATTGCCATTCTTAGGACTAGAAATGGTTAGATAAGGATCTAACTTGATTGAAACTTGCACAACCTAGTATTAGGATGGGACGAGATGATAGTACGTTAGGGAAGTCTATCTAAGGAGTCAGGTAGGGTAAGGCGTACTATATTTGGTCTTTTTAGCTCGGTGGAACTAGCCGAAGCTACCTCACCACATCCTCGACTAGTTAGACTAAGGTTTCTCAAAGAGAAACTTGAAAATGCAATTTCTTTAAAAGGGTTTGTCTAGGAAAGGGTCGTTGCTTCGATAACCAAGAAGGCCCCTGTGCCTCGTCAAGACTTGGAAGCCGATTATTAAAATTTATTTTCAATTTACTACTTGTTAAACTTGAATCTAACTCAATGTTCAATTAAATCATAGTTTTTATTTAAATTCAAAGATAAAATTTGACGCATCTCAAAATCAGATAAGGGTTCCCTATTTTGTCACTTAAAAATGGGTGATATGCTTTGGAGATAAAAAGATTAGTCTAACCCAACTAACTCCACATAATTTCACCTTTAAATTAATGAATCAAATTTAAATTTTTTAACTTATTTAAAAGTCAAAAATTCTTAAACTTTAATAATTAATTTAATTTCAAAATTCAACTTTCTCAAAATCTAAACCTAACTTAAATTTAATTTCAAAACCTAACTTACTTTTTTTCAAATTTCAAATTTAACTTTTTTAATTTCAAAATCATCAAAAATCAAATTTAACTTTTCAAACTAAGATTTAGTTTTTCAAATCATTGTACTTAAACTTATTCAATAAATACTTTAGGTTTCGTTTTGTTCACTTACCTGAAAATTATTTAATTTTCGCAAACATTTCTATACAAAGAAATTCTTTTGGCCAATCAATTTGCTTTTTTTTGGAAAAGAAGTCTTGCAAAAGTCACCTTGGTTTCACTTAGAATTTTTTTATTTCGTTTTCTCTTAGAAAAATATCTACAGTCCGGGATTTGATATTTATATATTTTTTTCGAACTTGAGTATTTTTCAAAATTTCTCTTATATTTATATCTCCTGTGGTATTTTTCAAAATCATTTCAAACATAAAATTTTCCTTTTGAAGATCTTTATATTTTTTACCTTTTTCAAAAGAAGAGAGAAAAAGAAGAATTTATTTTTCAAATCGCTATATCAAAGTAGTTTTCAATAGTTTTTTCTAAAACATAATTTTTTAAAAATATTTTAAAATTCTTTTTGATTGAATCAAACCCTAAAACTCCGAGGAATATCAACTTGTGTTCAACAAACCTCCTAGGACTATGTCAGATATAGGGGGAGTCAAATTAAAAGAAGTATTAGAAGTTTCAATAATACTATATTTTCAAATTAATAACACTATCTTTTCAAAAAAATCACTTTGAAAATACAATATTCTCATTTTCTAAAATATTATTTTGAAAATATTTTCATCTTTTGAATGCCTCTGAAAACCTTTGAAAAATTACTTGAGTTTAAAAGAATCTCCAAGACACATAGAATAGTTTTCTTTGTCGTTAATAAGGTTTCCTAGGATTGTGTCAGATTGTGTAGGAATCCAAACTAAGAAATTTATTATTTTTCAAAAATTAAATACATATTGAAAATACATTATTTTGATTGGAAAATCTCTAAGTCACATAGGAAATTTTCTTGTGGTCAACAAGGATCCTAGGATTGTGTCAGATTTAGGGGAATTCAAATCAATAAAGTACGTAGATTTTGAAAATTTCAAAGTACATAGATTATTTAGTTTTTTTAAAAAAGGAGGGGGCCCCACAAAATATTTTTATTTTTGAAAATCTTTTCAATGTTTCCTTCAAAAATCATCTAAAAAAACAAAAAAAGTAAAATATGCAAACTTTCAAGATAATAGGGAGAGAATCATAATTTGAGGAGGAACATCATACTTAAGTGTAAATATTTTCAAAAATATTCCTCTTAGAAAACTCTTTCAAAAGTCTTTCTATTTAGGATTTTTTAAATAATAATCAATTTACAAAGAAAATTTATCCTTTACTTAAGAAATTTTATTCTCCTTTATATTTAGCATTAAACATAAGTGACTAAAAGTTCTGAACATAGACTTATTGACCCAACTTAGACTTAAATCATGCTTAGAGTCATAAATAGGTGGCTAAAAGTTCTGAAGTTGGACTTATTAATTAATTGCATTAAGCTCTTTTTTGCTTATCATGTTTGGACTCAATAAGAATATTAACTTGGTTCAAATCTTCCTACTTGGTTCAAATTACTTTTTAGACTAAACAAATGATTCTTTAGCATTAATTCTTGCATAATTATTTCATAATTTGATCCCTATCATTAGCCTTCTTAGAAATTAACACTGGACATTTTTTTAACTTTTTCAAAATTTTCTTATATATATATTTTTTGAAAACTTATAGGCGCTGATACTTAATATTTTCTTTATTTCTCCTTAATCAAAATTTTCTTTCAAAACATATTTTCAAAAAGAATATCTACTATAATTTTTTTTGATATATGGCAAAGGGGGAGAGTAGAAAAAGTAAAGTTAAAAATTAAAATTTTACCTTTTTTAAATAAACTTTGCTTTCAAAATTTTAACTTTGCTTTCAAATTTTTAACTTAGAGTTTTTCTTACTCAGAAGTTTTTTCAAACTTTTTCAAAATCAAAGTAATGAATGAATTCATACTTAGATTTTTTTTCAATTAGAAAATCCTTCGAAGTGGAAATTACATGTTTTTTTTTCAAAAAGCATCAAGGGGAGAATTTCAAATCAAGGGGGAGCTTTTATGCAATATTTAAATTTTGCAAGGTTTTTTCTTTAAAATTGTAAATGTTCTAAAAATAAGGGGGAGATTACTAATTAAGGGGGAGAGTTAAAAGCTGTTTCAAAATTTGTAATATCTTTATTCCATTACTTAACTATAGCTTATATTTTGATTATATATTGTTTAACTTAACTTTTAAACTGGGTTGCCATAAATCAAAAGGGCGAGATTGTTGGTGCTGGAAGCACCAGGTCAAACCTGGGTTTGAAAATGGCAAAGGGTTCAAAGTTAAGTTTATATGGTGATCTAACAAATCTACTAAGTGTGCAGGAAAGTCCTAGTTTACCTAGGCATGAAGTCTTGACCTGCAGGGTTGAGCACGAAGTTCTAGTTGAGGATTGGGCACAAATACCTGAGTTGAGGAATTGGGCACGAAGTCCTGGCTGAGGTTGGGCACGAAGACCTGGTTCAAGGAATTGGGCATGAAGTCCTAGCCGAGGGCTGGGTACCGAAGACCTGACTGAGGGGTAGGCTCAAAGACCTGGTTCGAGGAATTGGGCATGAAGTCCTGGCCTAGGGCTGGGCACCGAAGACCTGACCGAGAGTTGGGCACAAAGACCTGATCTAGAAGATCGAGCAGAAGACTTAGTCGAGCGAGGACTACGGACAGAAGTAGAGATGGGTCGAGGATCGGACATCTCGAGATCCAGGAGTCTTGGAGGCTGAACAAAATACCAACCGGAGGAGCCAATTGGCAAAAGGTAACTTCTCCAGAGTGGAGTAGGTGAGGACGCGCTCCCTAGAAGGGGGAACAGTAGGCGTTAGTTCGACTTAGGATTTCATTTGAAATCCAAAGTCAGAATCAAACAACTCTAGCTGTCTGTATTTATTTACATTATTTTACTGTGTTCTTCGAATATGTAACGACCCGACCCGTCGACCCGACCCCTCGGCCCCTTGGGTGGCCAAATTCCATTTTTGGCGGCCCAACAACCTGGTTCCTTTGGTCGTCGATCGTCAACCGTCGTTACTCACAAGAACTTCTGTAACGCTCGCCCCTTACCGTCAAGGCGGCGCGTTACCATTATCTTACTACTCCTACTTAATTTAGCTTATAGCATATGATTCAGAACATTGCAGCGGAAATAACACATAAATATAATCATGTAACATCTAGTAGCATCCATGTCTTAAATAAACTTCAATAGAGATAACAAGTAACAAGTATAAGGTATAACACATGCTTTCTTATAAAAGTAAATGCGAAGCCTTAAAATGGATCCATCAGCCAAGTCACTACCACACACATTAGCCCTTCCTGCAGCTTCCCTTTCTTTAATAATTTCTATGTTGATCTGCAACATAAGCAAACAACTATAAGTATGAAACTTAGTAAGCTCTTTCCTACTCACTAAATCCATACGTCACATGCGTTTGAGAGACATATAATATTTTATGCATAGCATAAAAATACATAAGACATATAAACATATAAAGGCATATAAACACATGAACATATGCATTGCAAAAACATTTAGGATGCTCTTTTAGAAAACATAATAAATAATACTTTAACATAAGCATACATCATCTTTATTGGTCCCCGGCTTGTACCCATTCTTTCTTTTGCGTGCATACCCCTAGGTAGGATGCGAGGTAGCTAATCCCGACCTACAGGGGTCTACATTCTAGGCTTACTATCTTTCATCCTAGGGACAGCTTCGGTTGTCCAGAACCGTGGATCTTTTTCAAGATCCGGTACAAGCCATTCTTTAAAGTAAAATACATACATGCATTCTTTCCTTTCCTTTCTTTCTTTCATATAGAACATGCATTCCTTTCTTTCTTTCTTTCTTTCATATTGCATGTACTATAGACATTCAATCATTCATAATCATAAGCATACTTTCATATATAGAACATGCATTCTTTCTTTTTCTTTCTTTCTTTCATATTGCACGTACTATAGACATTCAATCATTCATAAACATAGGCATATATACTTTCATGGCATAATCATTAGCATAAATAGCAAGACATGGAAGGACCTTTCTTTTCACACATGTAAGTGAAGCAACCATCATGCTAGTTTCATCAATACATCATACATATAACATGCTTGTCTTAATCAAGGCAATATGTTACTTTAATCATTCTTTTCTCAACTTAATACATGCCGGCCGAAAACTTCATAGCAAGGATATCATAGCATAAAACCCACATAGCATTGGAATAAAGGCATACATTACATAAGAGGTCATTTACAAGTACACTGGTAGTCTAGACTTCACTAAACACTAGTTTAGGTGCATGAATTGTACTAGAACTTATTCTTAACCTTTATTCTAGTAATTGGCCAAAATTCACAGCATGGATAACATAGTATAAAAGTCATATAATCATGGAAATAAAAACATACGTTACACATGGAATCATATACAAGCACAAGGGTAGTCTAGGCTTCGTTGAACACTAGTTTAGGTGCATGTTTTGTGCTTGAGCTTATTTTTAACCCTTATCCTAGTATTTGTCCGAAATTCACAGCTAGATAGCATGGCATGACAGTCATCCAATCATGGAAATAAAACTTAATTTACATGAGAGATCATTAGCATGTACCAGAGTAGACTAATCTTCACTAAACCTTAGTTTGGGTGTATGAATCGTACTTGCACTTATTCTTAACCCTTACCCTTGTAATTTGACAATATTCACAGTATATAAAACATGGTATACAAGTTCATATAACATGTAAACAAAAACATATTTTGCCATTAAGGTCATATACAAGCATAAAGGTAGTCTAGGCTTCATTAAACACTAGTTTAGGGGCATGCTTTGTACTCGAGCCTATTCTTAACCCTTATTCTTGTAATTTGTCGAAACTCACAGTAGGGATTTCATAGCATAATCATTCACATAACATGGGAATAAAAGCATATGTTTCATAAGAATTCATTCACAAGTGCAAAAGTAGTTTGTACTTCACCAAACACTAGTTTAAGTGTATGATCTAGAGTTCTACTTGGATTATCATGCATATGGATATATGTAACATTTTTCTAAACATCAATACATAGAATGGAGCATGAGTTTAGGCTCAAAAAACTTAGATAAGATACTGACCCTAAGGTATAAATTATTTCCATCATGAAATAAAACACCCAATCACATGCATATCACTTGATTTAACTATAACTTCATGAAGGTCTATAAAAATCTGTTTTAAGGCATAATTTAAGGTCCCTTGGAAAAATGTTACAGGGGTCCCTTAGCATAGATTCCACAAAATTTCTTGGCCTAAAACATTTATATAGCAAGGAAACAATCATTAGAACAATAGCCCACGTCATGCATCAACATTTATCCATTTCATGACTTGGTCGAATTCTTCCAAGTCCTTTACATCATGGAGGGCATTCAAACACCATGTATCCATCATATGTTCATTACAAAAATGTAGTAATAATTTCATGAACTCTTCCTTTATGTTTTTGGACATAGAAAAGGGGGGGTACCCCTTTATGGCCGAAACTTCCCTCAAGGTTATCTTTCATTCTCTTTCACCCAACATCACAAGCAAACATAAAAATCATAAAAACACATAAAAAGACATTATGTTGCTGGTGAGGGAGTCTTACCACTTGCGCTAAAATCCCAAAAGATGTCCTAATCTTTGGAGAAGAAAAAGGGGCTCTTAAACTTGGTACTCCTGTTGTTCTTCTTTTTTTTTCTTTCAGTTTCTCTAGGGTTGTGATTCAGTTTTTGGGCAGCAAGGAGACCCTAGTCTTGGAGAGGGAGAGGAGGAAGAGGGGAAACAAACTTGGTGAGAAGAGGGTGGAGGCTTGTGGCCGAAAAATGCCTTGGGCATTTCTTCTCCTCTTGCTTTTTATTGGGAGTGAAAAAGCAACCACCTTTCCAATGGTGCCTGTTCATTTTTCATGTGTCTCTTCACTTATTTTCTACTCATCTATAATTTCCCATCTCCTCCTAATAGCACTCCCCTTCTGGGTGAATTGGTTACATTTGCATTCTTAAGGCTTGGCTTTTCTTTGAGGTCCAAGGTTCAATCCTTGGCACCTCCTCTTCCTTTTGCTTTCTCTTTCTTTCATTTTTTTCCAAGCCCGCATAACCAAAGCCCAACAAGAGAATGCTAATCATTTTATTCATACACATGCATATGCATAATATTATTCATCCATTCATGTGCATGATATTAAACATAATATTAGTATAACACATAAACATGATTATCACACATTCACTTCATGTCAAAAGGTGCCTAATATTTCCTTATTCACAATTTCCCCCACTAAATTCATAACTTTATTCATGGCCACATGTTCAATCATTACAACTTTCGAGAGGGAAATTTGGGGCGTTACAATCTACCCTCCCTTCTGAAAAGTTTGTCCTCGAACTTAAAATAACTTGGGATATTTTCGTTTCATATCATCCTCACGTTCCTAGGTAACTTCTTCAGATTGTTGACTTTGCCACAAGACTTTGACTAAGGGCACTTCCTTGTTCCTTAGTCTCTTGACGTCTCGATCCAGGATCCAAATGGGTTTGCTTTCACAACTCAGGTCCTCCTGGATCGGTACGACATGCGGCTCAATCACTTTGTCTATACCGGGAACGTTTTTTTGTCAGTTAATGCATAACACATCTTTATTTATTAGACATAATAATTTCATACATCAAACAACCGAATTTTTAATGAACTCGATAAGTTGACATCATTCTCATAATAAAAATATTATGGTAGTGGCTATCACCCTCTCGTTCATCTCTAATCGGCCAGTCTCGGGATCTTCTACAGATTTTATCGGATCTTCCTCGAACATTTCGGGATCTTCCTCAAACAGCTCAGGGTCTTCCTCGAGCATCTCGGGGTCTTCCTCGAACATCTCGGGATCTTCCTCGAGCATCTCGGGATCTTCCTCGACCATATCGGGATCTTCCTCGAGCATCTCGGGGTCTTCCTCGAACATCTCGGGATCTTCCTCGAGCATCTCGGGATCTTCCTCGAGCATTTCGGGATCTTCCTCGGATCTCCTAGATCCTCCGGAAACTCATGGCGAAGAAGCTGCTTACATAACTCAGCATATGAGATGCGACATTCATGATGCCCCCATATCTAGTGTGCAACTTCTCTCGTGCGCTTTGGCAATGATCGAATCAGTGCTCCAATTCTATAGTCATCCAAGATTGGGAACTCTTCCTGCTCGAGTTTCCAAAATAATCGATCCAATTTTCCTATGTTGCCTTGGATTCCAAGAATCGGACAATAGTCAACTTCTTCTATCTGCTCTATTAGCTCATGACATCGCTCATAGCAACGAGTCATAGTGCACATTTCATGCGACATCTGGAATTGAAAAACGACATAGTCAGTACAAAAACTGACAAAAACCAATATCAAAACTAGTTTTCTCCTCTTTTTATTCAATTCACAAATATATGCACGGAAAGAAGCACACAAAAACAATAAGTTTCTTTTTCTTTAGTAGTTACAATTAATTATTTTATGATCCTACTCTCCATTGCTTTATATTCTATAAAATTTATTTAAAGTCTTCTCACTATAATACTAAATCTCTTTCTTGATGTTCTTACACTTTTTAGATTATGTAGTCTTCTTGCTCTGCTGTTTAAACATTTTACCATCATTATGCTTATTATTCATACGGACATCTGAAGTTACTTTACAAATTACACATGTTACTCTGTCTTCTAGCCATGCTGTTTTCACGAAATAACACATAGGCTAGTATAAGGTTACTGTCATTTCTATTTATATACATGCATCTTAAATCATTTCATCATAAAGCATGACAAGGTATCTTCCTAGTTTTATCCAAGGAAAAATCATGCTTCCGTCATACATATCATATGGTATCTTCCTAGTTTCAAGGTAAAATCATGCTTCCATCATACATATCATGAATCATACTTGCAAAATTAAGCNTGATGTGTGGTAGTGAGATGGTAAACTGCTCTGATACCAAGCTATAACTGATAAGTACCATTTTGTTGATTATTTTAATTGCTAAAATCCATGTTTGACCGATGTTTTGTTTGCTTAATTGTGAATTTACCCTAGGTTTTAGGATTTCCTCTTATTTTGGACTTAATTGAAAATTTGCACATATTTAAATTATTTGGCCACTATTTTTTTGATCTATTTTTGTAGGCATGAAAGCATCCTGGACTTAGGGCATACTGGGTCAAACTTGAGTCGGAAGTGGACCCGGATCGAGTTATCAAGCTTTGGATTAATCCGGGACGTCCGATTCAAAAGCGGCTAGATCTGAGCCATCCGGGACCATCTGAAGCAATCCAACTAGGGTTAGGGTCGATCAAGCACTCTGATCAAGATCTGAAGGTTTCATCCCAATCAAAGCTCATTCAACCGTTGGATCAAGCTCGGAGGGCTCTAGATCGCCCATTCAAAGATTAGGTTGATCTGGACCATCAGTTGCAAATATGGAGGATTCGAGTTACCACGAGGCAGATCCTGACCCTTGATCAACATCTGGAATGTTTGGGTCAGATCAGAGCAAGATCAGCCATTGGATTCATCCAAATCAATCTGGACTGTCCATTCCTATGTATTTAATCAGAAACTCCACAGTCTTCAGCTTCGTCGCGTCTCCGCCGCAGTTTCTTCCTTCTTCGCATTTCTTCTTCGTTCTTCAGCTGTTTCTACAATCCAAGGGGCGCGACCACCCTTTCTCTTCATTTAGATCAAGTCGAGGTCACTGGGGAGAGCAATCGGTGAAGGTTTCAGCTCGGAATTGGGCAAGAACAGAGCTGAGTGAGGGTTTCCTCAGCTCTGCATTTGATAGCTTCGATTTCAGTTTTGTCAAGTTTTTCATCAATCCAAGCTATTCAGAGGGGTTCCCTGAAGTGTTTGGATCATTCCCGCACCTTCATTTCAATCAGACAAGGCTGAATTTAAGAAATCGATTGGGATTTCCATCTTGAACAGAGTTTGAGCTGGAATGGATCGCGGATTCAGTTTTCCAGTGAATTGCTGAGCTTAGGGGTTCGAGGCCAGCCCTTGCGTGACGAACAAGGAGACCTTGAGCTAATGGAGTGATTGGGGTTTAGATTTCTTGTTGTAATTTCAGTTTCTAGCTGTAATTTCATTTCTGCAGTGTTCTGTTTCTGTTTTTCGTATCAGCCACTTATTGTCAAGTTCTTGAATTGTTTTAGCTTCAATTGCGTTTCATTCTGCAAGTTTAATAGTTAGAGAATGTGTTTAGTGGATAATTGCTTTTAATTCGAGTCGAATTCTTGTTTAATTACTGCGTATCAGTCTTTCTTCTCTGATTTCAGCATGCGTATCAACCTTAGTTTCTGCAGTATCAGTTTTAAGCTCCTGCATTTTATATCAGTAGTCTAGTTTATTTCTAAGTTGTTCTTGATACTAGTTGGTAAATTCGATCTTAGTTGCTTAGTTTGGTTTAGTATCCCATTCGGTTTCTACATCCTGCACATCATGTTTTGATTTCTGCCTTCATTCAGATTTCAACTCTGTAAATCCAATTACAGCTTCTGCACTTTGAATTGCTCAAGAAGTCTGTATTTTAATTGTTGCTTCACATCTAATTGTTTGACTTCAGCTGCTGGTTTGATTTGAAATCAGTTCATAGCTGAATTTTCTGATCGTTATAAGTTTATGAGAATTCTGCAGTTTTGTTTCTGCAATTCTGCAGATTTGTTAAGCTGAGTTGTGAAATTTTGCATGCATGTGTCAAGTTCAGTCTCGGCGTGGGTTTGTATCAAGTTGAGTGAAATTTATTGTGTACTTTTGAGCTTGAAATCAGTCTCTTTTGCAGTCATTGTATTTCTGAACGGTTAGTATTGCCCTTGGCACAAAAGTAGCAGTTTTTGGGCATAAGCATTTTCCTCTGCGTATCAAACATGTTTGGCACTGTTTTGTACCAGTTTAGCTCTACATTAGAATTCCTTTGCAATTGAATTCAGTGATTTTGTTTGGCCATGCATCCATTTGTTGCTGCATTCGAATTCTGGAGGTTCGAACTTCAATTCTGCACTCTTGCATCTCATTTCTGCATCAAGAACATTTCTGAACTGATTAGCCCTTGCTTGATTGCGGCAGTGTTTCATTTATTTCAGTAGGTCATGTTCACTGATAGCTTTGTTTCCAAGCTTGGTCGATTGGTTTTATTGCTGAATTGTCACCATTATCTTGGCATTCCATATCTAAATTTGGCACATAAGCTTAATCCATTTTGGTAGCAAGTTTACTTAAATTCTGCACAATGTTTCAAATGAAATTCAGCACTAGTTTGTGTCAAGTTTAATGCAAATTTTAGTGAGCTAGGGAAATTGAAATCAGGTTGTTGCTTGTCTAGCTTGTTACTGAATTCTAATTGTCATTCCGGCATTGGTATCAAGACACAATTATGCAATTAGGCTTTATGTGCTAGCATTCGGTTCAACGAGAATTGTCAAAATTGTTTTGTTCCACTTGTTTCCTATTGGGTTTGCTTGAATGGTAATTTCTGAAGTTAAACATAAGCTGCAGTGCAATATTTCATTTGGCAGTAGTTTGATTTCTGAATTTTTGCAAATTGGCATTGGGTTGGTTGAGTTGTTCATTGGTTGAGTTTATCAATTGCCATTACCATGTTTAGTTCCTTGAGTTAAATTCTTCTTCTTTCTATCAAGATTTCATTTCTGAATTGAAAACAAAACCCAGATTTTATTTAAAACCCAAAAATATAAATGACACATAAATACAAGCTCGAATCACACAACGTCAACTAGTCCTTAGGAAAAATACGACCTATGGCCCCTTTACTATGTTTTCATACTTTGATTGTAAAAAGGGTTTCCAGCTGTTTATAAATATTTTAAATTCTGATGGACCCACACATTTCGCGACACCTATCTCGGGTCCATCAAATTTTTGGCGCCGTTGCCAGGGAAGCAACTAGTTGATTTGTTTGATTTTTGCTTGTGTGCTTATGGGCATATCATTTGATTCTATTTTCTTGTGCTTTATTTTTTTTGTATACGGTTGCTGCCATTTGTCTTGTTTGTTGTGTGACATGGTTGTAAGATCAAAATGTTTTCACCAGAGGATTATACAGAGATTAAAGAGGCATTGATGGAGTTGAAATGTTGGTGTAAGGTGTTGGAATACCAACAAAGACATAAAGCTCATTCATCTACTTACCAGCAGCCCCATTCAACTTTTCAGCAACCAAACTATCAATTTCAACAAGGGCAGCCACAATGTCAGCCTCTCAACCAATTTCAGCAGCCCTATTCAGAATTTCAGCCTTTCCAGCAATTTCAACCGCCACAGCAAGATTTCCAACAACCTTGCAACCAGAATTATCAGCAAACAAATTAGTTTTTTCAGCCACAAGTTCAACCATCATTCCAAAACTTTCAGCCAAGTCAGAACTTTCAGAATGGGCAGCCACTATTCCAGAGTTTTCTGCCCCAATTTCAACAATTCCAGCCTCAATTTCAGCAACCCTATCAACAAGATCAATCACCTTTTCAAGGAATTCAACAAGGGTACCAAGTTAATTCGAATTTCCAGCAACCATGTCAATTTCCACAGCAATTTCACCCTTGCAACCAGAATTTCCAGCCACAAGATCAGAATTTCCAGCCCACTCAATTTCAGTTTTCACCACCACAATTTCAACCTCAGATCCAAGATTTCCAATGCAATAATTCTCAGCAAATTCAACCCACATTCCAGCCTACTTATCAGCCCATTCAACCATTTGAGCAGCCTCAACAGCTCCCATTTCAGAATGCACAGCCTACTCTTGGTCTTCAGCAACCTTATGCTACTTTTCAAGACCAACAAGAGCTTGAGGCTCAACAACAAAGGCTTGGGGAAATTGTGCAACAAAGACTTCAAAACCTCGGAAGGCAAATGGGACAATTGGCTAGTGATTTGAATCAGATAAAAGCTCAAGAATCAGGATAATTATCTTCTCAAGCTACTTTTAATTCTGAGAGCCCCGGAGTTGATTTTATATCAGTTCAAGGTGACCCTAGTGCATGGCCAAGTCCCTCTTTAAGTGATCTTGCACATTTGGTGGAAGAAGAAGAAGAAATCATTAAAATCAGGGCACCTACAGCATGCATTCCTCCGGAGATTCCTATTCAAAATCCATTTCCAAATTTTTCAGTTCAAGAAGAAGAAACTGAAGCTCTACAGGACCATTCTCATCTTTTATTTTGTGATGATAGTATTAGTGATGGTCCTAATTTTTCTAATATTGTTGTTGCAGATATTATAGGAGAAGCATGCATAGGAGACGATTCCATAGGTGTAGGGGATTGCACTAAGCCCCAGGGACCACCACAAGATTTAGAGGATGAACCAGAAAGTGTAGGGACTTGCATGGTGGAAGCAAGAACCCAAGGATCACCTGCTTTAGTTGAGTGTCCACTAGAACCTGAACCTGAAGTGGAGCTTGAACATGATCAGGAGGAGAACATGGATACATCTACTCTTGTAGAACCTCCAGGTATTCTTCAGCACGCTCATGTAAGTATTTCTCCTCTTTGTTCAGAAAAATTCAGAAAGGTACCTACTGCTGACTTTATTGGTTATGATGAATTTATTGATATACCTTGTGTAGAAACTGCTTGTGAAAATCTAATAGAGGTACCAAAAATTGATTTCATTGGTCGTAATGCATTACTTGATACATCTCTTGTAGATATGGATAGCGAAATAATTTTAGAGGCACCTATAATTGATGTTGTTTGTTATGATGAATCTCTTGATACCTCTTTTGTCGATATGGATAGTGAAAAATTTTTAGAAGTGTCTGAAATTGATGTTATTTATTGTGATGAATCTCTTGCTATATCTTATGCTGAGATTGAATGTGAAAAACTTATGGAGGTATCTGAGATTAATTTTATTGGCTGTGACACATTGCTTGATACATCCTTGGTAGAAAATAATTGTGAAATTCCTATTGATGTGCCAAAAATTGATTTCTTTATTTGTGATGAGTTCTTGGATGCATTTTTTGTAGAAAATAATTGTGAAAAATTTATTGAGGCACCAAGAATTGATTTAATTGGATGTGATACAGTTTTGGATACATTTCATGCAGAGACTGATATTATTTTATTTCTTTCTTACCCTGCACGCTTGAGAGAGGTATTTCATTATTTTGTAAGGTCCAGGAGACTATTGGAGTGGGTGCTCCATCTGAACAGACTCCAACTGTTAGTAATATAAGAGAAGTGTCCTAAGACAATCGCCTTATGCTTGTAAATATTTATTTTAATAAATGAAAATTCACTATTTGAGTATACATGTGTATGTATTTGATTGGGATCTTAAACTCATTTACTGAATGTCCACAATACAATTCACAGCATGAGAGAATTTATGATGAATTCACAACTAGTGATTATCTCCACATGTGCAATTGTGAAGTATTGAAATTGTCCCTAGTCGATGAATTGATAAATAAGGACACTATCAATTCTGTTGAGACTAGCATGGGTTATTCTCTAATCAGCTGATTCTCACTGGCTGGTGACATTTGGATGTCCGGAGATAAACATGAATGCTAGTTAAGGGAACTAGTTCATTGGAGTGACTGGCTGTAAAACTTCACATGGTAGTCTACATATAGACATGTCAGTGAAGTTCTTACTGCAGCTTAAGTGCGATATTCCTTTGACTTGCGGTGTTCAAGTCATCTTGGTCATGGAGACTTATACTTTGACATCTTAAGCAAGCATCTCCAAGGAGGTGTGGACCCAGGATGGTTGGGTATAAGCCGAAGTGCCTGAAGATGTTTGAACAGCCTACAAAGGATTCACCACTCCTTGCGAGGGGATGTATACCCAAGGCCTATCGTCGGATTGTTACTCAAAGCCTCTGGCCAGAGCATGACATGTTCAGAGTATGAGTCTCTGAAATACATGAGAGTAATTAGAATCCATTGGATGAGAAAGACATTACTTGGGGTAGGTGTGACGTAGTCAGCCTAGTGGGGACTGACACACATAGACCGTGTCCTGAATCAAGTGGGTATAAGATGGTGAAGGGAATGAGGCATGATTCATTATAGTTGCTGAAGGGTTTCAGAATTATTTCTGAGGTCAACCGTTGATCTTTTGATTAATTGGGGGTCATGATGTACTACTAGGTGCCACTCATGATCGTTCTATAATTGGTTGATTATAGACGGCTAACATAAATCGAAAGCCTATTTAGTCACACGCACTATGAGTAATCCGAGGGATTTAAAACGAGTTGAAAATTGGATTTTCCAATCAAGAGAAATAAGTCGAATCTGAATTTATCCGAGGCGCATCGGAAGCTTAAAATGGCTAAGTCTTTTGAAGGTTTATTGGACGAATTAAATGAGTTTAATTTGCAAGGGTTTGGCTTGGTGTGGCCGGCCAAAGAGGGTGCCCACCCTCTTTGGTTTGGCCGGCCACAATAAAGGAGGGAAACCAATTTATTTGGTTTAAATTATAAAATAAATCAAGCGCGATTTATTTTATAAAATTATGGATAAATAAATTTATATAAAGAAATTTATATAAAGAGATTTATTTTCATGGAAATTAAAATAAACCTTGGATTGGTTTATTTTATTTTATAAAATTAATTATGAATTGATTTTTCCATGATAAGAAAATTTTATATAATAAATTTATTCTTTTTTATGGAAATTAAAATGAACCATGGATTGGTTTATTTTATTTTATAAAATCAATTATGAATTGATTTTTTCCATGATAAGAAAAATTTATATAATAAATTTATTCTTTTTATAGAAATTAAAATGAACCATGGATTGGTTTATTTTATTTTATAAAATTAATTATGAATTGATTTTTTCATGATGAGAAAAAATTTATATAATAAATTTATTCTTTTTATGGAAATTAAAATGAACCATGGATTGGTTTATTTTATTTTATAAAATCAATTATGAATTGATTTTTCCATGATAAGAAAAATTTATATAATAAATTTTTGTGAAAATTTATTCCATAATAAAAGGGGAGATGTGTTTATTTTATTATAAAGTTAGTTATAATAAAACTTGGCATAACGGAATAATTCATAAGAAAATTTATAAGATAAATTTCTTATGAAAATTTATTCCGTTAAAGGGGAGACTTGGCAATGGAGAGGCTACTATATAAAGGAACCAAGGCAAGGCTTGAATTCCAATTAAGAGATAAAGTAGCAAGCTCTCTCTCTCTCTTATTCTCTCCCTCTCTCTCTCTAGGGCCGGTGCCCCTTTCTCTCTCTAGGGCCGGCGCCCTCTCTCCACCCCTAGGGCCGGTGCACCACCTAGGGTTGCCGTGAGCCTCCTCCACCAAGAAGGTGCCAAAGAAGAAGAAGAAGCGGGTCGCAACTCCCTCCTTCCCTTCCCCGGAATCTTGATGCCGTTACTTGGTGGTTAGTTTCCATCTCTCTCTCTTGATATTCTAGTTCTGCCTTTGGAGAATCTAGTAGTTCTCGTCGGCACAAAACTCATGGCTTTGAGAAGTCATCCCGAAGAGAACTCGGCGTGGACGCGAATAGAGGTGGAGCTTCCAAGGGACGCTACGGTTGGATCTCGTCCCTTACTTCGAGTTACGCGAGGTATTGAGTAAATTAGTTTACTTTCTACAAAATTTTAATTTATGATCATGTCCACACATCATAAGGTTGCATGCTAGATACGTGGTTAAAATAATTTGAGAAATTATTTATGCTAATTCTTCCGCTGCACGTAATTAATTTTTAAAATTACGAACCCGTATCCATGTCAACATGCACCCGGTCCCAACACCAACCTCTTGGAAGAAATTTCAAAAGGCATCAAGAAGGAGGAGTTGATTTTACTTTAATTCGAAGCACTCCACCTCTTACCTGGGTCTTATACCTAAATCGCCTGCGGCCACCGGAGCAAATTTTTGTAAAGTTCAAGTGTGGGGGAGTCTTAATTCTCTCAGCCACCCATGTTCCTCCACTACCACGATGGAGGCTACATCTGGATCGACTCCGTCCATCAGAAATAAAGGGGAGTTTGTTCTTTCTTGCAATTTCTTTCATTGCCTTCTCCATTTTTATGTTTTCTGGAAGTAGAATTTTCTTTTAAATCGAGTCCTTGCTAATAAATGCATGAGTAGAGTAGAATGACTAGGAGTCATTGTAGATACCATTTTAGTTTTCTTGGAAATTTGTTTCTTGCATGATTAGGAATAAATGTATCCCTCTAGGTTATCTCCATAGCATTTTAGAATTTGGTTGTTAAAACATAGGGTTTGAGCTAATGGATGAATTCTTGGATGCTTGAGTACTACTTAGTTTTAGATTCTTAATTGAGGACTTGAGATGAATTATTTTTGCCTAGTGAGAATTAGCCTTATATTTGTGACACACATATGTTATTGCACTCTAGAACTTGCTTATGTTCTTTCAAAATCATATTTCAATGATTGGATCACATCTATAGAGACTAATCAATTTGTTTATCCTTCCATGTCAATTTTTGGCACTAATCATGTCTACTTTATTTGTCTTTTCTTATTCCTACTCTTAACCCCATTTTTCTATGGATTTGTTTTCTTGGGTGTTTTCTTGATGCTACTTTGCCCGAGACGGACAAAGATTTAAGTGTGGGGGAGTGACTAGTGTTTTGGAAAGATTTGGTATCAAAAGAGGAAATTTCATGTCAAATTTTTTTTTTGCAATTACATGTGCCAAGAATGAGTTTGAGTGAGTTTGAATTCCAAGAATGAGCAAGAGGATGGAAGCAAGTGGAGCATCTAGATTCCTTATCACACTTTGAAGATCAAGTGGCACGAAAGAAAAGAAAAGAAAAAAAAAACTGAACAAGAAGAAGGGAAAAGAATTGGCACGCAAAAGAAAAAAATTTTATGCCAAAGAAAAAAAAAGTGCCAATTTGAGTTTGGGAGGTGGCTAATGTTTTGGCATTATGTTGTAAGATGCAATTTGAGTTGAGTTGGTATCAAGAGCAAGTAAAAAAAAAGTCAATTCAGAATTTCGGATTTAGTATAGCTGCAGTCCAAAGCAAATTGAATTCTGCCCTTTTGTTTGTTGCTGCAGCCAATGAATTTCTGCATTTTCTTATACAGCTGAACAAAACCTTAGGTGATCTCTGAATTGCAGCTGTACTTTGTTCGAAAAATCAATAACACAGCAGAGTTGCAATGGATTGAAGCAGGGAAATGCAGGAAAATCTGCAGTTTTAAAAAAAATCTGAATGAGTTGTAATCTACCGAGGCTTAACATGGAGTTGCTGGAATGTCAAAAACTAAATGCAAGGGAAGTTGCAAGGTGCTGAAAATTTTATGAAGAGCTGTTGTGGAATCTGCAAGAAGAAGAAAAGAAAAAAAAATCAGATTGGTTGTATTCCATTAAAGCAATTTCGGCACAAAGTGTGTATCAACTTGAGCTGAATTGGGTTTTCTAGGGGTTGTGAATCAAGGAATGAAGCACACAAAGGTGTCACAAAGAGTTGAGAGAAACCACTGCTTGTCAAAACAGAAAAAAAAGGAGTAAAGAAAGAAACAAATGGCACAAAAAGTGAGTGTTGGCACCATGAAACTAGTGGAGAGATCATTGGAAACATCCACATCCTGGTCAAAGCCTTACTCCATTTCATTTCTGATTTTACTAGTGAGAAAGAAAGCAGCTGATATGAAAGAAACTTATTTCTGTAGTTCTAAAAAAAAAGAGAAGAGAACAAGGAAAAAGAAGGAAGCAAGGTTGGCACAAAAGGGCAAATTTGGCACAAAGAAGTCAAGGAAGGGTTCTTCAGCCAAATCAAAGGGCATTATTCAAGTTTACTCCATCACACTTTTTGAATTCACTAGAGGACTGTCAAGAGGGCAGAGTTCATTGGAAACATCCTTGAGCACTCAAGTCTTCTACTTTATCAATTTTTCTATTTTCTTGGCTTTTACTCCAATTCTTACCATTTTCCATGTTTTCACTTGTTTTTGTAGATGTTGATCTTAATCATGAATAATGGTGGAGAGTAGACAATAAGCAAGCCTATGTTAGTGCAAGAAGCATGTGTGTTCGAGTGAGCTCCACTTCCATCATCAACTTAGAACTTAAGGAAAGAGCCACCAAAATTTTTCTTGAAAGGCTAGTGAGTTGAATTCATCTCAATGAATCATGATGGATAAAAAGGCTAAGTTGTTGATTTAAGGACGAGATACTAATCCATAGAGCTTAGATTTATCAGAATTGACGACCCTAGGTAATTTCTTTTCAATTGCTTCTAATTATGCTTAAGAAATCTAGGGGATACTTATTTAGTAGTTTAGCGAGACGCTCAAGATTAAGTGTGGGGGAGTTGATAAGTACCATTTTGTTAATTATTTTAATTGCTAAAATCCATGTTTGACCCATGTTTTGCTTGCTTAATTGTGAATTTACCCTAGTTTTAGGATTTTCTCTTATTTTGGACTTAATTGCAAATTTACACATATTTGAATTATTTGGCCACTAATTTTTTGATCTATTTTTGTAGGCAAGAAAGGATCTTGGACCTAGGGCATACTGGGTCAAACTTGAGTCGAAAGTGGACCCGGATCGAGTTATCAAGCTTTGGATTAATCCGGGCCGTCCGATTCAAAAGCGGCTAGATCTGAGCCATCCGGGACCATCTGAAGCAATCCGAGCTAGGGTTAGGGTTGATCAAGCACTCTGATCAAGATCTGAAGGTTTCATCCCAATCAGAGCTCATTCAACTGTTGGATCAAGCTCGGAGGGCTCTAGATCGCCCATTCAAAGATTAGGTTGATCTGGACCATCCGTTGCAAATCTGGAGGATCCGAGCTACCTCGAGGCAGATCCTGACCCTTGATCAACATCTGGAAAGTTTGGGTCAGATCAGAGCAAGATCAGCCGTTGGATTCATCCAAATCAATCTGGACCGTCCATTCCTATGTATTTAATCAGAAACTCCACAGTCTTCAGCTTCATCACGTCTCTGCCGCAGTTTCTTCCTTCTTCACATTTCTTCTTCGTTCTTCAGCTGTTTCTTCAATCCAAGGGGCGCGACCACCCTTTCTCTTCATTTAGATCAAGTCGAGGTCACTGGGGAGAGCAATCGGTGAAGGTTTCAGCTCGGAATTGGGCAAGAACAGAGCTGAGTGAGGGTTTCCTCAGCTCTGCATTTGATAGCTTCGATTTCAGTTTTGTCAAGTTTTTCATCAATCCAAGCTATTCAGAGGGGTTCCCTGAAGTGTTTGGATCATTCCCGCACCTTCATTTCAATCAGACAAGGCTGAATTGAAGAAATCGATTGGGATTTCCATCTTGAACAGAGTTTGAGCTGGAATGGATTGCAGATTCAGTTTTCCAGTGAATTGCTGAGCTTAGGGGTTCGAGGCCAGCCCTTGCGTGACGATCAAGGAGACCTTGAGCTAATGGAGTGATTGGGGTTTAGATTTCTTATTGTAATTTCAGTTTGTAGGTCTAATTTCATTTCTACAGTGTTCTATTTCTGTTTTTCGTATCAGCCACTTATTTTCAAGTTTTTGAATTATTTTAGCTTCAATTGCGTTTCATTCTGCAAGTTTAATAGTTAGGGAATGTGTTTAGTGGATAATTGCTTTTAATTCGAGTCTAATTCTTGTTTAATTGCTGCATATCAGTCTTTCTTCTCTTATTTCAGCATGCGTATCAGCCTTAGTTTCTGCAGTATCAGTTTTCAGCTCCTGCATTTTATATCAGTAGTCTAGTTTATTTCTAAGTTGTTCTTGATACTAGTTGGTAAATTCGATCTCAGTTGCTTAGTTTGGTTTAGTATCCCATTCGGTTTCTACATCCTGCACTTCATGTTTTGATTTCTGCCTTCATTCAGATTTCAACTCTGTAAATCCAATTACAGCTTCTGCACTTTGAATTGCTCAAGAAGTCTGTATTTTAATTGTTGCTTCACATCTAATTGTTTGACTTCAGCTGCTGGTTTGATTTGAAATCAGTTCGTAGCTGAAATTTCTGCTCGTTATATGTTTATGAGAATTCTGTAGTTTTGTTTCTGCAATTCTGCAGATTTGTTAAGCTGAGTTGTTGAAATTTTGCATGCATGTGTCAAGTTCAGTCTCGGCATGGGTTTGTATCAAGTTGAGTGAAATTTATAGTGTACTTTTGAGCTTGAAATCAGTCTCTTTTGCAGTCATTGTATTTCTGAATGGTTAGTATTGCCCTTGGCACAAAAGTAGCAGTTTTTGGGCATAAGCATTTTCCTCTGCGTATCAAACATGTTTGGCACTGTTTTGTACCAGTTTAGCTCTACATTAGAATTCCTTTGCAATTGAATTCAGTGATTTTGTTTGACCTTGCATCCATTTGTTGCTGCATTCGAATTCTGGAGGTTCGAACTTCAATTCTGCACTCTTGCATCTCATTTCTGCATCAAGAACATTTCTGAACTGATTAGCCCTTGCTTGATTGCGGCAGTGCTTCATTTATTTCAGTAGGTCATGTTCACTGATAGCTTTGTTTCCAAGCCTGGTCGATTGGTTTTATTGCTGAATTGTCAGCATTATCTTGGCATTCCATATCTAAATTTGGCACATAAGCTTTATCCATTTTGGTAGCAAGTTTACTTAAATTCTGCACAATGTTTCAAATGAAATTCAGCACTAGTTTGTGTCAAGTTTAATGCAAATTTTAGTGAGCTAGGGAAATTGAGATCAGGTTGTTGCTTGTCTAGCTTGTTACTGAATTCTAATTGTCATTCCGGCATTGGTATCAAGACACAATTATGCAATTAGGCTTTAAGTGCTAGCATTCGGTTCAATGAGAATTGTCAAAATTGTTTTGTTCCACTTGTTTCCTATTGGGTTTGCTTGAATGGTAATTTCCGAAGTTAAACATAAGCTGCAGTGCAATATTTCATTTGGCAGTAGATTGATTTCTGAATTTTTGAAAATTGGCATTGGTTTGGTTGAGTTGTTCATTGGTTGAATTTATCAATTGCCATTACCATGTTTAGTTCCTTGAGTTAAATTCTTCTTCTTTCTATCATGATTTCATTTCTGAATTGAATACAAAACCCAGATTTTATTTGAAACCCAAAATTATAAACGACACATAAATAAAAGCTCGAATCACACAACGTCAACTAGTCCCTTGGAAAAATACGACCTGCGGCCCCTTTACTACGTTTTCATACTTTGATTGCAAAAAGGGTTTCCAGCTGTTTATAAATATCAAAATTTGAGACCCACATTCGTGAAACCTATCTCGGATCCATCAGTAACGCCCGCCCCTTATCGTCAGAGCGGCGCGTTACCTTTATCTTACTACTCCTATTTAATTTAACATATAGCATATGATTCAGAACATTGCAGCGGAAATAACACATAAATATAATCATGTAACATCTAGTAGCATCCATGTCTTAAATAAACTTCAATAGAGATAACAAGTAACAAGTATAAGGTATAACACATGCTTTCTTATAAAAGTAAATGCTAAGCCTTAAAATGGATCGATCAGCCAAGTCACTACCACACACATTAGCCCTTCCTGTAGCTTCCCTTTCTTTAATAATTTCTATGTTGATATGCAACATAAGCAAACAACTATAAGTATGAAACATAGTAAGCTCTTTCCTACTCACTAAATCCATACGTCACATGCATTTGAGAGACATATAATATCATATGCATAGCATAAAAATACATAAGACATATAAACATATAAAGGCATATAAACACATGAACATATGCATTGCAAAAACATTTAGGATGCTCTTTTAGAAAACATAATAAATAATACTTTAACATAAGCATACATCATCTTTATTGGGGTCCCCGGCTTGTACCCATTCTTTCTTTTGCACGCATACCCCTAGGTAGGATGCGAGGTAGCTAATCCCGAACTACAGGGGTCTACATTCTAGGCTTACTATCATTCAGCCTAGGGACATCTTCGGTAGTCCAGAATCGTGGATCTTTTTCAAGATCCGGTACAAGCCATTCTTTAAAGTAAAATACATACATGCATTCTTTCCTTTCCTTTCTTTCTTTCATATAGAACATGCATTCCTTTCTTTCTTTCTTTCTTTCATATTGCATGAACTATAGACATTCAATCATTCATAATCATAAGCATACTTTCATATATAGAACATGCATTCTTTCATTTTCTTTCTTTCTTTCATATTGCACGTACTATAGACATTCAATCATTCATAAACATAGGCATACTTTCATGGCATAATCATTAGCATAAATAGCAAGACATGGAAGGACCTTTCTTTTCACACATGTAAGTGAAGCAACCATCATGCTAGTTTCATCAATACATCATACATATAACATGCTTGTCTTAATCAAGGCAATATGTTACTTTAATTTTTCTTTTCTCATCTTAATACATGCCGGCTGAAAACTTCATAGCAAGGATATCATAGCATAAAACCCACATAGCATTGGAATAAAGGCATACATTACATAAGAGGTCATTTACAAGTACACTGGTAGTCTAGGCTTCACTAAACACTAGTTTAGGTGCATGAATTGTAGTTGAACTTATTCTTAGCCTTTATTCTAGTAATTGGTCAAAATTCACAGCATGGATAACATAGTATAAAAGTCATATAATCATGGAAATAAAAACATACGTTACACATGGAATCATATACAAGCACAAGGGTAGTCTAGGCTTCATTGAACACTAGTTTAGGTGCATGTTTTGTGCTTAAGCTTATTTTTAACCCTTATCCCAGTATTTGTCCGAAATTCACAGCTAGATAGCATGACATGAAAGTTATCCAATCTTGGAAATAAAACATAATTTACATGAGAGATCATTAGCATGTACCAGAGTAGACTAATCTTCACTAAACCTTAGTTTGGGTGCATGAATCGTACTTGCACTTATTCTTAACCCTTACCCTTGTAATTTGCCGATATTCACAGTATGTAAAACATGGTATACAAGTTCATATAACATGTAAACAAAAACATATTTTGCCATTAAGGTCATATACAAGCATTAAGGTAGTCTAGGCTTCATTAAACACTAGTTTAGGGGCTTGCATTGTACTCGAGCCTATTCTTAACCCTTATTCTTGTAATTTGTCGAAACTCACAGTAGGGATTTCATAGAATAATCATTCACATAACATGGGAATAAAAACATATTTTTCATAAGAATTCATTCACAAGTGCAAAAGTAGTTTGTACTTCACCAAACACTAGTTTAGGTGTATGATCTAGAGTTCTACTTGGATTATCATGCATATGGGTACATGTAACATTTTTCTAAACACCAGTACATAGAATGGAGCATGAGTTTAGGCTCAAACAACTTAGATAAGGTACTGACCCTAAGGTATAAATTATTTTCATCATGAAATAAAACACCCAATCAAATGCATATCACTTGATTTAACTATAACTTCATGAAGGTCTATAAAAATTTGTTTTAAGGCATAATTTAAGGTCCCATGGCTGAATGATACAGGGGTCCCTTAGCATAGATTCCACAAAATTTCTTGGCCTAAAACATTTATATAGCAAGGAAACAATCATTAGAACAATAGCCCACTCCATGCATCAACATTTATCCATTTCATGACTTGGCCGAATTCTTCCAAGTCGTTTACATCATGGAGGGCATTCATGCTGGGACCGGGTGCATGTTGACAAGGATATGGGTTCGTAAATTTTAAAATATTTACGTGCAGCGGAAGAATTAGCATAAATAATTTCTCAAATTATTTTAACCGCGTATCTAGCATGCGACCTTATGATGTGTGGACATGATCATAAATTATAATTTTGCGAAAAAGTAAACTAATTTACTAAGTACCTCGCGTAACTCGAAGTAAGGGACGAGATCCAACCGTAGCGTCCCTTGGAAGCTCCGCCTCTATTCGCGTCCACGCCGAGTTCTCTTCGGGATGACTTCGCAAAGCCACGAGTTTTGTGCCGATGAGAACTACTAGATTCTCCAAAGGCACAACTAGAAAAATAAGAGAGAAAGATGGAAACTAACCACCAAGTAACGGAATCAAAATTCCGGGAAAGGAAAGAAGGAGTCGCGATTCGTTTCTTCTTCATCGGCACCTTCTTGGCGGATGAAGCTCTCGGCCACCCTTGGGATGTGCACCGGCCCTAGGGGAGGAGAGAGAGCCGGCCCTAGAGAGAGAGAAGGGGGGCCGGCCCTAGAGAGAGAGAGAGAGAGTTAGAGAGAGAGGGAGCTACTAATCTCTTGATAACTCAATTGAGGAATTCAAGCCTAGCCTTGGTTCCTTTATATAGTAGCCTCTCCCTTGCCATGTCTCCCCTTTAACGGAATTAACAGAATAAATTTTCATAAGAAATTTATCTTATAAATTTTCTAATTAATTATTCTGTTATGCCAATTTTTATTATAACTAATTTTATAATAAAACAAATACATCTCTCTTTTTAATTATGGAATAAATTTTCTTAAAATTTATTATATAAATTTTCTCATCATGGAAAAATCAATTCATAATTGATTTTATAAAATATAAATAAACCATTTAAAGTTTATTTTAATCTCCATAAAAAGAATAAATTTATTATATAAATTTTTCTTTATCATGGAAAAATCAATTCATAATTAATTTTATAAAATAAAATAAACCAATCCATGGTTCATTTTAATTTCCATAAAAAAAATAAATTTATTATATAAATTTTTCTTATCATGGAAAAATCAATTCATAATTGATTTTATAAAATAAAAATAAACCAATTAAAGTTTATTTTAATTTCCATGAAAATAAATTTATTTATCCATAAATTTTATAAAACAAATCGCGCTTGATTTATTTTATAATTTAAACCAAATTAATTAGTTTTCTCTCCTTGTGGTGGCCGGCCAAACCAAAGAGGGTGGGCACCCTCTTTGGCCGGCCACACCAAGCCAAAGCCCTCGCGAATTAAACTCATTTAATTCGCCCAATAAGCCTTCAAAAGACTTAGCCATTTTAAGCTTCCGATGCGCCTTTGATAAATTCATATTCGACTTATTTCTCTTGATCGGAAAATCCAATTTTCAACTCGTTTTAAATCCCTCGGATTACTCGTAGTGCGTGTGACTAAATAGGCTTTCGATTTATGTTGGTCGTCTATAATCCATTAATTATAGAACGATCATGAGTGACACCTAGTAGTACATCATGATCCCTAATTAATCGAAAGATCAACGGTTGACCTCAGAAATTATTCTGAAACCCTTCAGCAGCTCTAATGAATCGTGCCCCATTCCCTTCACCATCTTATACCCACTTGGTTCAGGACATGGTCTGTGTGTGTCAGTCCCCACTAGGCTGACTACGTCACACCTAGCCCAAGTAGTGTCTTTCTCGTCCTTTGGATTTCTAATTACTCTCATGTATTTAAGAGACCCATACTCTAAACATGATATGCTCTGGCCAGAGGCTTTGAGTAACAATCCGATGATAGGCTTGGGTATACATCTCCTCGTAAGGAGTGGTGAATCCTTTGTAGGCTGTTCAAACATCTTCGGGCACTTCGGCTTATACCCAACCATCCTGGGTCCACACCTCCTTTAGAGATGCTTGCTTAAGATATTAAAGTATAAGTCTCCATGACCAAGATGACTTGAACACCGCAAGTCAAAGGAACATTGCACTTAAGCTGCAGTAAGAACTTCACTGACCTGTCTATGTATAGACTACCATGTGAAGTTTTACAGTCAGTCACTCCAATGAACTAGTTCCCTTAACTAGCATCCATGTTTATCTCCGGACATCCCAATGTCACCAGCCAGTGAGAATCAGCTGATTAGAGAATAACTCATGCTAGTCTCAACAGAATTGATAGTGTCCGTTTTTATCAATTCATCGACTAGGGATATTTTCAATACTTCACAATTGCACATGTAGAGATAATCACTAGTTGTGATCCCATCACAAATTCTCTTATGCTGTGAATTGTATTGCGGACATTCAATAGATAAGTTTAAGATCCCAATCAAATACACAAATATGTATACTCAAATAGTGAATTTTCATTTATTAAATAAATGTTTACAATCATAAGGCGATTGCCTTAGGACACTTCTCTCATATCACTAACAAACTCCCACTTGGCCTAATGCCATTCGCTACGGTATCCAATACCACAGGCTCTAACATGACCCTCAAACTTGCTTTGAGGCAAGGCCTTAGTTAAAGGATCCGCTAAATTCCTTTCAGTGGGAATTTTCTCAATTTGTATATCATTCCTACTTATAATCTCTCTGATCAGATGATAGCGGTGAAGCACGTGTTTGGATCGCTGATGAGACCTTGGTTCCTTTGCTTGTGCAATAGCTCTATTTTTGTCGCAGTAAACCGGCACTGCTTCATCAATGGTTGGAACCACACCAAGTTCGGAGACAAACTTCTTAATCCAGACTGCTTCCTTTGCTGCTTCCGAAGCTGCGATATATTCCGCTTCCGTGGTGGAATCCGCTACGGTGTCTTGTTTGGAACTCTTCCAACTTATTGCGCCTCCATTCAAAGTAAATACATATCCAGACTGAGATTTGGAATCATCCTTATCTGTCTGGAAACTGGCATCTGTATACCCACGTATTACCATATCTCCTTCTCCATATATTAGGAACACATCCTTAGTTCTTCTTAAGTACTTAAGGATTATCTTGACAGCCGCCCAATGATCCATTCCTGGATCCGACTGGTATCTGCTGGTGACGCTCAAAGCATACGATACTTCGGGCCTTGTACATAGCATAGCATACATGATAGATCCTATCGCGGATGCATAAGGAATCTTATTCATGCAAATCCTCTCGTCTTCTGTGCGCGGACACATAGACTTTGAAAGGTTGATCCCATGCCTGATGGGAAGGTAACCTTTCTTGGATTCTGACATGCTATACCTTTTTAGCACTCGGTCTATATATGTAGACTGCGAAAGACCAAGCAACCGTTTTGATCTATCTCTATAGATTCTAATCCCAAGGATAAAGGTTGCTTCTCTCAGGTCTTTCATGGAGAAAGTTTTGGACAACCAAATTTTAACTGTTTGTAAGACTGATATATCGTTTCCTATAAGTAATATATCATCGACATATTATACTAGGAATACGACTGCACTCCCACTAACCTTCTTATACACACAAGGTTCGTCAGGATTTTGTGAGAAATCAAACTCTTTGATTGTCTCATCAAAACGGATGTTCCAGCTCCTGGATGCTTGCTTCAGTCCATATATGGATCGTCGAAGCATGCATACTTTGGTTTTATCAACCGATGTGAAACCTTCAGGTTGTATCATGTATACATCCTCAAGCAGGTTTCCATTAAGGAAAGCTGTTTTCACATCTATTTGCCATATTTCATAATCATAATGAGCTGCTATGGCTAGGAGCATCCGAATGGATTTAAGCATAGCTACTGGCGAATAGGTTTCGTCATAATCAATTCCTTGTTTCTGACGATATCCTTTTGCCACTAATCTAGCCTTAAAGGTAACATCATTACCTTCTATGTCGGTTTTCTTCTTGAAAACCCACTTGCACCCTATGGGTTTAATCCCTTCAGGTGGGTTAACCAAGTCCCATACTTGATTTTCGTACATAGAATCCATTTCCGACTTCATGGCTTCAAGCCATTTGTCCCTTTCTGAATTTTTCAGAACATCTTCATAACTGATAGGTTCGTCATCGCTTATGAGTAACACGTCGTTCGATTCAATTATGAGAAATCCGTATCTTTCTGGAATATTGCGTGTCCTATCAGACCTACGAAGAGGTGGTGTTGTTTTAGGTTCAACTGATAGCTCATCATTATGAGTTATTGGTTGTGGGTCTAGACTAGGTGTCTCTGTAATGTCTATTGGAGTTTCTTGAACTTCATCAAGTTCAATGCCACTCCCACTGTTTTCTTGTAAAAGAAATTCTTTTTCCAGAAATACAGCATGCCTTGAAACAAACACCTTTTGTTCCAAGGGATGATAGAATTGATAACCCTTCGTTTCCTTAGGGTATCCAATAAATAGACATTTATCAGACTTAGCATCCAATTCGTATGATACAGTCCGCTTCACATAAGCAGGACAACCCCATGTCTTAAGGTGAGTTAAGTGAGGTTTCTTACTATTCCATGTCTCATATGGAGTAGTAGAGACTACCTTGGTCGGGACTCTGTTTAGCAAGTAAACAGCTGTCTTAAGTGCATAACCCCAAAAGGATTTTGGAAGAGTTGCATGATTCATCATTGACCTAACCATGTCCATCAAGGTTCGGTTGCGCCTCTCAGAAACACCATTATACTGTGGTGTATACGGCGGAGTCCATTGGGACAATATCCCATTGTCCCTTAGATAATCTTGAAACTCTTGACTTAAGTATTCACCACCCCGATCGGATCGAAGTATCTTAATACTTTTGCCAAGCTGTTTCTCTACTTCATTTCTGAACTCTTTGAATTTCTCAAAGGCTTCAGATTTGTGTTTCATCAAGAACACATACCCGAATCGTGAGTGATCATCGATAAAGGTGATGAAGTAGCTATAGCCTCCTTGTGCAAGAGTTGACATTGGTCCACATACATCAGTATGTATTAGACCAAGCAATTCTCCCACTGGATTACCTTTTCCGAAAAAGGGTAATTTGGTCATCTTGTCTTTTAAGCATGATTCGCATGTATCAAATGAATCGGGTTCAAATGATTCCAAAATTCCACATCGGTGTAATTTGGTCATGCGTTTCTTACTTATATGGCCGAGACGACAATGCCACGTGTAGGAGTCTATTCGATTATCTATTCTAGCACGTTTGTTGCTAACTTCGATATTGAAAACGTCACCGGATAAATCTAACGTGTAGATACCATTGCACAAAGTTCCATTCCCATAAAGAACGTCATTTAAAGTTATGTAACAACAATTGTTACTAAAAGTTAAATGATAACCCTGTTCATTCTGTAACACCCCAATTTTTACAATTTGAATACCTGGGGAATTGTTTAAAGTTCGGGACGAACTTCCTATAAGAGGGGGAGGATTGTAACACCCCAAAAATTTGTCAATGTAAAATCATGACAATGTATGAAAATGGTTATAATGAAATGATATAAATTTCATGCAATCACATGCTAGGAAATGTCATGAATACATGAAATATTATTATCATGAAATATTAGCATGAAATATTATATTCATGAAATATTATTATCATGAAATATTAGCATGAAATATTATATTCATGAAATATTATTATCATGAAATATTATCATGAAATAGTATATGCATGAAATATTATCATGAAATAGTATATGCATGAAATATTATTATCATGAAATATTATCATGAAATATTATATTCATGAAATATTATTATCATGAAATAATAACATGAAATATTAGATTCATGAAATATTATTAATATTATGAAATTTCATGATGGGCTTGGCTTAATGGGCTTTGATATGGATTAGTGCAAAATGGGATAAAAAGGAGGGAGCAAGGATTGAACCATGAACCTCCTAGTTGCACTCTCCATGTCTTAACCAATGAACCAAGCAGTATTTCATGTAGAAGGAATAAGGAACATGCTTGTTAAGTGTGTAAGAGTGAAGAGACATGTCTTTTCATGAGAAAAGTATAAATAGGGGAATGAGAAGTTAGAGTAACTTCTTCTTCTTTTCTTCTTCCTCACTCTTCCAAAACCGAAACTTTCATCTTCCTCTTCTCTTCTTCCATTTTCGAAAACCCCATCCAAGGGTTCTAACCCTAGGGCAATTGCAAAGAGGAAAGCCAAGTGTCTTTGCCTCTACCAAGACCAAGGAACTCTAGAGAAAAGATTTGGAAGAAAAAGGTTTTCACATACCCTTCAAGTGTAGGGTACCCTACGATTTAAAGAAGGTTAAATTCCAGCGCTAGGATGTAAGTATCCTCTCGCCTGTGGCATAATTGCTATTGAATGTATGCTTGGTTAATTCTTTGGAAAAAATCACAAGGACTTCCTTAAGGAAGTTTCGGCCACTCCTTGTAAGGGGTCCAAGAGAAGGGTTTTGATCAAACTTGATGCATGCTAGTAACCCTAGGGATTTTATATACATATGTGTTGTTTCCAAATATTTTTGGAAGGCCAAAAGTTAGGGTTTGGTACCCTACAAAGTTTCGGCCACCACCCACTTATGGGCTTTGGTTGCTTCTTGATGCATGAGGATATCCCTAGGAACTTAGGGTATGAATTTATGTTATTTTTCCATCATGTGTGATGACAAGAATTAGGGTTTTAGTGCCCTACAACTTTCGGCCAAAGAAGAAAAGTTAGGGTTTTGTGTGGCTTGCTATCCTATTATGTTCCCATGATTAGAATGGTAGATAAAATGTTGTATATATATGTGTGTTGTTTTGTGAATGATGACTTGTCCAAAAACCCTAGAAACCCCACCATATCATTCGGCCACCCCTTGTAAATTAGGGTTAGTGAATGCTAATCCCAATATGAGATATAAACCATGTTTCAATTGTTAACATGAAAGGTACTTGAGGTGTTTGTAGAAATGCTTGAATGAATGCTTGCTTGGAAAACCAAATTCCCTTACTTGTATGTTTCGGCCAACCCTAGTTCTAGGGTTGGGAAGTACCTAATGAGACCATGAAGCATGCTACTACATATGTGATGTGTGTATAAATTATATGACCTATCTTGTTAGGTATAAGAGCATGCCTTATAGCCCATGGGGCACCTTGATGATATGAACATGATGTGTTTGATAATATGCCTAAAAAGGGTTATTCTATTAAAACTGGGATCAAGAGCACCCGAATGCGTGGTGTGTCCCTAAGGGATCAAGAGCACCCGAATGTGTGGTGTGTCCCTTTGAGAAGAGATTAAGAGTACCTTTAGGCATATACATATATGAGTAATTGCATGATAAATTACTTTACTTTGGAAAGTTATGTACCCGACTCGGAAGGGGGTCGTTAAACAAATCCAATGAGCATGTTAAGGTCATGTCATTGGTAGGACGGAAGGGTCCTGCTCTAATTAGATTGGTGGCTCGCTACCCCAATTTATTAGGGAACGCGCATGATGTGGTACTACAACTGGGCCCTGGATGATGATATGATATTTTAAAGTACTTACCATTATGGAACTTTTGAAAAACATATTTTCTCATCATGTGATCTTGTTCCGTAAAGTACTTAGAGATAAATTGCTATGATGTTTATGATGCTTTGATGAGATGCTTATGATGCTGATAACTCTATCTGATTATTGTGTACATGATATGATGTATTGATATGGATTTTGCGAGTAGGCCCGGATTCTTACTAAGCATGTTTTGCTTACTAGTTCCTGTTATTTTTCTTATGCTGCAGATAGCGGTAAGAAATACTCGAACTAAAGGAAGAGGCAGAGGGAAGGTTGGAGGATGTGTGTGGTGATGGCTCGGGAAAGAACAAAGATTCTATCTACCTTGTTTTGTCTAGAATCTGAACTGCTTCCTATAATTACTATTGAAATTGTATTGCTATACTCTGAATGAGTGATGATCATGACTACTCTACTGTGATTGAGTTAGTAGTATGGAACCTATGTTATACTAAATAATACTATCATTAATGTTTAAATATTGTAGAATGCATGCTAAGGAAAATACTAGGTAATTACTGTTTTTTTTTTGTTTCTTATGAATGCTTCCTTTACATGTAACTAGGACTAGATAACTCTTGCTATATTCCTATGTTGTATCTTGTTCACACCATGTTTATTCCATGCTTTAGTGTGTTACATGATCTTCATATTAGGTTGTAAATGCATGTAGATATAAAAGAAATGAAAAACCTTGCTTGGTAAATAAATTTTCAATAAGCATGCTTGTTACTAGTTCATGTATTGTAACTGTTTTATTTGGATATACATGTTTAACATGATTGGATGATATGAATGTATGGACCCGTAACCCCGCCTTTAGGGTAGATATAAGGTCGGGCGTTACAAGTTGGTATCAGAGCAGATTTCCCCTCCATCACACACACATCAAGCTTCCTCCTGCCGCTTCCAAGTAAGGAATCCTAACTCGCTTATTTAATTCATGTACAGTAATGATAGAAATGGAGATGATTTATGCTTGCATGATATGAAGATGATTAATACTTGCATAACAAGTGAAGGTAGAATTAAGGCTTATGTAGTCATTTACTGTCTATATGATAGATATGGCTAGAAGACGTAGCAATCTGGGTAATGAGACAGCACCCCCACCTAATATGATGCAAGTGATCACGGACCTGCAGCGTCAGGTCACTGAACAACAACAGATAATAAACACTCTGATGACCCAGCAGGGGAACACTGCAACCCCGCAGGGAAGTCAGAATGTGATACCTTCTGAGCCTCCAATTGCACAGGCACCCCCGGACACTCTAGTCCGGGGAGTCCGACAGGAGGCCTATCTGATTCAGTGGCAGAGACTTAATCCGGAAAAGTTCTCAGGCACCTGCGAGCCCTGGGATGCTCAGGCCTGGCTCAAGACAGTTGAGAGCACAGTGGAATTATTAGACTGTCCCGAGCATGAGAAAATTAAGTGTGTCTCGCTCTGCCTCACTGGCGATGCCAGGATATGGTGGGAACGGGTAAAAAGCTAGAAGGTCAGTGGATCAGATGAAGTGGAAGGACTTCAAGTCCGAATTTCTGTTCCAACAACACTGCCCTCGGGTGAGGTGATGCCCTCTACCCAAATGCTGTGTGCCGCACCGATCAGAATCGCAGATAGGGAACTCTACTGAGATCTGATAGTGCTTGATATGTCGGATTATGATATGATATTGGGCATGGATTTCTTGAATAAATACGGCGCTTCTATCGAGTGCCGTAAACGAAGAGTTATCTTCCGACCCGAGACGGGAATTCTCTTTGAATTTATCGGCGAGCCGAAGAAGAAGACTGGTAAATTCTTATCGGCTCTGAAGGCAAGGAAAATGTTAGAGAATGGATGTTCTGGATTTCTAGCTCATGTGGTGGATACTCGTCCTAGAGAGGACCCGAAGCTAGAAGACGTCGAAGTCGTATGCAACTATTCAGAGGTATTTCCTGACGACTTACCTGGGTTAGCACCTGAAAGAGATGTTGAATTTGCCATTGATTTGATTCCTGGTACTAACCCCATCTCGAAAGCACCATACCGAATGGCGCCGACTGAATTGAAGGAATTGCAAGGACAGCTACAAGAGCTTCTTGACAAGGGATTTATCCGCCCTAGTCATTCCCCCTGGGGAGCTCCCGTACTGTTCGTCAAAAAGAAGGACGGGTCGATGCGTATGTGTATCGACTATCGGGCATTAAACAATGTGACCATAAAGAACAAGTACCCTCTACCCAGGATAGATGACCTGTTCGATCAGTTAAAGGAGCTACGGTTTTCTCTAAGATTGATCTGAGGTCGGGTTATCACCAAGTCCGAGTGAAAAATGAGGATATACCCAAAACTGCTTTCCGGACGAGATACGGACATTATGAGTTCGTAGTGATGCCGTTTGGAGTTACTAATGCTCCGGCAATATTCATGGACCTTATGAATCGGATTTTCTCGGCATTTCTCGACAGATTTGTGATTGTCTTCATTGACGACATCCTTATTTATTCAAGGACTTCCGAAGAGCATGCAGAGCACCTGAGTATAGTATTACAGATTCTTCAGAAGGAATAACTGTATGCTAAATTCTCGAAATGTGAGTTCTGGCTGAACCAAGTATCATTCTTGGGACATATCATCTCCAAGGACGGAGTGATGGTCGACCCAATTAAAATTGAGGCCGTAAGTAACTGGTCCAGACCCAAGAATGCAAGCGAGGTCAGAAGTTTTCTGGGGCTAGCCGGATATTACAGAAAATTCGTAGAGAACTTCTCTCGAATTGCGGCTCCTATGACAGCTCTGACTAAGAAGGACAAGAAATATATCTGGACCGACGAATGCGAGAAGAGTTTCTCTGAACTGAAAAGGAGGCTGACTAGCGCTCCTATATTGACTCTTCCTGAAAGTGATACGGGTTTCGATATGTACAGCGACGCATCCAAACTTGGACTCGGAGCTGTACTTATGCAAAATGGGAAGGTAATTGCCTATGCCTCTAGACAATTAAAGGAACATGAAAAGAATTATCCTACCCATGATTTGGAATTAGCAGCGGTGGTCTTTGCGCTGAAAACATGGAGGCATTATTTATATGGCACTCAGTGCAAGGTCTTTACTGACCACCAGAGTCTGCGGTATTTCTTCACCCAGAAAGACCTGAATATGCGACAACACCGATGGCTCGAGTTGGTCAAGGACTACGACTGTGAGATCTTGTACCATCCGGGAAAAGCCAACAAGGTAGCAGATGCTCTCAGTAGAAAATCTTGTGCTGCATTGTTGTCTTTATCAGCTTTGTCACGACCCTTAGGGGAGGAAATTATGGATTTCGGAATCGAGATTATATCGGGACAGCTTTCTACTCTACAGATTGCGCCGACATTATTTGATGGTATTCTGGAGAAGCAGAATCTTGATTTGAGTCTTCGGAGAATCAGGCAAGAGATTCTTGAGGTCAAGGACGAGGGATTCCGGATTTCCGAGAGCGGAGTTTTATATTTCCGGGATCGATTATGCGTTCCCGACGACTCCGACTTACGGACAAGGATACTCGAAGAAGCTCACGGAACACCTTATGCGATGCATCCTGGGTCTACCAAGATGTATCAAGATCTGAGGTGCAAATTTTGGTGGTCCGGCATGAAGAAAGATGTAGCCCATTATATCAGTATGTGTTTGACTTGCCAGAGGGTCAAGGCAGAACACCAGAGGCCTGGAGGAGTTTTGCAACCCCTGTCTATTCCCGAGTGGAAATGGGAGGACATATCTATGGATTTCATATCAGGGCTGCCTCGGACTACGAATGGATATGATAGTATATGGGTTATTGTGGACCGGCTGACCAAGTCTGCGCATTTTCTGGCTATCAGGATGACTTATTCAGTTGAGCAGTTGGCGCAACTGTACGTCAAGGAAATTATCCGACTACACGGAGTTCCCAAGACCATTATCTCTGATAGGGATGGTCGATTTACTTCGGATTTTTGGGGACACGTGCAGAAGGCCCTTGGCACGAAGCTGAAGTTCAGTACAGCCTTTCACCCCCAGACTGACGGGCAGACTGAACGGGTAAACCAGATACTAGAAGATATGTTACGAGCTTGCGCCTTGGACTTCAAGGGAAGCTGGTGTCGATACCTGAGCCTGGCAGAGTTTGCTTATAACAACAGTTATCAGGCTACTATTGGGATGGCACCGTACGAGGCACTATACGGCCGAAAATGCAGATCTCCTTTATGCTGGCATGAGAGTGGTGAAAAGAGGGAGATGGGACTCCAAACCGATATTATTGATGAGACCACTAAGGCTATAAAGAATATCCGCCAGAGGATAGAGATTGCTCAGAGTCGGCAAAAGAGCTACGCTGATAAACGGCGTCGACCGCTCGAGTTCGAGGTTGGGGATTCGGTATTCCTGAAGGTAGCCCCTATGAAAGGGGTGATGAGATTCGGAAAGAAGGGGAAATTGAGTCCGCGATACGTGGGACCCTACCAGATTTTGAGACGAGTAGGCAAGGTAGCCTACGAGCTGGAGCTACCGCCAGAAATGGCGGCTATCCACAACGTCTTCCATGTGTCGATGCTCAAGAAGTGTACCCCTGATGCGAGTCAAATGGTAGAACCCCCACCAGTGCAAGAACAGGAGAGTCTTAGTTCCGAACGCCGCCCGATCCAGATCCTCGATCGGGAAGTTAAAAGGCTAAGGAATAAGGAAATACCCTTAGTGAAAGTTCTGTGGCGGAACAAGCAGTTCGAAGAAGCCACCTGGGAACAGGAAGATACGATGCGATCAAAGTATCCGGAACTATTTTAAAGTTCAGGACGAACTTTTTATAAGGTGTGTAGGATTGTAACACCCCAATTTTTACAATTTGAATACCTGGGGAATTGTTTAAAGTTCGGGACGAACTTCCTATAAGAGGGGGAGGATTGTAACACCCCAAAAATTTGTCAATGTAAAATCATGACAATGTATGAAAATGGTTATAATGAAATGATATAAATTTCATGCAATCACATGCTAGGAAATGCCATGAATACATGAAATATTATTATCATGAAATATTAGCATGAAATATTATATTCATGAAATATTATTATCATGAAATATTAGCATGAAATATTATATTCATGAAATATTATTATCATGAAATATTATCATGAAATAGTATATGCATGAAATATTATCATGAAATAGTATATGCATGAAATATTATTATCATGAAATATTATATTCATGAAATATTATTATCATGAAATAATAACATGAAATATTAGATTCATGAAATATTATTAATATTATGAAATTTCATGATGGGCTTGGCTTAATGGGCTTTGATATGGATTAGTGCAAAATGGGATAAAAAGGAGGGAGCAAGGATTGAACCATGAACCTCCTAGTTGCACTCTCCATGTCTTAACCAATGAACCAAGCAGTATTTCATGTAGAAGGAATAAGGAACATGCTTGTTAAGTGTGTAAGAGTGAAGAGACATGTCTTTTCATGAGAAAAGTATAAATAGGGGAATGAGAAGTTAGAGTAACTTCTTCTTCTTTTCTTCTTCCTCACTCTTCCAAAACCGAAACTTTCATCTTCCTCTTCTCTTCTTCCATTTTCGAAAACCCCATCCAAGGGTTCTAACCCTAGGGCAATTGCAAAGAGGAAAGCCAAGTGTCTTTGCCTCTACCAAGACCAAGGAACTCTAGAGAAAAGATTTGGAAGAAAAAGGTTTTCACATACCCTTCAAGTGTAGGGTACCCTACGATTTAAAGAAGGTTAAATTCCAGCGCTAGGATGTAAGTATCCTCTCGCCTGTGGCATAATTGCTATTGAATGTATGCTTGGTTAATTCTTTGGAAAAAATCACAAGGACTTCCTTAAGGAAGTTTCGGCCACTCCTTGTAAGGGGTCCAAGAGAAGGGTTTTGATCAAACTTGATGCATGCTAGTAACCCTAGGGATTTTATATACATATGTGTTGTTTCCAAATATTTTTGGAAGGCCAAAAGTTAGGGTTTGGTACCCTACAAAGTTTCGGCCACCACCCACTTATGGGCTTTGGTTGCTTCTTGATGCATGAGGATATCCCTAGGAACTTAGGGTATGAATTTATGTTATTTTTCCATCATGTGTGATGACAAGAATTAGGGTTTTAGTGCCCTACAACTTTCGGCCAAAGAAGAAAGTTAGGGTTTTGTGTGGCTTGCTATCCTATTATGTTCCCATGATTAGAATGGTAGATAAAATGTTGTATATATATGTGTGTTGTTTTGTGAATGATGACTTGTCCAAAAACCCTAGAAACCCCACCATATCATTCGGCCACCCCTTGTAAATTAGGGTTAGTGAATGCTAATCCCAATATGAGATATAAACCATGTTTCAATTGTTAACATGAAAGGTACGTGAGGTGTTTGTAGAAATGCTTGAATGAATGCTTGCTTGGAAAACCAAATTCCCTTACTTGTATGTTTCGGCCAACCCTAGTTCTAGGGTTGGGAAGTACCTAATGAGACCATGAAGCATGCTACTACATATGTGATGTGTGTATAAATTATATGACCTATCTTGTTAGGTATAAGAGCATGCCTTATAGCCCATGGGGCACCTTGATGATATGAACATGATGTGTTTGATAATATGCCTAAAAAGGGTTACTCTATTAAAACTGGGATCAAGAGCACCCGAATGCGTGGTGTGTCCCTAAGGGATCAAGAGCACCCGAATGTGTGGTGTGTCCCTTTGAGAAGAGATTAAGAGTACCTTTAGGCATATACATATATGAGTAATTGCATGATAAATTACTTTACTTTGGAAAGTTGTGTACCCGACTCGGAAGGGGGTCGTTAAACAAATCCAATGAGCATGTTAAGGTCATGGCATTGGTAGGACGGAAGGGTCCTGCTCTAATTAGATTGGTGGCTCGCTACCCCAATTTATTAGGGAGCGCGCATGATGTGGTACTACAACTGGGCCCTGGATGATGATATGATATTTTGAAGTACTTACCATTATGAAACTTTTGAAAAACATATTTTCTCATCATGTGATCTTGTTCCGTAAAGTACTTAGAGATAAATTGCTATGATGTTTATGATGCTTTGATGAGATGCTTATGATGCTGATAACTCTATCTGATTATTGTGTACATGATATGATGTATTGATATGGATTTTGCGAGTAGGCCCGGATTCTTACTAAGCATGTTTTGCTTACTAGTTCCTGTTATTTTTCTTATGCTGCAGATAGCGGTAAGAAATACTCGAACTAAAGGAAGAGGCAGAGGGAAGGTTGGAGGATGTGTGTGGTGATGGCTCGGGAAAGAACAAAGATTCTATCTACCTTGTTTTGTCTAGAATCTGAACTGCTTCCTATAATTACTATTGAAATTGTATTGCTATACTCTGAATGAGTGATGATCATGACTACTCTACTGTGATTGAGTTAGTAGTATGGAACCTATGTTATACTAAATAATACTATCATTAATGTTTAAATATTGTAGAATGCATGCTAAGGAAAATACTAGGTAATTACTGTTTTTTTTTGTTTCTTATGAATGCTTCCTTTACATGTAACTAGGACTAGATAACTCTTGCTATATTCCTATGTTGTATCTTGTTCACACCATGTTTATTCCATGCTTTAGTGTGTTACATGATCTTCATATTAGGTTGTAAATGCATGTAGATATAAAAGAAATGAAAAACCTTGCTTGGTAAATAAATTTTCAATAAGCATGCTTGTTACTAGTTCATGTATTGTAACTGTTTTGTTTGGATATACATGTTTAACATGATTGGATGATATGAATGTATGGACCCGTAACCCCGCCTTTAGGGTAGATATAAGGTCGGGCGTTACACATTCAAACATGAAATAGATACAATATTCTTTATTAACGAAGGAACAAAATAATAATTATCCAATTCTATGACACGTCCTGTAGGGAGCTTTAGCAAATATGTTCCGATGGCAACAACAGCAATCTTTGCACCATTTCCAACTCGCAAATTCGCTTCTCCCATGACGAGTCTTCTTCTATTCCTTAGCCCCTTTATGTCATTACATATATGTGAGCTACACCCAGTATCAAGTACCCAGGTGTTTGAGGAAATAGAGTGACATTCAATAACGAAGATACTTGAAGAGGATGGGGCATCGGATGCCTTCTCTTTCAAGGACTCAAGATAAACCTTGCAGTTTCTTCGCCAGTGACCCTCCTTGTCATAGTGATGGCAAGTGCCTTTTAGGGTATTTTCACTCTTTTTGGCCTTTTTCTTCTTTCCCTTATTCTGTTCTTTGGCCTTCCTCTTAGAACCTTTCTTCGAGGAACCAACTAACAGTACCGTCTTTTGATCCTGCTTCACAGAAGGCTCTACAGTCTTCAGCAGGTTGAGCAACTCAGGAAACTGGTCTGGAGTTGCATTTTCAGGAGGACGGTTGAGAAGTTGATCTTCAAGGACATAAGAAAGCTTCTCTGCCTTGAGGACCATCATCAGGTTTCGAAGCCAGTCCATGAAGTTTGGCCCAGTTAGTTTATTGGTGTCCAAAATGGAACGCAAATTCAGAGAAGACATGATCGAGTGATTAACCTAGAAATACAAATTGAGCTTATGTGAGAAGAATGATAAAGAATGCATCAACATACATTAATAAAATCCTATTTATTTTTTCAAATTGAATAACCCTTCTTATCAATTCGGGAGATCGTAGGAACATCTCCAAATAGGTTGATATCCAACCATAGATAAGAACAATCATGGCTGTAGCCATCATATTTTTCTTAACTATGAAGGTAGGTAATTATACCGATTACATATCACATATATGTAATTATCACTTTATGCTATCAACTAATTGAATGTTTGCATAAATCATTGGGTTGTTAACTCATTAACAAGTATGCAACATTATACATAGCACCCAACTGCACCTCTCTTTATATCGACCTTGGCTGTGGCACAACAAATCGATGCTCCAAGCTTAAGGCTGACCCATTAATCAAGAAATAGTTTTAATATGGTTGGAGCTCATTCAACCGTTTAGTCAGGCTTGGATGTGTCCAACAACCAAAACTAAGGATTGACCTCTGACTCCAACTATATTATTCATAAACTAATTCCATGGTTTGAACATGTTGAGGTTCAAGCCGGGCATGGATGTGTCCATCAACCCAAACGAGAAACAAAACTCCGATTCTAACCATATTAATGGAAGGTGTTGGCCTTAATATTTTGTAAGGGGTTTTGGGTCTCATCCTTCCTTTTCTAAGCACATTCATGACATATAATTATGTCATGACTAACGATTTCCTTAATAAAGTATGTATGTGACTTAATTTATCAAGTCTCATTAATTAAATTAGGAACCGGATTTCCTAATTCAAATTTCATACTTTATTAAAGGAATTGTTTTAGGAAACAATTTCCTAAATTGTCATAATCAATTTCGGAAATAATATGTTAAAGACTTTGATTTCTCTAAATCAAATCTTATTAAATTAAGAGACATGAGTCCTTAATTCAACCACATATTATTTTCATGAAAATCTCATTTAAGAAAACTCTATAGGAAACCATTTTCCTAATTAATTTTGGAGACAACAATATGTAAGAGCATCACCTCTTAAATCATATTTTATTCATGGATTTAATTAATTACAACAAATCGTTTTCTAAGGGTGGCTCCCCGAGGCTCAGATACCCAAAGAAAAGTAATTTGTCGTAAATCCAATTTGGTCCGCTTCGGAAGCGTAACCAAATTAAACATGACAATTTCATTTAAAATTGAGAAATTAAATTACAACAACTAACTTTAAATTGCACGGCTCCCCGAGGCTCAATCCAAAATAAAGAATTTTGTTGTCAATTTAAAAACCAATTTAAATTTAATTGTCAATTAATTGTCCTTAAATTTGTCTAGACTTTCTTGAATGAAAGTGCCCAAAATTGCAAGATTTCATAATAGGTTTTCAGAACAATTGTAAGTTTTTGGTACAAAGAAAACTTACATATTTCTAAAATTGGAAAATTTCTAAAATAGAAAAATTTCCAAAATTGGAAAGTTTCCTAAGATGGGAAGTTTTCACAATTATTATAAAATTTCAGAAACTAGAAAAATTCAAAAGTTTGCGAAATTTCATGAGGATTTCCAATCTTAGAAATTCCTAAATCTAAAATTTATTATAATTTGAAAGTTTCCATAATTGAAAATTTTTTCCAAAATTGAGATCATGACAAAGTTTTCCGCAAAACAATTATATGATTATGTCGAACACTAATCGGCTCTGATACCACTGTTGGGACCGTGTGCATGTTGACAAGGATACGAGTTCGTAAATTTTAAAATATTTACGTGCAGCGGAAGAATTAGCATAAATAATTTCTCAAATTATTTTAACCGCGTATCTAGCATGCGACCTTATGATGTGTGGGCATGATCATAAATTAAAATTTTACGAAAAACTAAACTAATTTACTAAGTACCTCGCGTAACTCGAAGTAAGGGACGAGATCCAACCGTAGCATCCCTTGGAAGCTCCGCCTCTATTCGCGTCCACGCCGAGTTCTCTTCGGGATGACTTCGCAAAGCCACGAGTTTTGTGCCGACGAGAACTACTAGATTCTCCAAAGGCACAACTAGAAAAATAAGAGAGAAAGATGGAAACTAACCACCAAGTAACGGAATCAAAATTCCGGGAAAGGAAAGAAGGAGTCGCGATCCGTTTCTTCTTCATCGGCACCTTCTTGGCGGATGAAGCTCTCGGCCACCCTTGGGATGTGCGCCGGCCCTAGGGGAGGAGAGAGAGCCGGCCCTAGAGAGAGAGAAGGGGGGCCAGCCCTAGAGAGAGAGAGAGAGTTAGAGAGAGAGAGGGAGCAACTAATCTCTTGATAACTCAATTGAGGAATTCAAGCCTAGCCTTGGTTCCTTTATATAGTAGCCTCTCCCTTGCCATGTCTCCCCTTTAACGGAATTAACAGAATAAATTTTCATAAGAAATTTATCTTATAAATTTTCTAATTAATTATTCCGTTATGCCAAGTTTTATTATAACTAATTTTTTAATAAAACAAATACATCTCTCTTTTTAATTATGGAATAAATTTTCTTAAAATTTATTATATAAATTTTCTCATCATGGAAAAATCAATTCATAATTGATTTTATAAAATAAAAATAAACCATTTAAATTCATTTTAATCTCCATAAAAAGAATAAATTTATTATATAAATTTTTCTTTATCATGGAAAAATGAATTCATAATTGATTTTATAAAATAAAATAAACCAATCCATGGTTTATTTTAATTTCCATAAAAAAAATAAATTTATTATATAAATTTTTCTTATCATGGAAAAATCAATTCATAATTGATTTTATAAAATAAAAATAAACCATTTAAAGTTTATTTTAATTTTCATGAAAACAAATTTATTTATCCATAAATTTTATAAAACAAATTGCGCTTGATTTATTTTATAATTTAAACCAAATTAATTAGTTTTCTCTCCTTGTGGTGGCCGGCCAAACCAAAGTGGGTGGGCACCCTCTTTGGCCGGCCACACCAAGCCAAAGCCCTCGCGAATTAAACTCATTTAATTCGCCCAATAAGCCTTCAAAAGACTTAGCCATTTTAAGCTTCCGATGCGCCTTTGATAAATTCAGATTCGACTTATTTCTCTTGATCGAAAAATTAAATTTTCAACTCATTTTAAATCCCTCGGATTACTCGTAGTGCGTGTGACTAAATAGGCTTTCGATTTATGTTGGCCGTCTATAATTCATTAATTATAGAATGATCATGAGTGACACCTAGTAGTATATCATGATCCCCAATTAATCGAAAGATCAACGGTTGACCTCAGAAATTATTCTGAAACCCTTCAGCAGCTCTAATGAATCGTGCCCCATTCCCTTCACCATCTTATACCCACTTGGTTCAGGACATGGTCTGTGTGTGTCAGTCCCCACTAGGCTGACTACGTCACACCTAGCCCAAGTAGTGTCTTTCTCGTCCTTTGGATTTCTAATTACTCTCATGTATTTAAGAGACCCATACTCTAAACATGATATGCTCTGGCCAGAGGCTTTGAGTAACAATCCGACGATAGGCCTGGGTATACATCTCCTCGCAAGGAGTGGTGAATCCTTTGTAGGCTGTTCAAACATCTTCGGGCACTTCGGCTTATACCCAACCATCCTGGGTCCACACCTCCTTTAGAGATGCTTGCTTAAGATGTTAAAGTATAAGTCTCCATGACCAAGATGACTTGAACACCGCAAGTCAAAGGAACATCGCACTTAAGCTGCGGTAAGAACTTCACTGACCTGTCTATGTATAGACTACCATGTGAAGTTTTACAGTCAGTCACTCCAATGAACTAGTTCCCTTAACTAGCATCCATGATTATCTCCGGACATCCCAATGTCACCAGCCAGTGAGAATCAGCTGATTAGAGAATAACCCATGATAGTCTCAACAGAATTGATAGTGTCCGTTTTTATCAATTCATCAACTAGGGATATTTTCAATACTTCACAATTGCACATGTAGAGATAATCACTAGTTGTGATCCCATCACAAATTCTCTTATGCTGTGAATTGTATTGCGGACATTCAGTAGATGAGTTTAAGATCCCAATCAAATACACAAATATGTATACTCAAATAGTGAATTTTCATTTATTAAATAAATGTTTACAATCATAAGGCGATTGCCTTAGGACACTTCTCTCATATCACTAACAATTCAAACACCATGTATCCATCATATATTCATTACAAAAAGGTAGTAACAATTTCATGAACTCTTCCTTTAAGTTTTTGGACATATAAAAGGGGAGTACCCCTTTATGGCCGAAACTTCCCTCAAGATTTTGTTCCATTCTCTTTCACCCAACATCACAAGCAAACTTAAAAATCATAAAAACACATAAAAAGCCATTATGTTGCAGGTGAGGGAGTCTTACCACTTGCGCTAAAATCCCAAAAGATGTCCTAAACTTTGGAGAAGAAAAAGGGGCTCTTAAACTTGGTACTCCTCTTGTTCTTCTTTTTTTTTCGGTTTCTCTAGGGTTGTGATTCAGTTTTGGGGCAGCAAGGAGACCCTAGTCTCGTTGAGGGAGAGGAGGAAGAGGGGAAACAAACTTGGTGAGAAGAGGGTGGAGGCTTGTGGCCGAAAAATGCCTTGGGCATTTCTTCTCCTCTTGCTTTTTATAGGGAGTGAAAAAGCAACCACCTTTCCAATGGTGCCTGTTCATTTTTCATGTGTCTCTTCACTTATTTTCTACTCATCTACAATTTTCCATCTCCTCCTAATAGCACTTCCCTGCTGGGTGAATTGGTTATATTTGCATTCTTAAGACTTGGCTTTTCTTTGAGGTCCAAGGTTCAATCCTTGGCACCTCCTCTTCCTTTTGCTTTCTCTTTCATTTTTTCCAAGCTGGCATAACCAAAGCCCAACAAGAGAATGCTAATCATTTTATTCATACACATGCATATGCATAATATTATTCATCCATTCATGTGCATGATATTAAACATAATATTAGTATAACACATAAACATGATTATCACACATTTACTTCATGTCAAAAGGTGCCTAATATTTTCTTATTCACAATTTCTCCCACTAAAGTCATAACTTTATTCATGGCCACATGTTCAATCATTACAACTTTCGAGAGGGAAATTTGGGGCGTTACAACTTCACACCCCTGGCCAGTGGATTTTTGCCTTCCCCAGGATTCGAACTCTAGACCTCCAGGGCAAGTACTAGTGTTTATGAATCCTGGTAGCCTCACTTGACAAAGCCTTTTACTAAAAATTCATCTTCAAGTTACTTCTTGAAAATTTTGGTCTAACTAGTTTGGGTCTTGGATCGGTAGCTTCGGCTAGTTCCACCAGACTAAACAGACCAAGTAGGATATACTTGACCTTATTAGAAGGGCTTCCCTAACGTACTATCATCTCACCTCCACCCAATACTAAGTTATTCAATTTCAATTAAATCTTGTCCTTAATCTAACAAGTCCTAAATCTAAGCATGATAAAAAAAATTAAAAAAAGATAAACAATCAGGCAAGCAATTAAGTAATAGATCATCTACTTATAAAAATGGTTTTTGTATTGGCTCCCCCTGGACTAAAGCCTCGATAAGGGTTAGGCAAGATGTGAATCTTGTCCTTGGGGATCCAATACTAGTTTAGTCCATCTTGTTTGTTGAAATAGAGCTTGGGAACCCATGCTTGAACTCGGGTTCTAGGTTGGTTCAATACAGAATAATATGAACATTGTCTTGACTTGGTTCGATAACCGAGTCTGGATCGATTGAGAATGGTCTTTTGTTTTCCAAGGATCATGTCAATACCCTTGGAACCCAAGGTGAACCGTTCTAAGGCAACTCTGAGCTCCTTGACTTGAGTCTTCAGGGAGGAATTCTCTTCCTCATGTTTTTGGACTTGAGTTGAGTTTCCTTCCTAAATTTGCTCAGTTAAGGACCTCGAGTTGACTTCCTCTTTCAGGAGTTTTACTTCCTGTTAGAGGGACTCAACCCGGATTTTGGCTTTCGCCATGTTATGAGACAAATACAAAATTAATTTTGACAATTCATATTCTGAATAACCTCTTACGGTGATTTGCCCATTCTCCGATATTGTGAGTCTTCCGTCGTCTGGTTCCGATTCTGATCCAGAGTTAACGTCTTCCGAGGTGGTCAGGGTGAGGAGATTCGCGTGCGGGACTTCTTCTTCTTCTTCGGAAGAGGATTCATCCCTGGTGGCTTGGAGAGCCTTCTTTCTTCGCACCTTCTTCGTTTCCATTAGATTGGGGCACTCTGACTTGAAGTGTCCATTTTTATTGCATTCGTAGTAGGTAACGTTGGTCTTGCTCTTCGAGCTTGTTGAAGGTTTTGCTGGATCTTCCTTTCTTCGGCTTGATTTCTTCTTGCTCATTTGGTATTTTAGTTCTTTGTAGTAATCCCGAGCTAGCCGAACCAATTTGGGTCGATCCCCTTCACTATCTTCTGATTCTGAGTCACACTCGGATGCTGGTTGAGGCTTTTTTTTGGGAGTTTTTCCTGCAACAAAAGCTATACCTTTCTCGATCAAGGTAGTGTTAGTCTGTTCGTGCAGTTCTAATTCAGAAAACAACTCATCTAGCTTAATTTCAGATAAGTTCCTTGAAACTTTGTAAGCATCCACCATAGACGCCCACAACGAGTTTCTAGGAATGGAATTTAAAGTATACCTTATCAGGTCACGATTTTCAACCTTGTGACCTATCGTGTGCAGTCCGTTCATCAGTTCCTGGATTCTAGCATGGAGTTGGGATGCAGTCTCGCCGTCGTGCATCTTGATTGTATAGAGTTTGTTAAGCAATAGATCTCTTTTGTTGATCCTCGTGTTGGAAGTGCCTTCGTTCAGCTCGATCAGCTTGTTCCAAAGCTCCTTCGCGCTGTTGAAGGGTCCTACCCGGTTCAACCCCTCCTTTGTTAAGCCACATTGCAATGTTTGGGTCGCCTTTGCATCGGCTTCAATTTTCTTCTTTAGTGGGCCGCGGCACTAAGTATAGCACCACGCCTTATGCATTTTAGAAATTTCCAGCCCAGACTGGATAATTATCCACATGCCCACCTAAGTTTTTAGGTGGACTTCTATCCTGCTTTTCCAGTAGGAGAAGTCTTCTCCACTGAAAAGAGGAGGTCTGGCAGTGCTGTATCCCTCTTGCATGATCATTAAGTTCTTACTGAAAAATTAGAAACAACTTGTCCCAAGACTGTTGGATCAAGAGAAATGATTGGGGGGGGGGGGGTGAATATCATTAAAACTTTTTCTTCGGATTAAGGAAAGAGTAAATGCAGCGGAAAACAAAACAATCACACAAAGAACACAAGTCTTTTACTTGGTTCAGAGTCGCGGTTGGCTCCTACTCCAAGGCCCATGGTCCTTAACTGTTTACTGCGGGCAGTTCCATAATCGCCCAAAGGTTTACAAATTTTGGTACAAGAATATTGCAGTAAATAAAAGAGTTACACTTTTCGTTACTGACGCCCAATATGGATCGTACTTCGGAGCAAAGGGTCATCGTCGGCATTGGAATCTTGAGATTGGAGTTTGCCGGAGCAGAGTGCTTTAACGAAAAGCTTGGAGGCGTTAGAAAGTTGTGTTTTTGAAGCCTTGGGGTCGAGCCCCTTTTATAGTGCTCCTGGGGGCGCCTAATTCACTGGGGGCGCCTGACACGTGCCTTCATATCGGAGAACCTTCATCCGCAGCTCGGTCAGCGCTTATCCCCTTCGAATTGGCCTCTAGAGATGATTGGGGTGCCCGGGACGTCCTGGGCGCCTAGCATGACTTGGTCCGCTGGCTTCGTGGCTGATTTTGCTTCGATTACTCTTTGGCTTTGACCTTGGGCACCCGGGACCTCCTGGGCGCCTAACCCAGTGTGATTCCGAAGCGTTCTTGCTTCTTTGCTTGTTTGGCTTTGACATTGGGCGCCCGGGACCTCCCAGGCACATAGCCCAGCTTCTTACCCCCTTCCTTTGGGGCATTCTGAGTTGCAGACACACACTCCTTCGGTCCTGCGACCAAGGATAGTTCCAAAACAACCAAAGCAAGAATATTAGTCAATATTTACAGTCGTAGTTGTCTTGGTTCTGACTTCGGGTCTCCCAAATGGAACCCTAGGTCGAACCGACGCCTGCTGTTCTCTCGATGGGGAACGCATCCTCACCTACTCCTCTCAGGAGAGTTTACATTTTGCCAACCGGCTCCTCCGGTTGGACTTTTGCCCGATCCACCTGACCAGGTCTTCGTGCACAACTTCCGGTCAGGTCTTCAATGCCCAGCCCTTTGCCAGGACTTCGTGCCCAGTCCTCAACCAGGACTTCTTTGCCCGAATTCCGGTCAGGTCTTCTTGCCCAGTCCTTGACCAGGACTTCTTTGCCCAGCCCTTTTCCAGGACTTCTTGCCCAGTCCTCAACCAGTACTTCTTTGCCTAGTGTACCTATGGCTTCTTTCCTGCACACTTAGTAAACACATTAGACACCAATAACGCCTTAACTTCTGAACCCTTTGCCATTATCAAAACCCAGGTTTGACTTAGGTGCTGCCTGCACCAACAATCTCTCTCTTTTTGATTTATGGCAACCCGGTTCAAAAAGTTAAGTTAATCATATAGAAAATAGGTAAAGTATCAAATTTAATTTCCTCCCTCTGGAAGAAATCCCCCCCTTAGTTTTTCAAAAGTTCGTGGGGATTTTAAAAAATTTCTATGTCTAAAAGTGAAACGTTTTTCAAGTTTTCAATACTTAGAAAATTTTCAAGAAAAGGTTTTTAAGTTAGAAAACATTTTCCAAAAAAATATTTTGAGTTGGGCACTAGAAAAATTTTCAGGAGAATTTTGAACTTTACACTTAGAAAAATTTCCACCAAAGATTTAGAGTAAGTACTTAGAATAATTTTTGAAAAGCAAGTAATTTCAAAAATAATTTCCAAAATACTTAGTTTTTGCACTTTAGAAAATTTTCTAAACTTATTCTGAAGTTTTAACACTTAGAAAATTTTCAAGCAGTTTAAATACTTAAAAATATATTTCAAGTAGTTTAAATACTTTGAAATATTTTTCAAGTAGTTTAAATACTTAGAAATATTTTTCAAGTACAATTTTGAATTTATAACATAGAAAAAATTTCCAAAAAATTTTCAGAATAAGTACTTAGAAAATTAACTTTCAAAAAGAACTTAAGTACTTAAAGAACTTTACTTTTTGAAAAAAAGAGATAAAAGTTTTTGGAAAAAAAGATTTAATTTTGAAGAAAAAATTAAATTTTTAAACCTTCTTTTCTCTCCTTTCCAATCTCTCCCCCTTTGCCATATATAAAAAAAAATATAGCAAAAAAAAAGAGTAATCAAAGTAAGATGTTGTACTAAACCAATTCTAAGTTTAAACTGGACCAAATTAATTTGAATTTTCGCTTTCGGGTCATGTCTAACCCAATTAACTACTTACTGACTATTATAAACTACAGCTTTCGCTAGGGTTAGTCTAGTTAAGTGATCTGATCAAGTTAGATTTTCTAAGCTTGACACTTAACCTGATTACTGTTTAATTGGTATTTGTGCCCCAATTACTGCAGATGCACTGACTTAAAGCATCTTGAATCAAGGCATAGACCTAAGCATCTCAACCCATTCTAGGTTATCAATCAAAAGTACCCTAAGGTGCTTGTGAGATGCTGGCTTCTAGATCTATAGATGCATGCAATTCTAGGGTTAGGGCTTAGGCTAAGTCCATTTTGCGAAAAAGCCCTAGTTTTGAAGGGGGTATGTTTTAAAAAAATTAAGTCAGAAAAATCATTTTAAATAAATAAAGAAAATAAAGAAATGATTTTGCAGAAAATAAAATAGTTTTTGAAAAATATAATTAGAGCAGCCCTATTCTACCAAGCATAACCCTAATATGATAAAAGGCAGATAACTCATCAAGTAAGCAACTAGCAACTAGATATGATAAGTGCATAGAAGTCAATTGGTCAAAGCGAGGACTAGCGTAGTCAAACACACGTCAAACATCAGTCAATAGTACAATAAGGCAACTGAAATCATCTGAAATCTTGTTAGTAATATGAGAGAAGTGTCCTAAGGCAATCGCCTTGTGATTGTAATCATTTACTTTAATCAATGAATATTCACTATTTGAGTGTACATGTTTGTGTATTTGATTGAGATCTTAAACACATTCACTGAATGTCCGCAATACAATTCACAGCATGAGAGAACTTGTGATGAATTTACAACTAGTGATTATCTCTACATGTGCAATTGTGAAGTATTGAAATTGTCCCTAGTCGATGAATTGATAAATACGGGCACTATCAATTCTGTTGAGACTAGCATGGGTTATTCTCTAATCAGCTGATTCTCACTGGCTGGTGACATTGGGATGTCCGGAGATAAACATGAATGCTAGTTAAGGGAACTAGTTCATTGGAGTGACTAGCTGTAAAACTTCATATGGTAATCTACATATAGATATGTCAATGAAGTTCTTACTGCAGCTTAAGTGCGATGTTCATTTGACTTGCGATGTTCAAGTTATCTTGGTCATGAAGACTTATACTTTGACATCTTAAGCAAGCATCTCCAAGGAGGTGTGGACCCAGGATGATTGGGTATAAGCTGAAGTGCCCGAAGATGTTTGAACAGCCTACAAAGGATTCACCACTCCTTGCGAGGGGATGTATACCCAAGGCCTATCGTCGATTGTTACTCAAAGCCTCTGGCCAGAGCATGACATGTTCAGAGTATGAGTCTCTGAAAGACATGAGAGTAATTAGAATCCGTTGGACGAGAAAGACATTACTTAGGCTAGGTGTGACATAGTCATCCTAGTGGGGACTGACACACATAGACCGTGTCCTGAACCAAGTGGGTATAAGATGGTGAAGGGAATGAGGCACGATTTATTAGAGCTGCTGAAGGGTTTCATAATTAATTCTGAGGTCAACCGTTGATCTTTCGATTAATTGGGGATCATGATGTACTACTAGGTGCCACTCATGATCGTTCTATAATTGGTTAATTATAGACGGCCAACATAAATCGAAAGCCTATTTAGTCACACGCACTACGAGTAATCTGAGGGATTTAAAACGAGTTGAAAATTAGATTTTCCGATCAAGAGAGATAAGTCGAATCTGAATTTTTCAGAGACGCATCGGAAGCATAAAATGGCTAAGTCATTTGAAGACTTATTGGACGAATTAAAAGAGTTTAATTCGTACAGTTACGGCATTGGTTTGGCCGGCCAAAGAGGGTTGGTTTGGCCGGCCACAATAAGAGGGAGAGCCAAATTGTTTAGTTCAAATTATAAAATAAACCGCGCGTGGTTTGTTTTATAAAATTATGGATAAAGAAATTTATATAAAGAAATTTATATAAAGAGATTTATTTTCATGGAAATTAAAATAAACCTTGGATTGGTTTATTTTATTTTATAAATCAATAATGGATTGATTTACCATGATAAAGAAATTTATAGAAATTTATTCTTTTTATGGAAATTATAATGAACCATGGATTGGTTTATTTTATTTTATAAAATCAATTATGAATTGATTTTTCCATGATAAGAAATATTTATAAGATAAATTTCTTGTAAAATTTATTCCATAATAAAAGGGGAGACATGGTTGTTTTTATTATAAATTAAGTTATAATAAAAACTTGGCATAACAGAATAATTCATAAGAAATTTATAAGATAAATTTCTTGTAAAATTTATTCCATAATAAAAGGGGAGACATGGTTGTTTTTATTATAAATTAAGTTATAATAAAAACTTGACTTAACAAAATAATTCATAGAAAAATTTATAAGATAAATTTCTTATGAAAAATTTATTCTGTTAAAAAGGAGACTTGGCGATAAAGAGGCTACTATATAAAGGTGTAAAGGCAAGGCTTGAAAATCAATTCAAGTGATCAAGGATTCTTGCCTAGCCTCTTTTCCTCTCCTTCTCTCCCTCTCCCTCCTCAAGTGGGCGCCGACCCTAGAAGGGCTTCTTGTTGCCGTGAGCCACCTCCACCAAGAAGAAGCCGAAGAAGAAGAAGAAGCGGATCGCGACTCCTTCCTTCCTCCCGGAATACGGATTCCGTTCTTCGTTTGGTGGTTAGCTTTCATCTCTCTCTCTTGATATTCTTGTCATGCCTTTGGAGAATCTAGTAGTTCTTGTCGGCACGAAACTCGTGGCTTTGCGAAGTCATCCCGAAGAGAACCCGGCGTGGACGCGAATAGAGGCGGAGCTTCCAAGGGACGCTACGGTTGGATCTCGTCCCTTACTTCAAGTTACGCAAGGTATCAAGTAAATTAGTTTACTTTCTGCAAAATTTCAATTTATGATCATGTCTACACAATATAAGGTTGCATACTAGATACGTGGTTAAAATAATTTGACAAATTATTTATGCTAAATCTTCCGTTGCACATAATTAAATTTTAAAATTACGAACCCGTATCCATGTCAACATGCACCCGGTCCCAACAAATCTAAGAGGAGGGGCCCGGAGGAAAGAATGGGTCGGGCTGCCAATTTTGGAACCAAGACATCTTCTCGTCATGTCGGGCCTGATTTGCCTCATGTTCGGACCGGAGGGCATCCATGTACTCAGTGTGGCGTGCCTCTCTCCTCTGGCGGTCGGCTAGAATAGCTTCCATGTGCTCGTTATGATAAGCTCGGTTTATATCGTGCTCTGCCCGAATTGCGTCGACTATCTCGATGTAGTGGGCTTCCTCTTCCTCTCGGAGGCTATGAATCTCTGTCTGAAGTGGTGTCACTCTCTCGTCAGCGGTGGGGGTTCGTCCATCTGCTCTCGAATATCGGCAGCGAGATCTGTGACGTCGACCTCTACCTCCTCATCGGAATCGATCTTGGCTCCGGCTCTCTGACGTCTCCATGATAGATCCCCGGTAACCGAGACCTCCATGCCCGCTAGGGAAAAATTTATATACCCAATTTCGTCAAATTCAGTCATCGTGGTCATCTCTCCATCGGTAATATCACGACCGTGATGATGAAGAAGAGAGGTGATGATGTGGCAATAAGGGGTGCGTACCTGACCCTGAGTAGTTGTTAGTGATATGAGAGAAGTGTCCAAAGGCAATCGCCTTATGATTGTAAAACATTTATATCAATAAATGATAATTCACTATTTGAGTATACATGCTTGTGTATTTGATTGGGATCTTAAACTCATCTACTGAATGTCCGCAATACAACTCACAGCATAAGAGAATTTGTGATGAGATCACAACTAGTGATTATCTCTAAATGCGCATATGTGAAGTATTGAAAATATCCCTAGTCGATGAATTGATAAAAACGGACACTATCAATTCTGTTGAGACTAGCATGGGTTATTCTCTAATCAGCTGATTCTCACTGGCTGGTGACATTGGGATGTCCGGAGATAAACATGGATGCTAGTTAAGGGAACTAGTTCATTGGAGTGACTAGCTGTAAGACTTCATATGGGAATCTACATGTAGATATGTCAATGAAGATCTTACTGTGGCTTAAGTGCGATGTTCCTTTAACTTGCGGTGTTCAAGTCATCTTGGTCATGGAGACTTATACTTTGACATCTTAAGCAAGCATCTCCAAGGAGGTGTGGACCCAGGATGATCGGGTATAAGCCGAAGTGCCCGAAGATGTTTGAACAGCCTACAAAGGATTCACCACTCCTTGCGAGGAGATGTATACCCAGGCCTATCGTCGGATTGTTACTCAAAGCCTCTGGCCAGAGCATATCATGTTTAGAGTGAGAGTCTCTAAAATACATGAGAGTAATTAGAAATCCAAAGGACGAGTAAGACATTACTTGGGCTAGGTGTGACGTAGTCAGCCTAGTGGGGACTGACACCATTGACCGTGTCCTGAACCAAGTGGGTATAAGGTGGTGAAGGAAATGGGGCACGATTCATTAAGAGCTGCTGAAGGGTTTCAGAATAATTTCTTCTGAGGTCAAACCGTTGATCTTTCGATTAATTGGGGATCATGATGTACTACTAGGTGCCACTCATGATCATTCTATAATTAGTTAATTATAGACGGCCAACATAAATCGAAAGCCTATTTAGTCACACGCACTACGAGTAATCCGAGGGATTTAAAATGAGTTGAAAATTGGATTTTTCGATCAAGAGAAATAAGTCGAATCTGAGTTAGTCAGAGGCGCAATGGAAGCTAAAAATGGCTAAGTCTTTTGAAGGCTATTTGGGCGAATTAAATGAGTTTAATTCGCGGTGGTCCGGGTTGGTTTGGCCGGCCAAAGAGGGTGCCAAACCCCCCTTTGGTGGCCGGCCAATAAAGAGGAGAAAAACCAATTAATTTTGGTTTAATTAATAAAATAAATCAAGTGCGATTTATTTTATAAATTATGGATAAATAAATTTGTATAAAGAAATTTATATAAATAAATTTATAGAAATTTATTCTTTTTATGGAAGATTAAAATAATCCATGAATTGGTTTATTTTAATTTTATAAAATCAATTATGAATTGAATTTTTTCATAATAAGAAAGTTTATAAATTTCTTATAAAATTTATTCCATAATTTAAAGAGAAGAAGAATTAGTTTTTATTATAAATTAGTTTATAATAAAGACTTGGTTTAAACGGAATTAATTCATAAGAATTTATAGGATAAATTTCTTATGATAAATAATTAGTTTTATTATAAAGTTAGTTATAATAAAATTCATAAGAGAATTTATAGGATAAATCTCTTATGATAACTAATTTGTTTTATTATAAATTGTTTATAATAAGACTAGGCTTAAAAGGAATAAGCAATAAGAAAATTTATAAGATAAATTTCTTATAACTAATTCCGTTAATTCGGTTTAGAGGGAGACTTAGCAAAGGAGTTGCTACTATATAAAGGAACCAAAGGCTAGCCCTTAATTCCAATTGAGTAATTAAGAGATTAATTATTCTCTCCCTCTCTCTCTTCTCTTCTCTCCTCCTTCTCTTCTTCTTTCCTTAGGGCCGGCGCACCCTAGGTCCTCTAGGGCCGGCGCACAAAGGAGTTCCACCCTTTGAAGTTGGCGTGAGCAATTAAGAAGAAGGAGAACCGAACACGAGAAGAAGAAGCGGATAGCGACTCCTCTTCTCCTTCCTTTCTCCCCACCTAGGGCCGGCGCCCATTGGAGACCTAGGGCCGGCGCCCCTTCCTCCATCTAGGGCCGGCTCAACTCCTCCAAGGCAAGTTGTTGCCGTGAGCTTCAAGGAGAAGAAGAAACCAACCAAAGAAGAAGAAGCGGATACATTCCTCTCTTCTCCGGAATTCGATTCCGTTCTTGGTGGTTAGTTTCCTAATTTCTCTTATCTTCTAGTTGTGCCTTCGAGAATCTAGTAGTTCTCGTCGGCACAAAACTCGTGACTTGGTGAAGTCATCCCGAAGAGAACTCGGCGTGGACGCGAATAGAGGCGAAGCTTCCAAGGGACGCTACGGTTGGATCTCGTCCCTTTCTTCAAGTTACGCGAGGTATAAAAGTAAATTAGTTTACTTTTCGCAAACTTTTATTTTATGATTATGTCGATACACTATAAGGTTGCATGCTAGATACGAAGTTAAAATAATTTAGGAAATTATTTTATGCAAACTCTTCCGCTGCACGTAAAAATTTTAAATTTTACGAACTCGTATCCTTGTCGACATGCACCCGGTCCCAACAGTGGTATCAGAGCCGGTTAGTGTTCGACTTAATCAAATAATTGTTTTGTGGAAAACTTTGTCATGATCTCAATTTCGGAAAAAATTTTCAATTATGGAAACTTTCGAATTATAATAAATTTTAGATTTAGGAATTTCAAAGTTTGGAAATCCTCATGAAATTTCGCAAACGTTTGAAATTTTCTATTTTCTGAAATTTTATAATAATTTCGAAATCTTCCCATCTTTGGAAACTTTCCAATTTTGGAAATTTTTCTATTTTAGAAATTTTCCAATTTTGGAAATATGTAAGTTTCCTTTGTACCAGAAACTTACAATTATTCTGAAAATCAATTTTCGAAATCTCGCAATTTTGGGCACTTTCTTTTAAGAAAGTCTAGACAAATTCATGGACAGTTAATTGACAATTAAATTTGAATTGGTTTTTAAATTGACAACAAAATTCTTTATTTTGGATTGAGCCTCGGGGAGCCGTCCAATTTAAAGTTAGTTGTTGTAATTTAATTTCCCAATTTTTAATTGAAATTGTCATGTTTGATTGGATTGAGCCTCGGGGAGCCGTCCAATTGGATTTACAACACATTACTTTTCTTTGGGTATCTGAGCCTCGGGGAGCCACCCTTAGAAAACAATTTGTTGTAATTAATTAAATCCATGAATAAAATATGTTTAAGAGGTGATGCTCTTACATATTGTTGTCTCCAAAATTAATTAGGAAAATGTTTCCTATAGAGTTTCTTAAATGAGATTTTCATGAAAATAATATGTAGTTGAATTAAGGGATTTGTCTCTTAATTTAAAAGATTTGATTTAGAGAAATCAAAGTCTTGAACATATTATTTCCGAAATTAATTATGACAATTTAGGAAATTGTTTCCCAAAACAATTCCTTTAATAAAGTATGAAATTATAATTAGGAAATCCGGTTCCTAATTTAATTCATGAGACTTGATAAATTAAGTCACATACATACTTTATTAAGGAAATCGTTAGTCATGACATAATTTTATGTCATGAATGTGCTTAAAAGAATGAGACCCAAAACCCCTTACAAAATATTAAGGCCAACACCTTCCATTAATATGGTTAGAATCGGAGTTTTGTTTCTCGCTTGGGTTGATGGACACATCCATGCCCGACTTGAACCTCAACATGTTCAAACCATGGAATTAGTTTATGAATAATATAGTTCGAGTCAGAGGTCAATCATTAGTTTTGGTTGTTGGACACATCCAAGCCTGACTAAGCGGTTGAATGAGCTCCAACCATATTAAAACTATTTCTTGATTAATGGGTCAGCCTTAAGCTTGGAGCATCGATTTGTTGTGCCACAGCCAAGGTCGATGTAAGAGAGGTGCAGTTGGGTGCTATGTATATGATACATACTTGTTAATGAGTTAACAACCTAATGATTTATGCAAACATTCAATTAGTTGATAGCATAAGTGATAGTTACATATATGTGATGTGTAATCGGTATAATTACCTACCTTCATAGCTAAGAAACAAACTTGAATGGCCACAGACCATGGTAGCCCAAGAGCAAAACCATGAGGGCTTAGGCCCAAAGTGGACAATATCATACCATTGTGGAGATATCTAAATTCCTTTTGGTCCTAACAATTGGTATCAAAGCCAGGTCGCTCTTCACCGGACTAACCGCCGGATGAAGCACGAGCTAGAGCCATGATCTAGATCTAACCATGTGGGTTAAGCCTTGAATAAAGGATGTGTGGGCTCTCATGTCTTGATCAAGAGGACCAGACACCAGGCAGAGAAGGCCTAGTTGCGGCTAGGCGGTGAAATCCTAGTAGGTCGGGTGGACCGAGGGGCAGAAAGTCCTGGTGGGTTGAGGATCGGACATAAAACGGAAAGGGTTTCCGCTTGAGGGGGGCTTGTGGTCCTTTGTTTGAGGGGGGGATTGTTGGGGTTGCAAGGTTGCAAACATAGTCCCACATCGAAAACACATGGGAAAGATCATAGGCTTATAAGGGAAAAAGATATCTCCATTGGCATGAGGCCTTTTGGGAGTGTATCTTATCTATGGTTGGATATCAACCTATTTGGAGATGTTCCTACGATCTCCCGAATTGATAATAAGGGTGATTCAATTCGTAAAATAAATAGGATTTAATTTATGTATGTTGATACATTCTTAATCAATCTTCTCACATAATCTCAATTTGTATTTCTAAGATAATCACTCGATCATGTCTCACCTAAAATTGCGTTCCATTTTGGACACCAATAAACTGACTGGGCCGAACTTCATGGACTGGCTTCGAAACCTGAGGATAGTCCTCAAGGCAGAAAAGCCTGCTTATGTCCTTGAAGATCAACTTCCCAAACGTCCTTCTGAAAATGCAACTCCAGACCAGTTTCCTGAGTTGCTCAACCTGCTGAAGACTGTAGAGCCTTCTGTAAAGCAGGATCAGAAGACGATACTGTTAGTTGGTTCCTCAAAGAAAGGTTCTAAGAGGAAGCCCAAAGAACAGAATAAGGGAAAGAAGAAAAAAGGCCAAAAAGACTGAAAACCCCAAAAAGACACTTGCCATCACTGTGGCAAGGAAGGTCACTGGCGAAGAAACTGCAAGATTTATCTTGAGTCCATGAAGAAGAAGGCATCCGATGCCCCATCCTCTTCAGGTATCTTCGTTATTGAATGTCACTCTATTTCCTCAAATACCTGGGTACTTGATACTGGGTGTAGCTCACATATATGTAATGACATAAAGGGGCTAAGGAATAGAAGAAGACTCGTCAAGGGAGAAGCGAATTTGAGAGTTGGAAATGGAGCAAAGATTGCTGCTGTTGCCATCGGAACTTATTTGCTAAAGCTCCCGACTGGACGTATCTTAGAATTGGATAATTGCTATTTTGTTCCTTCGTTAATAAAGAACAGTGTATCTATTTCATGTTTGAATGAAAAGGGTTACCATTTAACTTTTAGTAACAATTGTTGTTACATAACTTTAAATGGCGTTCTTTATGGATATGGAACTTTGTGCAATGACATCTACACGTTAGATTTATCCAGTGACGTTTTCAATATCGAAGTTAGCAACAAACGTGCTCGAATAGATAATCGAATAGACTCCTACACTTGGCATTGCCGTCTTGGCCATGTAAGTAAGAAACGCATGACCGAATTGCACCGATGTGGAATTTTGGAATCATTTGAACCCGATTCATTTGATACATGCGAATCATGCTTAAAAGGCAAGATGACCAAATTACCCTTTCCGGAAAAGGTAATCCAGTGGGAGAATTGCTTGGTCTAATACATACTGATGTATGTGGACCAATGTCAACTCTGCACAAGGAGGCTATAGCTACTTCATCACCTTTATCGATGATCACTCACGATTCGGGTACGTGTTCTTGATGAAACAAAATCTGAAGCCTTTGAGAAATTCAAAGAGTTCAGAAATGAAGTAGAGAAACAGCTTGGCAAAAGTATTAAAATACTTCGATCCGATCGGGGTGGTGAATACTTAAGTCAAGAGTTTCAAGATTATCTAAGGGACAATGGGATATTATCCCAATGGACTCCGCCATATACACCACAGCATAATGGTGTATCTGAGAGGCGAAACCGAACCTTGATGGACATGGTTAGGTCGATGATGAATCATGCAACTCTTCCAAAATCCTTTTGGGGTTATGCACTTAAGACAGCTGTTTATTTATTAAACAGAGTCCCGACCAAGGTAGTCTCTACTACTCCATATGAGATTTGGAATAGTAAGAAACCTCACTTAACTCACCTTAAGATATGGGTTGTCCTGCTTATGTGAAGCGGGTTGTATCAGACAAATTGGATGCTAAGTCTGATAAATGTCTATTTATTGGATACCCTAAGGAAACGAAGGTTACCAATTCTATCATCCCTTGGAACAAAAGGTGTTTGTTTCAAGGCATGCTGTATTTCTAGAAAAAGAATTTCTTTTACAAGAACAGTGGA